>JAVJIF010007621.1:0-166884 GCA_038442645.1 Agave tequilana
GTATAGGGAAGGCATGTGTGGTGCATCCCTGTTGATAACTGAGCTAAAGGTTCCAAGACGAGATCGTGTTGTGTCGATTTCGTCGAGATCGTGTGTCGATTTCGCCCGAAGCGCTCAAGCTGAGACGTGTGTTTGATTTCGCTGAGATCCTGGTGTCACTTCGCCAGGTGATAGACTGGAGTTCGTTTGAGATCGGCTCAGATTTAGAAAATCTTCACCGAGGTGGAGAGTTATAGGAGAGAGGAGATAGAGGAGATGGGAAGAAGTTAGCACAGAGATCGGAAGACAAAAGAGCAAGACGATGCATTGAAGTAGGCCAGGCTAGCTCCCGGTCGACAGCACGGTCGGCCGGTGGAGAAGGCCGTCGACCATCCGGTCGACCGCCGTTGTGCACAAACGTGCATAAGATTAGCTCGGTTGACCGCCCGGTCGACCGACTGAAAGCCGGCTTGCTCTCTGTTTGGGTCCGGTCGACCGCCCGGTCGACTGTGGACATGGGTTGGTCGACCGGCCGGTCGACTGACAGACGCGTTTTGCTTTCCTTTTGAGATTCAGATTCCTTTTCTGTTTGAGATCAAATCCAGGTGGGATTTCCTAAAACTCAGGGACTCTGTGGCTATAAATAAGGGCTAGAGCCCTCATGTATTGTATCCCAAAAAACTTTCCTCTTGTATTAGTTTGTATTGATTGCTAAATCAATAAAATCTCTCTCCTTGCCCCCGAGGACGTAGGCATGTTACCGAACCTCGTTAAATACTGTGTTGATTGCTTTTCTCTATTGTTCTTTGTTCTTTTCGCGTTTGGTACATCTCTGGCTGCATCAGTCTCTACCTGATTGGTAGATTCCTCAGAGAGGTTGTTGTCCTGCGCGCAACACATTCTTCTTTGTTTTCTCGTACTTTTCTTGAGCCATCAAATCCCTGCTCTGACCTATAGAAAAGTGTAAAAAAAGAGTGTATGTGATTATGTAGATCACCAAGTGTTGTAATTTCTTGTTCTTTGAGAGTTCCTCTTCGATGGAGGGTAGTGAGGTGAAATTACTGTTCTAGATCTTGTGGGATCGTGTGTTCGAGTTGTAATCAAGTTGATTATAGTGAAATCCTTCATTGCGTGTGAAGGCGAGGACGTAGAGTAAATAGCTCGATCTCGATAACAGTTTCTTGTATTTGCAATTGGCTATCTCGTTTGATCTCTCTCCCCCCCCTTATTTCTTGCACTAAAGTTATACTTATTGTTTCGTTATACTTGTTGATTTATAATTCTTGCAAATTTATTTGTTTTGAACTCTCTATATATCAAGAAATCAATTGTGCACCTGAACCCGAGGAGAAGTTCAGAGCCCTTCACCGAGTATACGGCTTCATTTCTGATGTTGAGTTGTTTGAGTTTTAGTAGTTGCTATTTGTTTTAATTTCCACATTTATTAGCATATCACCTATTCACTCCTCTTGGTAATTCACTGGTGATGAATTCTAATCTTTCCACCAATTTTCTCCCAATTCTTTAGTCGTGGCTGCCAAAAACCCTACTCCTCAAGCCTTTGCTGCTTCTCAAACATCAAGTATAACGACCGCGCCCACAATACCCAATTAATATAAATAATATAATAAGCACTAGAGCTTACATAAATATTAAACAAAGATAAAAAATAAAAAATAATAGTAGTGACGGGTACAGAAAAATTAAATTTTTGAAAGACAAATTAATAATAATGACAAGTGATAATAGGTTTAAGATATTAAAAAGTTTAGATTATAATAGTATATACTTCAGTAATCATGACTGATAAGCTAACTAGCAAGTTCAAACATTTTGACTAAAAGAATGGACTTGAAATAAGAAAGCGGAATTGCTGGTTGATTCAAAATCACATTATGCTTGGTGTTATTCTTACCCCGCTATAAAAAAAAAAAACTTCTAATTTTTGGTCACTTTTATTTATTGTATAAGTTATTCGGGTTGATATAAATCAGTAAAATTGAAATTTAACTATGATTTATAATTAATATTGCCTCCCTCGTTAATTATATAATGAGCCCAAATCTTTGTGTTTGCGAGAATTAATTGTCATAATGCTTGACCAGCTTCATAAGTGTTATGCTATTGAATTAATTATCTAAAAGGCTATAACTTTTTTGAGATACAAATACAAAGCCTGGGCATGTACAGTGGCTTATTTTGTGCATGATGAGACTCACTAAGGCCTAACTCTATAATAAAAGGAAAAAATCTCCTGCCCGCCTTTTGTCTTTTTTCACTACAGAATTCAGAACCCAAAATAGCCCCATCAAGAAGCTTCTAGTTGAACTTCTCTTCTTCAACGAAAACTCTAGAAATTTCTTCAGGTCCCCCCCTCCTTAATAAAATCTTAACTCTCTTCCCTCTCTTTTCTCTTCTAGAAAGCTCCAATAACCTCTACAAATACCCACCAAAAAAGTAACAAAAGCAACAATAAGAACCTATAAATAAACTTCCCTAATCTCCCAACCTCATTTCTTTTCTCTTCGCCTGTTTGGTTGACGTAACTGGCCGTAATTCGTAACTCATAATTGGTAAAGTCTTTTACAGTTGTAAATGAGTTACATGCATTTAAGCTTTATGGTGTTTGGTTGTAATATGGGGCCGTTTGTTTCGCGTAAAAGTCCGTAAATCGTAAATGACTTACAACCCTAGTTACAATTACGGCGTTTGTTTGGACCGTAATTCGTAAAAAGGCTTACACACTCCAATTATCAATCACTTGCAACCCAATTACCACTCACTTACAGCCCAGTTACAGTTAATTTTGTGGGTCATACAAATTTGTATTATTTTTTATGTTAATATTAATTATTTAATATTTAACATTTTTAATATTATTTGCAATATTAAAACTTTTTAAATCACTAAATAGTTAATTTTGTGATTAAATTTTCACTTACGACTTACACATTACGACAACCAAACACCGTAAAGTACAATACACTTTTCCACTTACAACTTTATATTACCAACCAAAACACCATAAAGCTTACATGCATGTAACTCATTTACAAATATAAAAGACTTTACTAATTACAACTTACGAATTACGGCCAATTACGACAAACAAACAGACCCTTAGTTTGAAAATTCATACTTCTAAATTCTAAAACCAATGAGCTAAAATTTTGATATGATGTAACTTAACAAGTCTAGAAGACGTCTCTAAATTTTTTAGATTCTGACCTCATTTAATAGATGATACCTCAATCAAAAGTCGGAGCCTGCAGATGGAAATTCTGTTCCAGACTGAAACCCCTCCAAATTTTGACATACACTAAGTTTGAAAATGCCTATCTCCTAAATTGTAAGTCCAAATGAGCTCAAATTTGATATGATATAATTTAACAAGTTTAAAAGATGTCCTAAAATTTCATTAGATTTTGACCTCATTTGATGATGAAATCTTGATCCGAAGTCGGAGCATCCAGACTGAAATTTTGTCTCCGACTGAAGTCCCACTTTGAATCCTGAGTCAGAGTCAGAGTTGGAATTAGAGTCAGAACTAGAGCTAGAGATGGAGCTAGAGATGGAGCTATAGCCGGAGCTAGACTCAGAGTTTCCGAACCGAGATTCTGTATTCAAGCTGAAGTCGCACTTCGAACCCTAATGCATACCAAAATTTGAAAAATCATAACTCCTAAATAGTAAGCTCAAATAAGCTTAATTTTGATAGGATGTAAATGGATCTAAAACAAAAACTAAATAAGTACCGAAGTCTTCTTGACGAACTCTGTCTTCAAATCGACTCGATCCAAACCGTGATCCACCGAGTTTGACTCCAACAAGTGCTAGGTATGAACTTTGTCGCTCGGGCTCTTGAATCACCATGTGAGAAGCTCCAAAACACCTTTGTTGAAGCTAATCACCCACTAATATCTGATTAAGTATCTGAAACTAAACATCACAAGATTATTAGTAAACATAACTATATGAGTTAATCATCATCCAAACTAGAGTGGAAAAGCCTCTGGGCCAACAATCTCCCCCTTTTTGATGATGACAAAACTCATGGAGTTATATATGCATGGATTAAAGTTAAGCTTCAAGGAAGCTCCCCCTTAACTCATGCATAGCAATAAAACAATAAGATATTCAATGAAGCACATGATACTAAAACATGTATATGCATCAACATGCATGATCAAACATATGTTTTAAAAACTCTCAAATCATTCTTCTCATATACATAAAAACTCAACATATGTAAAAACACAAATATGCATATAAAACTCAATATATGCAAAAACAAAAATATGCATATATAAACTCAAATCTTTCTCCCCCTTTTTGTCAATCATCAACAAAGGGGTGAAAGAAAACATATTCTCAATCAAAACAAAAACTTTCTTGATACCAATTGAAAGAAAAATATATCAATGAGTGCATCATGATATTAATGAAATATACTAATTGAAAGTACATAATTGAAAGTACACAATGTGGTATATAAAACAAATATAGATTTAAATACTAATTGATACCAATTGTAAATAAATACCAATTAAATACCAATTGTAAGTAAATAAATCATTTTAGCAATTCAACCCAAAATTTTGATATCAATCAAACATACCAAATAATTGAAAGGTGAAATACCAATTGAAAGTATAAGCATGAATTTTCTCCCCCTTTATGAAATACCAAATAAAAATAATGCATAAGCTTGTATATGATACCAATTGAAACATAATCAATTGAAATAATAGTCATTTAAGAAATCAAGCTTAGTGTAAGATCCCTAGCTAGTAATACAGTATTTTCATTTTCTAAAGTATTTATTTTGATTACTGATTATTTTTATTGCTCAAGTTAATTTATTTCTCTCGTGATTATTATTTGTTGAATATGCAAATTATTTTTCAGATAGTATATGGTTCTTCCATTATTATTTATTGTTATTCTATTTAGTGTATCATTATTTATTACTAGTGCTCAGTAATTATATTAGTGTTCTATTATTTTTGTAATTTAGTATTGCAAGTTGTTATTGGTATTATTAATATTATTATTTTGTTAGGTGATGTTACTACTAATGTTGGATTATTATTTTGTAGTGGTATATTTCCCTTACCCTTGATTCCTATTCATGCCATATTCTCTTGTAACCTTGTTCCTACCGTTATCCTCCTTTACATCCAATACCCGATTACCTATTTGGATCCAACCCGTTGGCATGCCCGCTAGCCTAAACCCGACACTTATTACCTAGTCGGATCTTAACCCAATTGGATCCTAATTCAGTATACCATTAGACCCAATACCCAACAACCTACCCTCCTATATAAACCTATCTTAACCTAACCCTATCCTAATAACTAATCTCTCCTTAATCCTCTCCCCAATCCCAACAACCCCAGCCGCAATCCCATCTCCCCTCTCTTGATGGCCGCACCTCTCTCTCTCCATGGCCGAGTTATCCCCTTGGCTGCAGCACCTGGCGCCCCCGGATCCATCAATGGCAAGACAACAACGCAAGATCTCCTCTCCCCGACAGGCCGAGCACGACAGATCCAGACCCAGGCCGGCGCACACCCCCATCAACAGCAGTAGTAGCAAGGCCAGGCTGCCCTCTCCTCTCCGGAGAAGACCAGCAGGACCCTCTTCCTCCTCTCCTCCTGCAACAGCGACGGAACTGCAGCAGCATCCACGAGCAACAGCAGGCCGCAGCCAGGTCTGGCGCATCCTCCAGCAGGCCGCCCCCATCACCAGCAGCCCTCCTCGGCCTCTGGTGGGCGCGCCCAGCCAACAGCAGCAGCCGCGGCAGCGAGGATAGCCCGCGATCTCCCTCGACAGCACCAGCGCAGTCCACGACCATCACCGGATCTCTTCCACGACGAGGCCAGGCTGCCCCCTTCCATCTTAGACCAGCCCCAGATCCAACAGAGCAGCAGGCCGACCACGGCAGCGACTCGCCCGGCGATGCGCACAGCAGATCCAGAACCAGACCAGCAGCGCAGGCAGCGGGCGGCGAGCGGCGATTACAGGCCCTTCGGGCGAGCGCGAGACCTCCAGATTGCAGCTAGGCCTTCCCCAGTACCCTGGCTACCTTTCTATGCAGTCCGACAGCGAAGAGCGGCACCACAGCGTCCACAACGGCGACTCGCCCGGTAACGTACAGATTCCCCTAGGTGAGTGTCTCTTCCTCCTCCTCTTTTATTAAGTGATCGCAGCTATTATTTTATATGTGATGTAATTGTAGAGTAGAATACCTAAATTACATGTTTTATGTGTGGAGATCGCCGAGCACGAAGGTGGACGGTCATCTCCCGTTTATTTTACATGTTGGATGTATAGGAATATGATATGCATGATTCTTGATACATGATAGAAACCCCCCCATGTTTGTCCTATGTATATCTAGAGTATTGTTGTAGACATGTCAGGATGTAGCATGAGGGTAATTGAGAAGATGTGGAGATTGAGAATATTGTGCAGGATCAATTGCAGTATCAGGTTGCAGGCAGATTAGTCGACTTACCCATGTTTATAGTCGACTAATAGCTCTGTTAGTCGACTAATAGATGCCCCTAGTCGACTAATCCTCCTTCCAGAATATGTTGAACTCTCTGTATCACTCTGTTAGTCGACTTGACATCTTTTATAGTCGACTTGCCCCTTGTATAGTCGACTTGACCCCCTTGATTAGTCGACTAACTCCCTTGCCTAGTCGACTACAGTTAGTCTGTCAGCTATGTGTAGTTCCTTATTGGATGTAGACTTCACCCATGAGTTGGTGTTGGTTATAGATGAATGTATATGATATCGAGGGATGGATATAATGATTGATCTTATAGAAGTGGTGATTGAGAATAATTATGAATCAGAGTTGCATATTTGAGTGAGAGGACTAGTACTGGATATTGTTGATGTATGTCGGATTGGTGATTAATGTGTCGGATTACGTGATGTGTATTGATACTCGATTGAACGGAACTATTGGACATATGAGTTGGTTGTAATGACTTGGATTGATCTGAGACTTATGATATTTACATGGATGATGACCAGTTACTGAATATGACTTTATTAGTTAAGTTGTGCTAGAGATGATGATGAGTTAGAATTATCCAGAATCTATATTCCTTTTATTGGAGCCTGACTGATATGAGATGAGATTGACATTGTGGTAATTGGGATCTGTTAGATGACATGTTATTAATGTTGGGTACCAAGATGTAGATATCCTAGATTACATGTTGTGAGGATGTTGACTAATTAAATATGATTCAGTATGTGTTGACTTGATATCCTTATTGGTGATGATTCATTCAGATATTGTTGTTGACTTGTTACGATGTTCTTTGAGGATGTTCCTATTCAGATATGATTGTGGTGTGTGTTGACATATTGCTCTCGGAGATATACCTTATGATTCATTTGAGTATTGATGTGGACTTGTTAGGATGTTAGAGACTGGATTACTTCAGTTAGTAGAGGTTGAGCTAATGTGTTAGTGACCAAGTTGATATTAATGATCTTGTACTTCAGAGTCACTAGATACTAATTATCAGTTTACTACTTATTGGTGAGATACTTGTTGGTGATTTTAAGATGTTCATGTTCAGAGTTTACATGAGTTGTCAGTGATACATTGTGGTAGTGATCAGTGATCATGTATTCCATTGTTGATATGAGATGGCAGAGATCAGTTACTAGTTATAGTTGTCAGTGAGGATAGTTGTTCTGTGACACTATTGTGTTAGTGGCTATATCTCCAGCATTCTATTTCAGTTGTCAGATATTAGTTGTCAGATATCACAGTTGTCGGATATCAGAGTTGTCAGATATCATAGTTGTGAGATATCACAGTTGTCAGATATCAGTCATCAGTTGTCAGATTATCAGCTAGTGTTGACATCAGTAGTTGTTGGAGATATTGGTTACTATTATATATTAAATCATATGATTGCTTATTAATAAAAGACATCATAACCCGGGAACAAGGGGTAATTGCCTGATGATGCATGTCGTGTATTTTGGAAGGATTCTTATGGTACGAGTGTGGGTTCCAACCATGGGGAACCAGGGTAGTACTGGCTACCCATTCAGTTATCAGTTGTCAGGGCTATGCCCGGATTACGGCGCCACACTAGTTGTCTTTTCGTGTGGGGCTGTGGTCTTCAGTTGTCAGAGCCTAGCGGCTTGTCCTGGTTCAGTGCCAGGGTGATAGACCGTCGTACCGGGCATGCACGGTACTCTTTCAAAAACACATGCACTACATTGGCAGGCAGTTACAACAACGATAACATTGTTTGATATGTGGGAAAATGGCTGTGGTATGGGACATAGCTAAGTACTGCATTAGTTAGGTTAATAATAACCAACCAGACTAGTGACATATAGGTTTCACATCTTGACATCAGTTTTTAGACTACATTTGTGATAGATGACTTTGATATCAGTTGTTAGTTTACAGATGAGATAGTTGTCTTATATCTTGGTTCATGCTGTATCAGTTATACTTCAGTTCAGTTACTTTATTATGTTATTCAGTTGTCTTATATCTGCAGTTGTTTATCTGTTATTCAGTTGTGCTATATTTGCAGTTGCTCTTATTGTTATTTATGCACATGTTCTTATGCACGAGCTATTTCCCCTTACACACACACTCATCATGGTCGTGTTCTGACGACCCTGGATTTGCACGTCCAGATATGGACGGTTTGTTTCTAATGTGCAGGTGTTCGTTGAGGCTGTACGCTTCGCGAATAGCTGGAGCTTCTCCCTATTCTATTCTGGTACTTTTATCTTTCTAGCCTTGTATCATTTCCTGTTTCTTGTTATATCAGTTCAGTTGTTATTCCAGTCTTGATTCATATGATATCATGCGTGGTTGCTTATATGCGATATTGCAGTATTCAGTATTCATTACAGTTTAGATTTATAGCTTGTTTCGGGTTACTTAAGGCTTAGCGCGTATACGTGAGGGATTTTCTTGCGTATATGCGTCGCCGACTCATGTCGCGTCTCGCTCCAGCATATTTTGGGAAGCGGGGCGTGACACTTAGCATAACCAAAATTTGTGCTCAAAGATATAGAGAAATAGTAAGCACAAATAAAACATATATATGTATGGAAATTTAATACAATCAAAATTGATACTAATTGAAGTTGAAAGCATACATATATAAAAACATATACGAGTATACAAAAAGAATGTCAATAGTGATACCAATGAAAAGCTCAAATGATACCAATTGAAAACATAATAAGATCAAGTGTATAACTCATATTACCTTCCACCCATTTCATGCATATGTCGACCGCTAGAGAGTAGCTGCTCTCTGAAAAAGCCCCGGTCGACCGGCCAAGAGCTCAGCTCTCTGTATCCTTGCCACGGCCGACCGCTGGCTCAATGGTCAGAAATCTGACCGTTGGCCGGTCGACCGGGCGGTCGACGACAGGTCATCCTGGCTCCAACGGCTAGTTTTTGGGAGCCCTATAAAATGGGGCTTTTGGGGCTGTTTTAGCTAAGATTTTTGGAGAGTTTTAAAGATAGTTTTCCTACTTTATTAAGAGGTTTTCTCCACTTATTTGAGAGCAAAATATTCCAACTAAAAGGGGAGTTTATCAAGAGTGTTTTCAAAGTAATTTCTGAGTTTCCTCCACCATTTCAATCCTAGTTTTCTCACACAGACACTTGAGCTATCCATTACTATATCTACCTATAGGGATATTTATTGTGAGAGAATTTTAGGTGATCAAAGTGTTGTGATCATCAAAGTTCTACTTTGTACTTTGAGGAGGCGGACTTGCGGGGTTCGCGGTATTTTGAGTTCGCGTGTGTGAACTCTTTGTTTGAGGTGCGGCCTCCGCGAGCTAGTGGGCTTTCGGTGTGTTCTTGCGGAAACAAGAGAGGGACTAGAGAGTCCAAAGAGCTTGTAGGTGTTGCGGCACCAAGTGATCCCGTGGGATCGATTTTAGTGAAAATCCTTCATAGTGTTGAAGGCGGGGACGTAGAGCAAGTGTGCTCGAACCTCGAAACAAATCTCCTGTGTTGCGATTGCTCTCTCTCAATCTCTTACTTGTCTTTATATCTTGCATGCTACTATTGTCTTTATCTTATATGCTTGATATATTGTGTGCTTAATTGTTATATGCTTGGGGATGTTTGCTAACACTTGTATTCAACCAAGAGAGCCAACGCGACACTCAACTCTTATTTAGAGGAATCTTGGGGAGTTCGTCCAGAGCCCTTCACGGGGAATCCGGCTACACTCTTGTGTTATACGTGGTGTTTAGTTCAAGTAGTTTTAGTTTGCATTAATTAGTTTTAATTCTGCATCATTGACCATTAGATTAGCTAGTCACCTATTCACCCCCCTCTAGGTGATTCAGTATGGATTCTGTTTCGTTATTTATAACTTCTTCAACATTTGTACTTCTGGGGTAGACATAGCCTCTTTAAATGTTTGAGGCTCGCTTTCAATAGCGTATACTATGAAATCTGGACCAAAAGATTTTGAGATTCTAGTTATCTGACTTCTTCTTGGTTCAATTTCCGCATTAAAATCGGTTCCTCGGGGCTTCGTCCCTGAACGCCATCTCATGTGTTCTTTTCCCAGAAGTCTTATCTGTTTCCCGTTTATATGGAAAAATATCTTCAAAGAACATAACATCTCTAGATTCGATAATCATGTTACATGAATATCTGGTATCTCTGATTTATGAACCAGAAATCTATAGGCACTACTATTCAAGGCATAGCCTATGAATATGCAGTTCATAGTTCTTGCTCCCAACTTAGTCTTTTTAGGTAATGGTGCTAGTACCTTTGCAAGGCACCCCCACATTTTGAGGTAATGGTACGAAGGTGTCATTCCATGCCATAACTCAAATGGTATAAGACCAAGTTTCTTGTGGGGTATTCTGTTTAGAATATAATTTGCAGTTAACAGAGCTTCCCCCCACAAGTTCTGCGGAGCTCCAAAACTTACGAGCATGGAATTGATCATCTCCTTTAAAGTTCTATTCTTCTGTTCAGCAATTTCATTTTGCTGAGGAGTATATGGTGCTATTGTTTGATGGATTATACCAAATTTAGCACATAACTCACTAAAATCATTTGATTCATATTCTCCGCCTCTATCAGATTTTAGAATCTTGATATTCTTGTTGAGGATTCTCAACTTCGGCTTTATATGTTATAAAGATATTCATTGCCTCATCCTTACTGTTTAAAAGATATACATAATAGTATCTTGTACAGTCATCAATAAAAGTAATAAAATACTTTTACCGCCTCTAGTTGGCATAAACTTCAAGTCAAACAGATCGCTATGAATTAACCCTAAAGGTTCTGTATTTCGATCAATTGAGTGAAATGAATTTTTCGCTAATTTGGCCTCAACACAAATCTCACACTTGCGAATCTTCCAAGTTGAGTTTAGGAATATATCCTAAATTAGACAAGTTTTTTAATGACTTGTAATTTACATGCCCTAATCTAGCATGCCATAAAGTAGGAGACTCAAGCAAGTAAACAGAAGATTTTTCTTTATTTATAAGCTTCGGGTACAAATACACAGACTTTTTATCCACCACTGCAACATTGGCTTTAAAAAGTCCATCAACAAGATAACCCTTTCCCACATACATCCCATCCTTAGTAAGTACAAATTTATCTGATTCAAAAATCATTCTAAATCCTTTCTTACTAAGTATTGATCCAGAGATCAGATTCTTGTGGATATCTAGAACATGTAGTATATCGTTCAGAGTAAGCTCTTTCCCAGATGTCCACTTCAGGATGATCTTACCTTTTCCTTCAACCTTAGAAACGGCTGAGTTTCCCATGAATAATGCTCATCTTGCTCTAGTTTTTGATATTCAGAGAATAATAATTTCTCAGAGCAGATGTGACGAGTAGCCCCAGTGTCTACCCACCAATCCTTATTGTTGGTCGTCAGATTCACTTCTGACACCACTGCTGAAAGGCTTGGCGACGCATGGTCGGTCATGTTTGCCTGTGGATGGTTCTTCTTTTTCTTTTTGAGACGGCTGCGACATTCATTCGCCTTATGCCTTCTTTGTTGCAGATGTAGCAGGTTCCCTTGAAGCGCATGTTCTTGCCTTCTTGGACCTTGCCTTTGTACCCTTGGGCAGTCTTCTTCCGCTTTAAGCCTTTAGAAGACGCTTTCCCTTTTGAGTCTTCGATCACATTGCCTTGGCTCATAGGAGTTTTTACTGTTCCTTTTCTCGGACTTTCGGTTGTCCTCCTCAATTCGAAGCCTCACA
Source organism: Agave tequilana (assembly GCA_038442645.1). NCBI lineage: Eukaryota > Viridiplantae > Streptophyta > Magnoliopsida > Asparagales > Asparagaceae > Agave > Agave tequilana. The sequence continues at coordinate 12,262 of JAVJIF010007621.1, forward strand.
ATGAGATCTTCCAACTTTAGCTCCTTGCGCTTGTGCTTCAGGTAGTTCTTGAAATCTCACCATGCAGGTGAGAGTTTCTCCACGATAGTAGCAACCTGAAAAGTTTCAGGTAGAATCATACCTTCGGCCTCTATCTCGTGCAAGATAAGTTGGAACTCTTGCACTTGACTGATCACAGCTTGTTGTCCACCATCTTGTACTTCAAAAATTATCCTACGACGAACTTCTTGGTACCGGCATTCTCAGTCTTATACTTCTTATCAAGACTGGCTCATAACTTATTTGCCGTTGTGATAGGATTGTAGACATTGTAAAGAAAGTCATCCAGTCCATTCAAAATATAGTTTCGGCAAAGGAAGTCACCTTGAGTCCATGCATCGACAGTAAGGACTGAGTCCCGATCAGTTCTGAGTTCTGATGGATCTTCTTGCAGGAATTTGGCCAGATGCAGATGGTCAAGTAGAAGAGAAGCATCTTCTGTTGCCACCTCTTAAATTCTATGCCATTAAATTTTCCTGGCTTCTCCGGCTTCGGGTTAGGAAGTGGAGTAGGCATCAAAGCTTGTATTGCATGTTTGGTGCCTTGCTTGAGCTATCTTGATTAATCTCAGACATTTTCTGCAAGTTCAAGCAGAACAGAAGTAAGAAACTTTAATATGTTAATTATCTTAAGAATGTTGTTTTCTAGGATCAATCTGACAACTAATCAATATCACTGAAATATCACCGATCTAATTGGGCAGGTTTGTAATATCAGGTGGGAGCTTTCCGTTCAATAGAACGTTCCTTAATTAAAGAACTACCTTTCAATTACCTTCCTTGGTTAAACACCAATTAGACTGGTATAAGTCAGTCTTAATGTACTGAATATCAGTATAACCCCTGTATAAAAAAAATTAATTCACTTATACAGTACTTGGAGTGAGGTACGCTTAAAGCGAATCTCCTTAATACAATTACGTCCCCCGCACAGGTGCTAACGGGTTACTGGACGCTAGTCTCCCAAGATACAATACTCCTCACGGAATTTGATAGCACTAGCAAATCACCGTACGGTCAAACCGTAGTTAACCAGTACCTTCACAGGATTATTGAAGCAGCGGGACTAAGACAAATTTTGGGAGAATATTTGTCTTTACTTTGGAGGAGCACCCACTGTAGAGGAAGGTAGAAGAATATTCTTCTTTGGAAGTCCTAGATTCAGACAACAATTCTACTAGAATATTCTTCTTTGGAAGTCCCAGATTCAGACAACAATTCTACTAAAGAATCTGTTGAATTTTCTGAGCCCTCTTTTAGAACGAATTTTGCAGAATCTCTTGAAAGTTGCTTCGAAAATCGAGTTGCAGATTTCCCACTTCCCGTTGGAAGTTACTTCAAGACAGGGAGAGAGAGAAGATCCCACTTTAGAACACAGAGAATTAATTTCTGTTCTGTGAGTTGGTGTCTTGATTTGAGAAAATGGAGCGCTATTTATAGCGTTCCGTGAGGGGTAAAGGGTCCGAACCCAATCGAACAGTTGCAACGGTTCAGTCTGAACCGTTGCAACGATTCGTTTCAACCGCAGCAACCGCCCAACTGTTCGCGGCGGTTGGCTGACAGCCGTTGCGCGGGGCGGATCCGGATGGCGGAGCGAGTATGCTCCGCTAAACCCATACCCGTGAGACCCGGTTCAAAAAGAACCGGACCGAGTAAGGAACCCGAGCCCGAGCCCGGCCAAGCACCGGCGCGGCCGGCCCGTCGGCGGCGCACGCATGGTTTCCCCCTAATCGGCGCGAAAACTCCAAGTACTCAAAGGGCACACCCTTTGTTCCCATTTTCTCTATTAAACACTTCAAAATTCCTTCCCATGGCCAATGTGGGACTAAATGCCTTTAGCTACCTTTAGTCCCATTTGGCTTTGAATTAGGCAAACTTTAGACTTGAAATATCATTCATTTGAAGTCGGAATTGAGCATGTGAATATACCACGTTTATCCCCAATGGAAGGAGAACACACTCCAACCATTATCCAATTGATTTTGTCGGATCTCGCCGTATTTCAATTCAAAGATTCACATATATTCTTCATATTTCCACAAAATGAACTTCATGTTCTTGCTTGCCCTAGAAAGTAGCCTTGGTCTTCAACGACCAAGGATCTGATGAGGTCGCGTCTCGGGTATGCATGGGATACACCACCCAAAATGAACTCCTCAACCATTGAGTTGCAATAAACCTAATTAAACATCATAATTACTGTTTACTTGTAGGTTATCATGCATGTTTATATTACATATCATCGAAAATATTTTCAATAGATACATAACTCCTGCTCACATACACACAAGCATTGTAGCATGATTACTACATCTGTGCATTTTTATATATTGTATATCATGTTGTCTTTCACCCTGACACCTTTCCTTTGCACACTTGCTCAGTCTTATCTGAGACCCTGGATTTGCTTGTCCAGACTTAAAACCTACAGTTTCTCCTTCAGAGGAAAATCAGGTGTATCTTGAAGGACTCGCCGGGCAGCAGTAGAACAGTTCGCAACTTTTGACCACCTTTTTATATCTTGTAAGTCAAAGGGATATGCACATCCCTAAAATCTTAGATATGGACTCATGTATATGAACTCTCATACATATACTATGAAAATTTATTGTGTGAATTTGTTACATAATGTATGTCTATAGTGTTTTTGTTGTATATATTGTGATTGTAATGGTCTACAGAAGACTTAGTGTCTAAGCGCAGGGTGTCCCTACCTCACGTGTAGACATCGCCGACCATGGCATGTACCATTTTCAAGTATTTTAGAAAGTGGGGCATGACATTAAGATTTGCTCATGTTCCTCCAATTAGAGGTGTAATTAGAGGTGTGGACGCTTCCACAACCTTACCCTTTCTCAGACCACTTCGGCTATCTTCACAACAGCCTCGATTGTTACTCCTACCTCCGTGGTGGTCATCACATCCTTTAACATTGATAGTTCCTCTCACGGCGAGGATTCATAATAGCCCCTCTGCTTTTGATGATTCTGCTGATACAAGCCATAAATATTTGATGACCCAGCCGGGAGCAAAATCGAATCTGCCATCGTTCGCTACGATATCAATCATGCGGGATTAGACCATCATCTCCCTGTTTGTACTACTCTCTTATGCTCATGATTTTCTCGTCTTGATCAGGATTTAACTCTCCTAGATTGGCCTTCAAATGACTATTATTTTGACAGTTACTTTGACCTCAAAATTGCAAATCTTGACCTAAACTCATTCCTAACTTTGATTCTTGACACACTATAGTTAGGGTGTTTACAGTGAGGCATGACAAGCCCTAGGAATACATTGACTCATTTCCTCTACCATCACTCTCAAGGTCAGGGCCTGCTCGGTGACTTTAACCATCACCATGTATTTCTGGTTGCCAACCAGCAATTGCTTCACTTTTCGTAGTGGTCCTGCCACCATAATTCTTCTTGATCTCTACGCCCTTTTAGGTGTTCTTCTTCTGGACGTCCAATTCGTTCTAACACTCTTCAACTTAAATCTAAGGTGTCTAAACTTTACCCCACTCAGGGATTACATTGCTGCGCATTGCAAGTTGCTTAGGATGTTTCTACAAGGAAGCATATTTATTTCCTCTTTCAATGGCCCAATCGATCTCTCAGCATTTTGTTAACTCATCAAATACTATTTGAATTCACTTTCTCCTCTAAGGTGTAGTAACAAAGAAAAGGATTTAGTCTTCCCAACCAAATTTATTATGAACTGCAGCAAATAATGCACATTTAGCTGATTCAATTTTAACCATGAAATCTCATTCTCTCAGATGCCCTTTGTAAAGCCACTGGTGATCTTCCTTTCTAACAAATCTAACACAATGTCATCTATATATACACTCTACTTTTTCCTATCATGTCATGAAAAATCAGACTCATAGCTCTTTGATATGTGGCATCTTGCATTCTTAAGCTCAAATAGCATTATTTTGCACACATGCATACCTAATGCACTAGGGCAGCAAAAAAAATTGCCTTTTGAACATCTTCTTTAGCTATATAAGTTTGATTACACTCAGAATACCAATCCAGCTGCATCTAAGAGCATTTCAGCCACTGGCACGGTGTTCATCTTTAGGTGTAGCTTCATTTAAATTTCTGAAGTCAATATACACTCTGATTTTTCCATTCTTTTTTGACTGTATGCACTATTAGCTATCCATTCAGCATGCCTAGCTGGCTCTGTGAGTTTTGCTGGTAGTAGCTTTTCTACCTCATCTTTAACTTTGAGCATGATCTTATTCATTATGCAAAGAGGCAGCTATTTTACAGGCTTCTTTCCTGCTTTGATGAGTAAGTAATGTTCCACTAATTGCCTATCTAACTAGGCATTTCGTGATAATCCCATGCAAAACAGTCTTTGTATTCAATCAGCAGTTTTTATTACTCACTTTTTATGTTTTACATCTAGATTCACTTGTTTTTTTTGCTGACGAAAATAGATATATGTTTTTCATTGAAAAGAAAACTTAAGTATCAAAGAAGAATTACAAGTAAAGAAATGAAAATTATAAGAATTTCTCTTCTAGATTTTCTGAAGAAGTGTGTCGGTAGGAGACTGTCGACGCGCGGCCACTTTGTCCCTTTCATGATGCGAGTGATGAGTCTTCAAGTCTTCTGTCAGGAATTCTTTCTCGCTTCGTTCTGAAAATTTCTTGAGATTTCAAAGATTAAGGTGTTAGAACCATAAATTTATCCTTGAAGGATGAGAAAAAGTTTCTCTAAACTCTTGAAAGCTAGAGAGCAAATCTCTTCTCTAGTGTATGTGTATATGTTATGTGCACTCTTTACACATTGGCCTCGACCTTAGCCTGCTAAGGGGCTAATTATAGACCTCAAGGAATAATTCCTCTTAAAAATTAGCAAAGACTAATAAAAAAAAACAGCCTTTAAAGCCTTACAGGCAAGTTTAGACAGGCTCTGCGTGAGTCTGTTGCAGCTTCTTGTGAAGCTCGAACAACCGTTTTGCTTTTTAGAGGGGCACAACCCTTTTAAATGTCTCCACTTAATGGGGAAACATATTGGGGGCATAATCGCTAATTTAGTAATGGGGTTAATGGGTTAATAGCTTGTGATATTGTTGGATTATAAAAGTATAGGGGTTAGAAGCTTGTGATATTGTTGGTAAGTATTTCCCAAAATAAAACATCATAGCATGAAGAGCATGAGATTAGATGTCTAGAGTTCATGATATATGATATACATACCAATCTTTATACTAATTTTGTATACTCAAGTAAATACTTTATTCTATGCATGATGATACCTTGACTTTTAACCACTTCTTTTCACCATGCTTGAATAGTATCCATGAATGGGAGAGGTAAGGGGGCCATGCTTACATGTGGAAGGTGGGGATGTAATGTGGGATTCTTGATGAACACATGGTATGATCCCTTCATTTCTAGAGAAAATATATGTACCAAGAAAGGGGTTTTCTTCTCATTTTTTCCCTACATTCTCTTTCATTTTCCTTCTTCTTCACTCCTCTCCCTCCAACCTTGACCCACAAATCCTCTTTAAAAATTTAGTTAGGGAATATAAGAAAAAAGTTTACCATCATATTGAAGGAGTTACCTTCTAGAAGCAAGTGTAGTCAAGAAAATCAAGAAAGGAGACAACTTTAGTTCATTAAGGTAATCAATCTAAGGTCACACAAATCTTGTTTCTTTCTTATTAGTAGCCACTAAATGATGATAATATGTTCATATAGATCCTTGTGTGGCCGATAAATCGATGAGCTAGGCAAGGGAATCTCTCAAGGGTGAGTAAAGCCTTAATGATATGTGAAAATGTTAGGCTAATACAAGAATTGAAATACATGATAAGTTTCTATTGGCTTAAGATAAGAAAATTGGTTGTGTAATATGTGGCAATTGTAAATGGTGTGATAGGTGTGATAATTATGGTATGTGTGATGGTTGTAAATGGGTATGATGAACTCCCTAATAAGGGATATAAAAGGAGATTAGTGGACATATGTTGAACTATTTGTAACCTACAAGATCTACACATTTTGTGAGAATATATAAGTTATCATGTTTTTTAATGAAGAGATTAAAAGATATAATCATGATTGTTAATATTATGTTCATTCACGATTGCTAAATATGAAGAGTGCGCATGGTTGCTAGTTCCATATACGTATATTAAAAATATGAATCATGACATATATGAGATTTATACCATGCTAGTAAAATGTCACCTATAGTTAGCCCTTTTCTTTCTTCATAAACTCTTATATGTCATTGATATAGCACATGGTCATTTATACATGTTAATGGCTTCCAAAAAATGGCATAATGTGATGATGTGAGTTATGATAAATGATTACGCAAATATTCTTCATAATTCTTTCATGTTGCATATTGTATGAAAAATCGTGCTCATATATATGTATTGGAGGAAGGGATCAGGTTGAGCCGAAAGTGTCGAAGGGGAGTATCTAATATATGCATGTATTGGAGGAAGAGATCGGATTGAACTAAAGGTGTCGAAGGGGAGTATTTAATATATGTATGTATTGGAGAAAGGGACTGCGTTGAACCGGCGGTGTCTAAGGGAGAAATTTGAAGTGCACTCTATATAAATTGATGTTTTGTTTTCATTATATGACAAATTAATGTATGCTTGCATGTACATGATTGTGTAAATGATTAATATAATTAACTAGCTTACTCACTGAGTTGTCGAGCTTACCCTATTGTGTTAAACCCCCTTCAGGTATGGATAAAGGTAAAAGACCCGCTTAAAGCCAATGTACGGGATAGGTGGCAACTGGAGACCAGTATTACTTTTGGCATGTTTCTCCTTATGTGTATATTTTTGAAAATCTTATGTATGAGTTCCTATGTTAATGTATGCTATAAACTCTTATAATGAATTATAATATATGAAATGTTTGTGATAATGAGTACTTGACTTTGAACTATGTTCATGAGATAGTTGTTGTAGATATATTGGAGTAAGAATATCTAGATTTATGAATTGTTATGCTTGGTTTGATTGAAATCAATATTGAAAATTAGACGTAGGCGATGTCAAACCGAAATGCCATGTATATATTGCGTGGGATGTTGTGAATACATAAGCAGGCTGATGTTAGCCGAAATTGATTATTGCAATGTGATGGACCCTACATTTAGAGGAGATGCTGCCGAAAATTTTGAGAATTTCCTTGTAATTAAGGATAATCAGTGATGATTGTGAAAATTAAAAAAATTAAGATTGAGATCGTTACATGAAGCTTACACGGAGATTCTCCTGAAAGATGAAAGTCCTTCTGATAGTTACTCCTACAGTCTTATAGTGGGTCCTCACCCTGACAACTAAAACCTACATTGAGACTCTCATGAAAGATGAAGTGCTCCTGACGGTTACTCTTATAGCTTATAGCGGGTCCTCACCCTGATGGCTAAATTTCATACAGAGACTCTCCTGAAAGACGAAAGTGTTCTTGATTGTTACTCCTACAGCCTATAGTGGGTGCTCACCCTGACTGCTAAAGCCTACATGGAGATTTGTTTAAAAGACGGAGATTGTCCTTACGGCTACTTTAACAAGCCTATAACGGGTCCTTACCCTAACGGCAAAAAGTCTACAATTCAAGGATGAGAACTATCTTGACAACCCATCCCGAAGACTCTGATTGCCAACAAGACATTAGCTCACAGATACACAACAACCTACTATAAATGACTATGATGTTCCAGAGCTAAACAAAGAAAGAAAGACAAGGCATGTTCTATTTTCATAACTCAAATTACATCGTGCAGAGGCATAGTTACAAAATGATATTCTAAATCTCGAGCATAATAGCATTACCACCTATGACGCTCACTCAAACTCCTAACATGAGTTGAAGAGCGAAGTCGATAAGGGGAAATGCACTCTCAATGCCAGCACTTGGGGATGGAAGTACACACTTCCCTCTTGCGGACACCTCTCCATCGCAATGCCAGATTATAAAGAACCACAATATTTCTCTAAATACTGGACTATATCCTCTTGGTTGCAGAGGATAGACGGTGAAGAATCAAAGTTCATCATCTCTCTCGCTCTGAAGTGAATCCTTCCCCTCTTCTCATCAACAATGGGAGCTTTCCTTCGGTCTGCCATCTCTCAGGTATGATCAAGGGAAGAACAAAGAGAGAAAAGCTAATTTTGGAAATTTAGGGTAGAGGAAAAGGAAATTTGGGGCAATTTTGAGAGCTACAATTTTGAAAAGAGAAGCCCCAAAATTTCCCCCAATTTATACGCTAGAAAATAACGTCATCATAATGATGACCCTGAGTTCGAATCGAGGGGTTGCGGTGTCCCCACGATTCAGATCGAACCATTGGATGTATCCCAACATGAGCGAGCAGCTCAAATGACGGTTATCTCTCCTCTGCGCATGCTGACCTGATACGAGTTTGACAGCTGACTATACAGAGCAAAGGTAGCATTAAATGCGCAAGATATGAAGAGATACACCGGTTGCTTTTCTATGACCATAAAATGACAAGTTTCACTTTAAATCGGAGATCAAGTCAGTTACGCTTCCCCACCTTTCCGATCGAAGACTCCGAAAATGGGGAGAAGTGAGGAACATTTCTAGTGGTCGGATTTTGGCCCATGTTAAGGTCACGACACGTGTCCTGCTGCGTCAGAAGCGTCCCATGTGGCCAATGAACCCGACATTCCAGCAAGCCTAGTATGGACCAAAGGAAAAAGCCTCAGGTCCTGCCCGAGCCCATGTACATCTTTAGCAACCTACACGGATTTTCGACTATCGGGTCTTTTTTCGGGGCCACAACGATCCGGGATTACCCATCCGGATGTTCAACTCGGACGAAGCTATTCCGGTAGTCGGAGGCCCCAGTCTCCGAGGCAAAGACCCTCCATGAAGAATGTTGCATCTATGCTAGTTACAGCTTTCCGGTAGTATCCTCGTGATTCACGGATTCAGTTACGTCTTCAAGTTATCCACACGTTCAAAATGTTACAACACCCCTACTTCAATGTGGGCTATTACGAATGGTGGAGATATCTCTGTGTTATATTCCCAACAATCAAGCGGTGTGATCTAGGCGGTTATGAGCGAATCATAACGTGCAAATCATACAGTTACAGAGATCTGAAATGTCTGCACCATTAATTACAACTACAACATGTATATTTACACATTGATCTTCATGGAGAAAGGGATTGGCTTCTGATTACCATCGGAAACACTACACACAAGCACTTTTTCGCTTGCTTCACTTCAAACGAGGATTTTCATTCTCATGCTCGAGAGGTTTTCGTCCGAAACTATCTTGTGCTCCTGACTTGACTTCTCTTTTGTGTTTTTGGCAAGATCAATTGGGAGCGTCCGATCATTTGTGACGAAAAATCCTCACCATTATTGGAAAGAGAGAAGTATTGCTGAGGAAGTTGACATGGATCATCAAGGGGTCGTCGAGTGATTGCCGAGGAAGTCGATGACGAAAGGACGAAGGAAACAGCAGATGAAAACAGCAGCAGCAGCAGGAATCAGAAGTTCCGGTCGACCGGCCCGGCCGACCGCCCGCTGTATCAGAAGTTCGATCGACCGTCCCGGTCGACCGACGTGCACAACATGCACGAGGTTGGAGCTCGGTCGACCGCCCGGTCGACCGACTGGAAGTACCCAACTCTCTGTTGGGCACTCGGTCGACCGACCGGTCGAAGGGGTCGGTCGACCGCCCGGTCGACCGACAAGCGGGTGTGGGCTGCGATTGCAGGTTTGGAAACCTGTTTGTATTTAAAGGCTATGGCTATTTTCCAGGGTTTCAATCTGAGAAGAAAAAGTGTTCTTGAGCTTTCTGGAGATCAGGGAGGCTGCAAGCATTGTAATCAATCTTCCAAGTAATTAATATCTCTTTTGATTGCCCCGGGGACGTAGGCATTGAGGTCGAACCTCGTCAGATTGCTTTGTTTGCGTGTACTTTCTCTTGATGTTTGTTTTTGTGCAGTTTGGGATTGTTCTTCTTGCTTGGGAGATTCAGGGGATCCTCATCAGGTTGTTGTCGTAGGCACAACAAGTGGTATCAGAGCTTCCCAGGTTTCGCTTGGGATTTGTCTGAAGATTCGGAGGGCTCGAGATCTGATTCGGTGGAGATCGGGTGTCGATCTTAGATCAGAGGTATTCATGTTCCTGGGATCGTGTGTCGATCTTAGGAGGACGCAAGGAGGGCTCGTGGAATCAGTGGTGGAGTAGATCCGGTGAGAAACTCAATCTAGGGCTTCAAAGGAAAGGTAAAAATTCAATTTTTTTATCGAAGTAGAGATCTATTTCCAGTTGGTTGATTTTTCGCATAGATAGAGGATCAAGTAATCTCAATGGCAGAAGAAATTGCTTCGGTTAAGACCATGAATCCTCATCCGAGGATTGATGTCGTTAAGTTTAATGGCACAAATAACTTCGGGATGTGGAGATGTGAGGTTATGGATGCCCTGAATGCATCGAACCTTGAAGATATACTCCTATTGGAAAAGAAGAGGAGCACGACCACTGATGAAGAGTGGGCAAAGATGAACAGGTCGGCGTGTGGGTTGATACGTTCATGTTTGTCGCAAGACATAAAATATCTTGCACAACATGAGACGTCGGCGAAGCATCTGTGGGAAACCCTTGAGAAGAAATACCTGACGAAGAGTGTTGAGTCCAGGTTGCAGCTTAAGAGTAAGCTGTACAGATTTCAGATGAAGAAGGGGAGCACAGTGAATGAGCACATCAACCGATACACGAAGCTTCTTACATATTTGGTGAATGTGGATGTCATTGTAGAAGAGGAGGACAAGGCGATCATCTTCCTGAACTCACTCCCGGAGGAGGAGTATGAGACATTCACACTGACCTTTATCAATGGTAGGCAGACCTTGGACTACAATGAGGTGTCGTCTGCACTGATAAGTTATGAGACGAGGAAGAAGGAGAGACATCCTTCTAAGTCAAGCTCATTGGCGGAGGCACTGGAAGTAAGAGGCAGGGGTTCATCAAGGAAGGGCAATGAGGTTAGAGGAAGATCAAAGTCCAGGGCAGGGTTTAGGGATCAAAAAAGGAATCAGTGTGCTTTCTGCAGAGAGATTGGGCACTGGAAGGTGGACTGTCCGAAGTTCAAGGGAAAGAAGAAGGAATCGAAGTCTGAGGCAAATCTCGCAAAGGTGGTTAACACTCCGAGCAGTAAATCACAGGTAGATGGATCAGACTCAGATTCGTCGGTCTTCTCTTTTTCAGTTACAACTACCATCATAGGCTACTCAGGTGGAAATGAGTGGATCTTGGATACAGGTGCAACATATCATGTATGCCCTAATCGGACTGGTTTACCAGTTTTGAGAAGCTGGAGGGTGTTCGGTCGTCATGGGCGATGATCATCCGTGTATCATGGAGCGTGTTGGCACTATTCCAATCAGAATGTTTGATGGGATGGTGAGAGAGCTGAAGAAAGTGAGGTATGTACCTCAGTTGAAGAGGAACCTGATTTCCATAGGAGCTTTGGAGTCATTGGTGTTGGCCCAATGGCCTATCACCCTAGTTTTGATGATGATCAACTCATGAAGTTATGTTTACTGATGATCTTGTGTTTAATTAGTGACAGATTCATTATCAAGATCTTAGTAGGTGCATAGCTCAACAAAGGATAAAATGCCAAGATTTGGAGCTAGCACGGTGTGATCCAAGGAGCTTTTGGATCAAGCTTGGACCAAGTCAAGAAGATGAGAAGACTTCAAGGGAAGGCTTCAAGATCAAGACTTGTGTCTAGGTATAATATTTTTATGTTTTAGATAAAATGTAAAGGATAGAATAGTTGGTGGATTGCTCAAGTATTTATCACACACACACTCTTGTTTTAATTGTCTTTTCATAAAAGAATTTTCAGATTTAGAAAAGACTTTCATTTTGGAAAAACATAGTTTTGGTTTTTGGTATTCAAAGTTATATGTTTCAACCAAAACCTTATTTAGAGCTTAATGTCAAAAACATAGATATTTCTGAAAATCACCTAGAGGGGGGGGTGAATAGGTGATAATGCTAATCAATGGACAAATTAAAAATTAAGATGCTATAATCACCCAATAAGATTCACAAGATGAATGAAAGCAAGTAAATATAGCAATGATGATGATAAGCAAGTAATAAGTGCAAGAATGTAAACCAAACGCAAACACAAGGATATGTTATCGAAGTTCGAGCACCCAGCTCTACTCCCCGCCTTCCCCAGAAGGATTCTAGCTACTTTCACTATCACAAAGAAATCACAATTACACCGGAGTACCCAACTCCACATCTCAAGTACAAGCAAATTCTGAGTAGTCAAAAGACCACAAACTCTCTCTTTCAAAAGTCTCTTCCCTTACAAAAGGTCCTTAGAGAACAATGAGTAGGAATGAAGCTCTTGTTGTAAGTGAAGAAAGAAAACTAAATCAGAGAGTATTTCAAAAACACTTCAGAAAATGAGAGAGAATTTCAGCACAAACACCAAGAAACAAAGCTCTTTTGAATGCCTTAAACTTTTGAATTTTTCTTGCAAAAATTGTTGTAACCAATCTCTCCCCAAACACCCCTATTTATAGGAGAGGGCTAGGGTTTAGGGATAATACAAACTTAAGGTTAATTAAGTCATATTAGATTTGAAATATATCCCTAAATCAAATTTTAAACACAAGAAGACAAAATAAAACAGCTCATTAAAAACTGCCCGTTACTGTTCAACGGATAGTTTGGTCGACTGGCCGGTCGACCGTACGTTCAAAATTATGACCGTTGCAGGCCAGCGGTCGACCGCCCGGTCGACCCAATCTATCCGAGAGCAGACTGAGTTACAGTCGGTCGACCGTGCGGTCGACCGCAAAAACGTGCACACTGATACATGTACACCCAGAACTACAGTCGACTGGGCCGGTCGACCGGCCAAACCTGACATAGGTCCGGTCGACTGTCCGGTCGACTGGCTCAGGTCAAAAACCAGGTTTTGGACAGAAAATTAAAAGGGATTTTGATTTTGACAAAAATACTTTTGAACAGGGATTACCATAAAACATAAATATATATCTGTAGGCAAAATCTTGTATGCAAAATATTTTTGTATAAATTATAAGAAATTATTTTGGATTAAGTATGTGCGCAAAAACGTGTGTGATAGAGCTTCAAACCTATCCACTATTCTTTAACAAACTATAAAACTAAAAACAAAATAATTAAAGACTTCTTGAGCAATCTTCAAGTCTTTGAGCCATGCTATCCTTGCTAGAGCCTTCTTCTTCTATGATCCTTCCTTGATGTGCAATATGCCTTCATAGCTTTATGAACCTAGAAGTTGTTGCAATAGCAAGCAATGGCCTCTAAAATGGTACTTATCCTGAAACTTATCTTAAGCAAATTCATTAGTACCAAATAGCTCTTATTTGGTTTGTCATCATCAAAACACAAAACAATTGGAGAGTGTAACCTCTTGGGCCAACAATCTCCCCCTTTTTGATGATGACAAAACAAATAGGCTATAAACAAAAATATAGGGGAGGAGAAAACTCCCCCTCAAATTATGCTATATGAAAAACACAAGAATTTATTGAAAACAACAAAAAAAATGCTCTTGATACTAATTGAAACCAATTGAAATAATACCAATAAAACACAAGAATTCACAAACTTATAAAACACAAAATTCATAAAACCAAAACAAATAAATTCATATAGAACCAAGACCAATTGAACTTATTTTTGTCCATGTAAACTTATTCTCCCTTTTTGTCATACATCAAAAAGGGTTATGAAAAACATGTCTATTCAATAACACAAACATTAAGTTCTCCACAAATAAACGAAAATCTAGCAAAATCAAGTGGTTTAGTGAAAATATCGGCTAGTTGTAAATCCGTAGAAACATAATCAATATCTATATCTCCTTTCTCAAAATGATCTCTAAGAAAGTGATATCTAATCTCAATGTGCTTGGTCTTACTATGTTGATTTGCATTCTTAGTCATGTGTATAGTACTAGTATTATCACAAAATATTTTTATATGATCAAAATGCAAATCAAAATCAAGGAGAGTATGTTTCATCCAAAGGACTTGTGCACAACAAGCCCCCGCGGCAACATACTCCGCCTCGGCGGTTGAGAGTGCTACGGAATTTTGTTTCCTAGAGGACCATGAAACAAGACAATTACCAAGAAATTGACATGTCCCACTAGTACTCTTTCTATCTACTCTACAACCCGCATAGTCGGCATCCGAATAACTCGTCATTGAGAAATCTCCGGTTTTCGGATACCATAGACCCATCCCAATAGTGCCCTTAATATAACGAATAATGCGTTTTACCGCAATAAGATGGGACTCTTTAGGACACGATTGAAATCTAGCACAAAGACACACACTAAACATGATATCCGGCCTACTTGCCGTTAAATATAAAAGACTACCTATCATGCTTCTAAACAATTTAATATCAACATTTTTACCTTGGTCATCTTTATCAAGCTTGGTTGTAGTTGCCATGGGAGTGTTGCAAGTCTTTGAGCCTTCAAGTCCAAACTTCTTTACGAGTTCCTTTGCGTACTTGGCTTGACTTATGAACGTCCCGTTTTGCAATTGCTTGATTTGGAGTCCAAGGAAGAAATTTAGCTCACCCATTGAAGACATTTCAAATTCAAGTTGCATGACCTTTCAAAATCCTTGCATAAAAGCTCATTAGTAGAACCAAAGATTATATCATCAACATAAATTTGCACAATTAAAATGTCATTTTCAACATGCTTAGTAAAGAGAGTTGTGTCTACTTTGCCTTTAATAAAATCATTTGAAATAAGAAAACTAGAAAGCCTTTCATACCAAGCTCTTGGAGCTTGTTTCAATCCATACAAACCTTTATCAAGTTTAAAAACAAAATCGGGATGAACATGATCAACAAAACCGGGAGGTTGAGAAACATAAACTTCTTCATTAATAAAACCATTCAAAAATGCACTTTTCACATCCATTTGAAAAAGTTTAAAATTTTTGAAAGATGCAAAAGCTAGTGTCATCCGTATGGCTTCAAGCCGTGCTACGGGTGCAAAGGTCTCCTCAAAGTCAATTCCCTCAACTTGAGTGTAACCTTGGGCCACTAACCTAGCCTTATTCCTAATGACATTTCCGGACTCATCCATCTTGTTTCTAAAGATCCACTTAGTACCAATTATTGGTCTATCGTGGGGCTTAGGAACAAGGTGCCAAACTTGGTTGCGCTCAAATTGATTGAGTTCCTCTTGCATGGCAAGCAACCAATATGGGTCCGTCTCGGCTTCGAGAATGCCTTTGGGTTCAAAATGAGAAATGAAAGCAAAGTTACCACATAGGTCATGGAGTTTGGAGCGCGTTGTGACTCCTTTAGATGCATCACCCAAGATGAGCTCCTTAGGATGATTTGTAGCGTATCTCCAAGCTTTAGGAAGCGGTTGAGAGCTTTCCTCTTTATCCTCTTGAACATCACCAATTGATTCTTACTTTTCTTCTTGAGCGGGTGAGTCCTTCAAGGATAGTCTCTCCATGTCTTCACCTAATGGTTCAATCTCTACAACATTCTCAACAACACATTAGATTCTTCAAATTTAACATGCATGGTTTCTTCAATGGTAAGTGAAGATCTATTGAATACTCTATAAGCTTTACTAGTTGTAGAATATCCAACAAAGATAGCTTCATAAGCCTTAGCATCAAATTTACCCAAATTCTCTTTAGTATTTAAAACAAAACACTTGCATCCAAAAATTTTAAAATATGCAACATTAGGTTTTCTAGAATGATACATTTCAAAAGATGTTTTGGAAGAATTCTTACATAAATAAATACGATTTGATATATAGCATGCAGTGTTTACGGCCTCGGCCCATAAATATTGAGGGAGGTCATACTCACTTATCATTGTCCTAGCCATCTCTTGAAGTGTTCTATTTTTCCTTTCTATAACTCCATTTTGTTGTGAAGTTCTAGGACAAGACATTTCATGCTTAATTCCCTTTTCATCACAATAAGTCATGAAGAGTTGGTTAACAAACTCACCACCTGTATCACTTCTTATTTTCAAAATCGAAAAAACTTTTTCTTTTTCAACTCTTTTCGAAAATTCTTAAAATGAGAAAAAGTTTGATCTTTGTGTTCCAAAAAGAAAACCCAAGTGAAACGGAAAAATCATCAACCAAAACATATGCATATCTACTACCATTTAAACTCTTAGTTTTAGTAGGTCCAAAAAGATCCATATGAATTAATTCTAAAGGCCTAGTTGACATGATATCCTTGATTGGTTTGAAGGAAGACTTGGTTTGTTTCCCAAGTTGGCACGCACCACAAATGCGGTCTTTCTCAAACTTCAAGCAAAGTATACCCTTCACCAATTCCTTTGAATTAATCCTAGAAAGATGGTCAAAAGATGCATGTCCTAATCTTCTATGCCAAAGCCAAGAATTTTCATCAAAAGCATTCAAGCATTTAGTAGAACAATCTAAATTAAGCATGTCAATGATATAAACATTATTGTCACGAAAACCGGTAAGAATACAAACATCGGATTTAACATCAAAAATCTTGCAAGAAGAATCATCAAAAACAACTTTAAGTCCACGGTCACAAAGTTGACTAATGCTAAGCAAATTATGTTTTAAACCATCTACTAAAACAACATTCTCTATAATAGGAGATGCACTAATTTGAATGTTACCTATACCGATGATAGTTCCTTTGGAGTCATCCCCGAAGGTGACGGAGCCACCTTCCATGTACCTTGATAGGGTTGTGAAGTTGTTGATATCCCACGTCATGTGTCTCGAACAACCACTATCAAGGTACCACCGCTCCCTACGTCTTGGAGCCTTGGTGTGTACCTACATCAAATAATTTAGGTCTTGATTTTGGTACCCACATTTTCTTGGGTCCTAAACAGTTAGTTTCATTAACCCAAACAAGATTATTGGTCCTATTTACTTGATCATAATAAAATTTAGCCAAATGTCCATTCTTACCACAATAAGTGCATCTATACACTCTACCATATTTAAAAGCATAGTGAGTGTGTGATTTGTGAGCATGAGAATTGTGAACATGAGAAGATTTAGCATGAGAAGTGTTATGTGTAGTGTGAGCATGAGGAATCTTAGCATGTGAATCTTTAGCATGAGAGGTGTGCTTTTTAGAAAATTTTTCTTCAAGTTTCTTAGTGTTAAAAGTACAATCTTTCAAAACTTTTTCAAAATCAACCATTTTAGTTCTTAAAGAGGAAATTTCTTTTTCATCAACAATAGGAGATTTTCCCTTACAAGAAACCTTGTAGGCATTAAACTCATTTTGAATAGAAATAAGATTAGAAGAAATATCATCCTTTTCTTTAGAAACCATGGCAAGTTGATTTTTGAGAAAAGCAACTTCCTTTTGCAATTTTAAGCATTCAAGTTTCTTGTTATCATAAGTTTCGGAAAGTTCAACAAAAGCATGTACAAGAACTTCCTTACTTAATTCATCATCTTCATCATCAAGAGATTGAGAGGTTACCTTTGGAGTGTTTGCCATGAAACACATGTTTGCCGTATCCACCTCTTCTTCGGACTCGCTTTCCGAATCCCACGTTGCCTTATATGCTTTCTTTTTCTCCGACTTCTTTGGCTTGAAGGAGGAAGTCATCTTCTTCTTGAACTCCGGGCAATCCGCCATGATATGTCAGGGTTTGCGGCAATTGTAGCAAATGATCCTTCTCTCCTCTTTGCCTTCAAATTTTCTCCAGAAGTTGAGCTTGTTCTTCCGGTACAACCTCTTGACGTTCCGCACAAGTAGAGTTAGCTCCTCATCTTCTTCTTCGTCTTCTTCATCGTCATCATTGGTGGATGAAGTCTTGAAGGCTATGGGTTTCTTCTTTGAAGTAGTGGCCTCTTCTCTTGCCTTCTTCTCCATCTCATGGGTCTTTAGGTTCCCAATGAGACTAATGAGGTCCATCTCGTCCTTATCGTTCAATTCTTTTAAGGTGGTGGCCTTTATCTCCCATGAAGACGGAAGAGCCCGAATCACTTTCCGCACCTTTTGATCGTTGGAGATGTCATCACCTAAGGAAGAAAGACCATTAGTGATTTTAGTAAATCTTCTAATCATACTATCAATAGACTCATCATCAATCATTTTAAATGACTCATATTGGGACCTCAAGAGATCTATCTTAGCTCTCTTGACTTGTGAAGTCCCTTCGTGTGTGACCAATAAATGTTGCCAAATCTTATAGGCGGATTGGCAATGAATTACCCGTGTAAGGTCATCCTCATTCAAGGCAGTTAATAGGGAGTTTTGGGCCTTGGAGTTAGCCTCATATTCTCTAAAGTTGAAGTCGGTCCAAGTGCTCTCATCACTATCGGGTGCTACATAGGGTTTGGTCAAGGACTTGGCCACTAAGCTACCCAAAGATTGCAAAAATATAGTCATCCTAACCTTCCAAATAGGGAAATTAAGTCCATCAAATTTAGGAGGGGTTTTAATGTTATCGGCCATGTTTACTAGTGTATGAATGTATGAATGAAAATGTTGATTAGCAAATTTTAAGGATCTCTCTATGGATGTTAAGCCAAACCTAGAGTCCAAGCTCTGATACCAATTGAAAATCACCTAGAGGGGGAGTGAATAGGTGATAATGCTAATCAATGGACAAATTAAAAATTAAGATGCTATAATCACCCAACAAGATTCACAAGATGAATGAAAGCAAGTAAATATAGCAATGATGATGATAAGCAAGTAATAAGTGCAAGAATGTAAACCAAACGCAAATACAAGGATATGTTATTGAGGTTCGAGCACCCAGCTCTACTCCCCGCCTTCCCCAGAAGGATTCTAGCTACTTCCACTATCACAAAGAAATCACAATTACACCGGAGTACCCAACTCCACAATCTCAAGTACAAGCAAATTCTGAGTAGTCAAAAGACCACAAACTCTCTCTTTCAAAAGTCTCTTCCCTTACAAAAGGTCCTTAGAGAATAATGAGTAGAAATGAAGCTCTTGTTGTAAGTGAAGAAAGAAAACTAAATCAGAGAGTATTTCAAAAACACTTCAGAAAATGAGAGAGAATTTCAGCACAAACACCAAGAAACAAAGCTCTTTTGAATGCCTTAAACTTTTGAATTTTTCTTGCAAAAATTGTTGTAACCAATCTCTCCCCAAACACCCCTATTTATAGGAGAGGGCTAGGGTTTAGGGATAATACAAACTTAAGGTTAATTAAGTCATATTAGATTTGAAATATATCCCTAAATCAAATTTTAAACACAAGAAGACAAAATAAAACAGCTCATTAAAAGCTGCCCGTTACTGTTCAACGGATAGTTCGGTCGACTGGCCGGTCGGCCGTACGTTCAAAATTATGACCGTTGCAGGCCAGCGGTCGACCGCCCGGTCGACCCAATCTATCCGAGAGCAGACTGAGTTACAGTCGGTCGACCGTGCGGTCGACCGCAAAAACGTGCACACTGATACATGTACACCCAGAACTACAGTCGACTGGGCTGGTCGACCGGCCAAACCTGACATAGGTCCGGTCGACTGGCTCAGGTCAAAAACCAGGTTTTGGACAGAAAATTAAAAGGGATTTTGATTTTGACAAAAATACTTTTGAACAGGGATTACCATAAAACATAAATATATATCTGTAGGCAAAATCTTGTATGCAAAATATTTTTGTATAAAATTATAAGAAATTATTTTGGATTAAGTATGTGCGCAAAAACGTGTGTGATAGAGCTTCAAACCTATCCACTATTCTTTAACAAACTATAAAACTAAAAAACAAAATAATTAAAGACTTCTTGAGCAATCTTCAAGTCTTTGAGCCATGCTATCCTTGCTAGAGCCTTCTTCTTCTATGATCCTTCCTTGATGTGCAATATGCCTTCATAGCTTTATGAACCTAGAAGTTGTTGCAATAGCAAGCAATGGCCTCCAAACATGGTACTTATCCTGAAACTTATCTTAAGCAAATTCATTAGTACCAAATAGCTCTTATTTGGTTTGTCATCATCAAAACACAAAACAATTGGAGAGTGTAACCTCTTGGGCCAACAATTTCATCTTGATTGTGTAGTGGATCATATCCATACACACTATACTTTAAAAGTATATCTTGTTTTTGTATTTGATGAAGATTTGAAAAAACATGTTCCAAATATTTTCAAGTTACAAAAATAGTCCAATCTTTTTTAACATGCCTTGATTTTGTGCAAGCATGTTTGTACATCAAAATATATTGGTTAAACTATTTTTGTAGATTTTTAAGTATTTTATGGGATTTTATTTAAGCCAAAAAGATTAACTTTTTAATCCCAGAAAACTGTTTCAGGCTTCGGATAAGTCGACTAGTAGCCTTTATAAGTCGACTAATCCTGGAGTCGGCCGACCGGACCGGTCGACCGACGTGCACGGATGTGCACGCCTTTGTGCACTGGAGGACGGCCGACCGTACGGGTCGGCCGCTCCAGAGAGCAGAGCTCTCTGGAAAGTTCGGCCGACCGTACGGGTCGACCGACAGAGAGTTAGACTCTCAGCTCCAGTGGGTCGGTCGACCCAGGCGGTCGACCGTGGCTCCAACGGTCAGATTTCTGACCGTTGGCGGTCGACCGCACGGGTCGACCGGCAGCTCTGACAGACCCCAACGGCTATATTTTTCTAGCCTATAAATTTGGGGGTTTGGTCATTGTTTTGAGCCAAGATTTTGGAGACCTTTAGAGCTAGTTTTTCCTATTCTTTCAGAAGAGTTTTTCTCCACAAAATAGAGAGCTAATACTTCCAATCTAAAGGGAGTTTTATTTAGAGTGTGTTAAAAGAGATTTCTTGAGTTTTTCACCATAGCTTTCATCCTTGTTTTCTCACACAACACTTGAGCTTTCCATTGCTATATCTACCTATAGGGATTTGTTGTGAGGGGATTTTAGGTGATCAAGAGTTGTGATCACCAAAGTTCATTTCTTGTACTTTGAGGAGGCGGACGTGTATGTCCGCGTTGTTTCGAGTTCGGGTGCGAACTTGTGTTTGAGGTGCGGCCTCGACGAGCCGGTGGGCTTGTGTTGTGTACGGGACTAGGGAGTCCGAGGGCTTGTAGGTGTTGCGGCACCGAGGAGAGATCCATTGGGATCTTGCATAGTGGAAATCCTTCGTGTGTCGAAGGCGGGGATGTAGAGCAAGTGTGCTCGAACCTCGAAACAAACCCTTTGTGTTTGCGATTGCCATTTCTCTCTCTCTCTCTCTATCTCTTGTTATATCTTGCATTACTTATCTTGTCTTTACCTTTATATACATGATATATTCCTTGTGCTCATATTGATATATTGCTTGGGATTGTTGACTAACACTTGTATTCAACCAAGAGAGCCAACGCGGCACCTCAACCCATTCAAGGGGAATCTAGAGGAGTTTGTCCAGAGCCCTTCACGGGGAATTCGGCAACGCTCTTTGGTTATACGTGGTGTTTAGTGTAAAAGTTTAAATTAGGTCATAATTGTTTTTAGCTTCCGCATTATTAGGCATTAAGTGACCATTAGATTAGCCATCACCTATTCACCCCCCTCTAGGTGAACTTATAATTGGTATCAGAGCTTGGTACTCTGATTTGGGTCTAACAACCTAGAGTTAAAGATCCTACTTTTAGGCTAATCACATTATTTGTACACACACCATGGACTTCATGTCACCACCCACCTTTGACATTCTTAACATCCAAATTTGGAAGGTTAAGATGTCATTGTACCTCAAGGCCCTAGGCATTCATGTTTATCTTGCCATATCTAATGATTCATATTGTTCAAATGGTAAGAATTTTGAGGCTAATGCTAAAGCCATTCATGCTATCAAGTCAACCCTAAATGATGATTATTTATCTAGGGTTTCTAATGTTGAATCGGCTTTTGTAGCTTGGAACATCATCACCTCTCTTGACGAAAAGGATCTATACTATGCTGGGAGTGATTCGGACGTTGGAAGCAACACCTCCAACTTGTGCTACATGGTCCAAGGGGATCATGGTTCAAAGACTCGGCCGAGTCGGAGACGAGTCGGCCGAGTCGTATCCGTCTCGGCCCGCTCCGAGACGAGTCCGAGTCACGAGTCGGTCGACTCAACTCAGAGGAGACCGACTAGGTCGAGAATCGGAGTTGACTCGGTCGACTCGGCATTATGATGATAATTTTGTGCCTCATCGCAATTCAATGTGAAAATAACTAAATTAGCATGTATTTATGAATGTAGTTTGTGTAATTTACTATATTGTACATGTATTTTGATATGCTTCTACCGACGATGCATGTATTTATACTTTCGCTTTATATTTATTGTGCTAGGTGATATATTTTGAACATGTGATACATGAATGTGGATGTCTACATTTTTTAAGATTTGTCGTGATTTTTTCAGAATTGTTTTAGCTTTCTATGTAGCGTTTTGCGCGTATCGCCCGATACCGATCCGAGTCGCCGAGACCGATCCGTCTCAGTGCCCTCCGAGTCGGCATCCGAGACCGCGACTGTGAACCATGAAGGGGATAACCCCTTGAGGTAACTACCGAATCCGATGATGAGGACATGTCATATGATGAACTCACTACATTTTGCCAACAATTGCTTGAGAAATATGACATGATTAAGAAAGAAAATAAAAATTTGAAAAAGAACATTGCTTGCATGCATATAGAACAAGATTCATTTAAATCTAACATTGCATGTTTAGAAAAAGATAACAAAAATTTGAAAAAGAATTTTGATGCCATGCTTAATGAAAAAGATTCATTAGAAAATAAAATGGCATGCTTAGAAAAGGAAAATAAAGATTTGAAAAATGAGAATGTTTCCTTGCTTTCTAAATTGAATGATTTATGTGAAGGGAACACTACTTTGAAAAATAAGATTGATTTGGTGGAAAAACAAAAAGAAGTTGTTTTTCAAGAAAATATTACTTTGAAAAGAAAATTTGTTGAAAAAGAAAAAGATTTTGTTTCACAAAAGAAAAAGAAAAATGATTCTTTATCTCATCATGCTTTTCATGCCACCACTAATGAGATTAAAGATTTGAAAAATAAAATGAATGGTTTGAGTTCAACTTTAAACTCTTGTGCTTTTAATCATTCTAGATTGGAGTCTTTGTTTTCAAAGAAACAAACTCCATCCTTTCATGCACATCATCATGTTTATGTTGCACACCATGATCATACACACTCACATAAGCATACTAAGGTGTACATATGTACACATTGTGGCCGCAAAGGCTATTTAACAAAATTTTGTTATGATAAGATTAATGCTTTCAATTTTGCTAATAAAAGATTTTGGGTTCCTTATAGTACTAACCCCAAAGGACCCAAGAAAATATGGGTACCAAAATCCTCACCTTTTGCTTTTGATGTAGGTGAGGGCTCTCACAAAACGTGAGAGGATTGGTGCCTTGGTAGTGGATGCACTTGGACATGATGAACATACTTTTGGGATGCATCACTATCAAGGAGCTTTGGTGGGACAACCACCATGTTAGGAGCTTTGGAGTTGGTAACAATCTCTAAACTCTTATTTTTATATACATGCTAGTTCACTTATCATATTCATAGCATGTTCATATTTTTGTGTGGTTCATGTGGTATTTACATGCTTAGATGTAGAATGTGTCAAACTTGCATGTATACATATACAAATAGTGAATTACAATTGATTCATTTATGATTGAACTTCATGCTCATTTGTATCCACTATATGCATATGTATAGACTAGTTTTGATGATTCTCTTTTATACATGTTTTGCCTTATTTTTATGCTTTACTTCATGTATATATATTCTTAATTCAAATCTAATAAATATACATGTATACCCGTGAGTCTCTTGCCTTCATGCAAACATCATTAATAGACTCTTTTAGATTTGGAATATGTATGTGTATTGTTAGGATTGGATTAATCATACATATACCATGAAGATTAGTGTTTTGATGAAAAATGATTTTTCGTGTTTTTGTTAAAAAATGTGACTTGTGATCTTTTTGAGCTTCATTGTCTATTTTCATAAAAATGCTATTTACATGATCGTTTAACACTCACACTTTTGTTAAAATCATTTTGAGCCTTATAGACCATGAGTGCTTAAATTTTTGTGTATCTAGTTATGTTTTATGAAAAACATATGATTTGATGTCATTTGAAGAATCTTTAACTAGTTATTCAAAATCAATTTAAACTAGTTATCTATTCTTCTATTAATTTATAAGATTTCCACATGATCCTACTTTACTTCAATTATTTGGATAAAATCTTTTGTGTTCTAAAGATTTGATGCTTCGTAATTTGAATATTAGTTTATATGTTAGTTTTGTCAACACTAGGATTTATACTTGTACATATCATGGGCCACAAATAAATCTATTTATATTTGTGCTTGAACGCTTATTTGAACCCATGAAATGTGCTTGTATTGCTTGGTTTTGATGATACATACATTTTTAAACTTGTATTCCCTTTTTGGATTTGTGTTATGATCATGTGCTTTCATTTCATGTATATGTGTATTTTGCCAAACTTTAAGATATACATGTATACCTCTTGAGTCATTTGCCTTTAATGCAAATCTATTTATATGGACTCATTTGAGTTTAAGAGATATGTATGTATACTTATTGTGTTGTCAAAACATACATATATCTTGAAATATAAACTTTATTTTTTTAATAAAAAAATGTGTGATGATTTTCATGTCTTCATGATTTAAAGGAATATTGAGCTTTATTGACATCTTCATGATACCATGTTCCACATAACACTAGTGCACTCACTTCTTTTGAAAATTTTATGGAATTTATGGATATTAGAGTGTTTTAGTGTCATGTGATTTACTTGTGTTACATGAAAAATACTTTTACTTTATTCCTTGCTTGAAGGATTCCGTACTAGTTTTAAAACATTTTCATATTAACTAGTGCATATTCTTCATTTGGTAGAGTATATGATAAGCTTACTCTTCAATTGGTATCATTGGATATTTTCAATTGGTATCAATATGATTTTTATATACTCATATTTTGATTGTATGTATGAATGCTTTCAAATTTAATTATATCAATTTCTATTGGTATTATCTTTTCATACATGTGATCTATTTGCTAAGCTTAATTTAACTTTCAATTGTTCTTAAAGCTTATGCAATATGTTTTCAAGATTGATATCAAAATTCAAAATATATATATATGTTTACTTGATATCTCAAAATGTGTTTCTTGAAAAAAAAATTCAAAATTTTGTTTTGATAAAGAAAAATTCAAAATTTTGATTTGTATTTCCTATATGCAAGGAGAGCTTAACATCTCTCTTACATATAGATTCATGTTGAGTATATTATAAATTGAGGAGCTTGACAACTCTTCTTTATATGATATACGTGTGTAGGGGGAGCTTCACATCTCCTCTTATACATTACATAATATGTGTTATGTGAGTTAGGGCTTGTCATCCCTTCTTCATGTAATGCATATGTGTAGGGAAGCTAACTTAGCGTCTTCCTCTTCATGAATGTATATCGCATATAAATTCAAAATTATTGTTTTATATTACCCCTTCTTGATCTCTTTGTTTTTGACAAAAAGGGGGAGAAAAATTTGTTTGATTTGATTTTACTTTGAACCCTTTGTTGATGATTGACAAAAAGGGGGAGAAAGATTTTGAGTTTATATGCATACTTGTGTTTAGTTTTATCATGCATACCAAATAAACATGTCATTCATTTGCATACATGTTTATGTGCTTCATTGCCATATCTTATTATTTATGTCTATGCATGAGTTAAGGGGGAGCTTCTTTGAAGCTTTACTTTAATCCATGCATATATAACTTCATGAGTTTTGTCATCATCAAAAAGGGGGAGATTGTTGGCCCAATGGCCTATCACCCTAGTTTTGATGATGATCAACTCATGAAGTTATGTTTACTAATGATCTTGTGTTTAATTAGTGACAGATTCATTATCAAGATCTTAGTAGGTGCATAGCTCAACAAAAGATAAAATGCCAAGATTTGGAGCTAGCACGGTGTGATCCAAGGAGCTTTTGGATCAAGCTTGGACCAAGTCAAGATGAGAAGACTTCAAGGGAAGGCTTCAAGATCAAGACTTGTGTCTAGGTATAAGATTTTTATGTTTTAGATAAAATGTAAAGGATAGAATAGTTGGTGGATTGCTCAAGTATTTATCACACACACACTCTTGTTTTAATTATCTTTTCATAAAAGAATTTTCAGATTTAGAAAAGACTTTCATTTTGGAAAAACATAGTTTTGATTTTTGGTATTCAAAGTTATATGTTTCAACCAAAACCTTATTTAGAGCTTAATGTCAAAAACATAGATATTTCATCTTGATTGTGTAGTGGATCATATTCATACACACTATGCTTTAAAAGTATATCTTGTTTTTGTATTTGATGAAGATTTGGGAAAAACATGTTTTGAAAAAATATTGTTTTGGAAAAACAGTTTTTATCATGAGCCAAATATTTCATTACAAAAATAGTCCAATCTTTTATAACATGCCTTGATTTTGTGCAAGCATGTTTGTACATCAAAATATATGGTTAAACTATTTTTGTAGATTTTTAAGTATTTTATGGGATTTTATTTAAGCCAAAAAGACTAACTTTTTAATCTCAGAAAACGGTTTCAGGCTTCGGATAAGTCGACTAGTAGCCTTTATAAGTCGACTAATCCTGGAGTCGGCCGACCGGACCGGTCGACCGACGTGCACGGATGTGCACGCCTTTGTGCACTGGAGGACGGCCGACCGTACGGGTCGACCGCTCCAGAGAGCAGAGCTCTCTGGAAAGTTCGGCCGACCGTACGGGTCGACCGACAGAGAGTTAGACTCTCAGCTCCAGTGGGTCGGTCGACCCAGGCGGTCGACCGTGGCTCCAACGGTCGGATTTCTGACCGTTGGCGGTCGACCGCACGGGTCGACCGACAGCTCTGACAAACCCTAACGGCTATATTTTTCTGGCCTATAAATTTGGGGGTTTGGTCATTATTTTGAGCCAAGATTTTGGAGACCTTTAGAGCCAGTTTTTCCTATTCTTTCAGAAGAGTTTTTCTCCACAAAATAGAGAGCTAATACTTCCAATCTAAAGGGAGTTTTATTTAGAGTGTGTTAAAAGAGATTTCTTGAATTTTTCACCATATCTTTCATCCTTGTTTTCTCACACAACACTTGAGCTTTCCATTGCTATATCTACCTATAGGGATTTGTTGTGAGAGGATTTTAGGTGATCAAGAGTTGTGATCACCAAAGTTCATTTCTTGTACTTTGAGGAGGCGGACGTGTGTGTCCGCGTTGTTTCGAGTTCGGGTGCGAACTTGTGTTTGAGGTGCGGTCTCGACGAGCCGGTGGGCTTGTGTTGTGTACGGGACTAGGGAGTCTGAGGGCTTGTAGGTGTTGCGGCACCGAGGAGAAATCCATTGGGATCTTGCATAGTGGAAATCCTTCGTGTGTCGAAGGCGGGGATGTAGAGCAAGTGTGCTCGAACCTCGAAACAAACCCTTTGTGTTTGCGATTGCCATTTCTCTCTCTCTCTCTATCTCTTGTTATATCTTGCATTACTTATCTTGTCTTTACCTTTATATGCATGATATATTCCTTGTGCTCATATTGATATATTGCTTGGGATTGTTGACTAACACTTGTATTCAACCAAGAGAGCCAACGCGGCACCTCAACCCATTCAAGGGGAATCTAGAGGAGTTTGTCCAGAGCCCTTCACGGGGAATTCGGCAACACTCTTTGGTTATACGTGGTGTTTAGTGTAAAAGTTTAAATTAGGTCATAATTGTTTTTAGCTTCCGCATTATTAGGCATTAAGTGACCATTAGATTAGCCATCACCTATTCACCCCCCCCTCTAAGTGAACTTACAATTGGGCCTTGGGGTGTCTATTAAGGAAGGAGTCCTTAGAATGACAAAAGGTTCGATGGTGGTGTTGAAGGCCGATCGCCGGAACAACCTATACTACTTGAAGGGTAGTACGGTGACAGGGCAAGTGGCGGCTTCTACCAGTCCGAAGGAAGATTCAACCCGGCTGTGGCACATGAGGCTGGGACATGCAGGAGAGAAGTCAATACAAGCTCTTGCGAGGCAAGGGTTACTGAAGGGTGCCTGTTGACACTTAAAAAAACAAGATTCTTATTGGTCCGAACAATGTCTAAACTTGTTGACATTTACAAAAGACAAGTGACAGACGAGCTGAAGACCAGTTTTCACCCATCTCCGAGGGACAGGGAAGCAACTTGGACTCCACTGATCCAGCAAGCAGACAGTGAACCCGGATTGCCTCTAAACAGACCTCAGCAGGTCTAAGATGCTAGCACTTAGCATCACATGAGCCCAAAGGGATAGCCTCGCCTGAGAGGCTAAGATCATCCAACTTCGCCTTGAAGCCATTCAAAGCTCCGCCAGGAAGCTAACTTATAGCTTCGCCTGAACTGCTGAAGCGCAACTCCGCAGAGAGAGTTAGCTCCGCCTGAAGCCACACGCAACTGCGCAGAAAGGGTATGCGGTAGCTTCGCCACAGATGACATCTAACTCCGCCGAAGAGCTTTCTTCTGACTTCGCCAGATACTGCCTCCAGCTCCGCTGTGAGTTCAAAGCGGGCATCACCGCTGTTGGTCTGCTATGGTCAACTTTTGACCACCAAATCTCCAGATGGGATCAAATCTAATCAGGATTGAGATCAAATCCAATTAAGATCAAATCGGAGATCAAATTTGGCAGTTGATTGCCACAATCTCTTGACTCTTCTAAAACGAGTAAGAAGATCAGGGAAATCCTCCAACGATATGGAAAGGATCAAAACAGATTAAGAGGATCAACCGACCTGCCATTTCTAGCTTCGCAGAAACTGATCCTAGCCTCGCAGCAAGGCTACTTTCTAGATTTAAACAGATTTGATTCAATCTGTTTTCATATTTTTAAGGGACAATTATACCCCTGCTCTCCCTATAAATAGAGGACCAGGCAAAGGCTTTGAAGAGGCGATACGCTCGAGAGAGGACTCCACAAGCAGAGGCTTCTTCACAAAGCACCGTGCGCTCTTAAATTCAGAGACTTTTAGAGAATTGCTTCTCTAATCAGGGTGCTGATACCCTAATATCTTCTTCTCAAGGAATCTCCGGAACCAGGCAAGAAGGAATTCCTAATTGAAGGCGATTTTGAGAAGTAGCAAGAGGGTTCTACCAACCCTCTATTCTCTGATTCCCCGAACCAGGCGAGAAGGGAATCTCATCGCTCGCATCGTCAAAGGGACAAAGTGGTCGCGCGCTGATCAGACTCCTATCGGCACACTTCTTCAGAATCTCTGAGGAGATCTACTTGTAATCTTTCTTAGAATACTTGTAATTTAGCTCCTCGACTTTTTATTGTAAGTTTTCTCCTTCGCAAAATCAATGGAAAACAAGATGGCGACTCCGCTGGGGAGTAAATTCTCCACTGTCGAGAATCAAGTGTCGCAATGCGACGAACAGACCTTCGGGTCTAACTCTGAATTCAGAAAAGCCGGTGCAGAGCCTCTCTGGCTAAATCTTCAAGGAAAGTCTCTGCAGAGACAGAAAAGGTCCTCTGCGAACCTACACGGTCCTCTGGCACAATAAGGAAGCACGCCCGCAGTCCAAGTCCTTCACTTTCGAGAACCTGGTCGTTTATTTCGACCAAGGAAGATTTGAAGAAGTCCTCTCTGGGGGTGGTCTAATGCTTCGACCACGGAAGCATAGAAAGATCTCCATGATAAGGTTTCGAAGCAGGAACCAGAAGCAGAATTCTGTCAGCACCCTTCAGCCTCGCGTGTGGCTAATCATGTTCCTTGTGAACCTAAGTATCCTCTGCCAAAGCGGATGTGGAGGCCTAAACAGAAGTATCTGGCCGAAGCCTCAAGCGTAACTACGCCAAAACCGCGCCTCTCTCGCGAAGAAAAAGGCAAGATGCCTGTCTGCTCCAACAATGCTGCCAGCCGCGAAGTCACGACGGCAATCATACCGTCGCCCAATTCAAGAGCAGCAATGCCTCGCGCCGGCCTCGTTCTCATGAGCGAAGCTACTATACCACAGCGTACGCGCAGGGTTTATAACCGCGAAACTAGAGCCAAAGTACCATCTAAGGCTAATTGCCTTCGCAGCAGCATAGCGGGTAAAGCACCACAGCGTGCTCCGCTATCCAGTTCGTCAAGCGCTAAGCTCACGCCTGATGGCGAAGCTAGAACCGAAGCACTATTCAGTGCTAATCTCTTCTGCAGGGATAAAAGGAGCAGGACATCATCCTATGTACGATCCAAAGGAGCCTCTACGCTCGATTGTTTAGGCCCAAACGGGTCTGATTTGCAAGGATTCTTGACAAATAAACGGAAGTCGGAATCTTTCCAGACTTCTTCCTCCTGTTATCAACAAGTGGGATGTTAGCTGGTGACCCTCCACTCGGTCCATTGCCGGCTGGGGCCAATCCCCGCCACTCCTCCAAGACGACGATCAGTTTTTGATCGACTATCGGTACAGGCCTCGGTGAAACATCATAGAAGGAGCATCTCGCGAGATCTACCCTCTGCATCCGTCAACATGACCGGAAGAGGACGAGAGTTACGCAGGGGAAGACAAACATCTGACGACGCCCCCTATAGCTCCTCAGATCCAGATTATAGCCCAGGCTTAGGCGAAGTCTTGGTGCATGAAGAAGGTGTTTTCCGAAACACCAGATCTAGGGTTGCGATATCCTACACTTATGAACAGCCTTCTCCTTCAACGGCCCTAGCCTTGCCGGAGCCCAGGAGATCACTCCAACCATCGGATGAAGAAGATGAAGACAGTGGGTACGCATCTTCGGCGATAGTTAGCTCAGTGCGAACAGACTGAGCATCAGTCAACATGGCTGATAACGCTAACGACGACCTTCGTCGGCGTCTGTAAGCTCAGGAACAAACCTCCAAAACCCAGCAAGAGGCCCTGGACAATATTCAACAGATGCTTGCTCGACTCCTCAGCAATCGGAATGACAATGATGCCGGGAGCAATCGTGATGAGGAGGAACTTTTCAGCAATGAGCAACCAAAGACGGAGAAATCCAAGGAGGGTTCTTCTTTAGACGCCGAAGTCCTTAAAGGCCTTCAAGCTCAAATTGCATCCCTAACTCAGAGGGATGAATTAAGAAAGTAGGGGCAGTCCGTCCTTACCCATTGGAGTGGGATTCGGTGCCATATCCACCGAAGTTCAAACCACCAACGTTGCATGCGTATGATGGTAATAGTTCACCAAATCAGCACATCTACTATTTCCGGTCTCAGACTGGTAATGTTATAGGCAATGATGCCATCATGGCTAGACTATTCATTGGCACCCTAAAGGGGGTGGCGTTTGACTGGTTCTGAAGTCTCCCTCCGGCTCTGTCAATTCCTGGATCGACCTGGAAACCCGATTCCTCTCTCGTTTCTATGAGGACGATACCGAGGTAACCATGTACAAGCTCCTCTCCACCATACAGAAGAAGGGCGAATCTGTCCGTGACTACATTGAGCGGTTCAGAAATCTGTCTTTGATGTGCCCAGCAGGGATGCCATTACCCATGCTCTTACAGACGTGCAGGCACAACTTCTTGGACCAGGTAGAAGTTCGCATGGGGCTGTCAAAGCCCATACCTGGAAGGAATTGGTCGAACAAGCTGAGATAGCCGAAAAGTCAGCTAAAAAGTTCGAACCATCCGCCCCCAAATGCAAATGGGGTATGAACAATAAAGGATGTAGCGACATGGCGCAGTCTTCTCAAGCCAAAGGGAAAGAGACTATGTCCATTGAATTGTCCGGGGATGTGCAGTCAAAAGCCAAGAAGAGCGGCTTCAATAATCAGGAGTCTAAGTTTCCTCCAAAACAGTACTCCTTTAGAGATGATCAAGTGGTCACGATATTCCATTTGCTCTACAAAGAGAATAAAATGAAGCTGCCAGATGCCCGCGTCCTAATTAGATAGGACGCACAAACGATCCCAAATACTGCCTCTACCACAGGATGATCCACCTGTTGGCCCACAGGCCCATCACTCTAGTTTTGATGATGATCAACTCATGTAGTTATAGTACTAATGATCTTGTGTTTAATTAGTGACAGATTTGTTATCAAGATCTTAGTAGGTGTGGAGCTTCAACAAAGGATTTAAAGTCAAGTTTTGAAGCTTACACGGTTTGATTTAACGAGCTAGTGATCGAGTTTGGATCGTGCTTGGACCAAGTCAAGAAGATGAGAAGACTTCAAGGGAAGATTTCAAGATCAAAACTTGTGTCTAGGTATAAGTTTTTTATTTTTAGATAAAATGTAAAGGATAGAATAGTTGGTGGATTGCTCAAGTATTTATCACACACATTCTTGATTTAATTGTCTTTTCATAAAAGAATTTTCAGAGTTAGAAAAGACTTTCATTTTGGAAAAATACTCTTTGGTTTTTAGAATTTCTTATATGCATATCTTTTATCCAAAACCATATTTAGAGCTTAATGTCAAAAACATAGATATTTCATCTTAATTTGTAGTGGGTCGTATCCATACACACTATGCTTTAATGAATTCAAAATATCTTGTTTTTGTATCATGAAGAAGTTTGGAAAACAAGTTTTAGAAAAATACTAGTTTTTATTTGAGCCAATATTTTAATATTACAAAAATAGTCCAAATCTTTTGTAACATGCCTTGATTTTGTGCAAGCATGTTTGTTTATCAAAGTATATTGGTAAAACTATTTTTGTAGAATTTTTATATATTTATGGGATTTTATATGAACCAAAAGACTTAGTTTTAAATCCCAGAAAATCTGTTTTCAGGCTTCAGCTAGTCGACTTACTACCTTTATAGTCGACTAACTCTGAAGTCGGTCGACCGGTTGAGTCGACCGACGTGCACAGACGTGCACGCCTTTGTGCACTGGAGGACGGCCGACCGGACGGTCGACCGCTCCAGAGAGCTCTGCTCTCTGGAAATTTCGGCCGACCGTACCGGTCGACCGACAGAGAGTTCTACTCTCTGCTCCAGTGGCTCGGTCGACCGTGGCTCCAACGGTCGGATTTCTGACCGTTGGCGGTCGACCGACCCGGTCGACCGGCAGGCCTGACAGACCCCAACGGCTAGTTTCTAGCAGCCTATATATTTGGGGGTTTGGTCATTGTTTTGTAACAAGATTTGAGGAGAGCTTTCAAGCCAGTTTTTCTTATCCTTTCAAAAGGTTTTCTCCACATATTTGAGAGCAAATATTTCCAATCAAAAGGAGAGTTTTATCAAGAGTGTAAAAGTGATTTCTTTGAGTTTTTCCTCCACCATCTCAATCTTTATTTTCTCACACAAACACTTGAGCTATCCATTGCTTTATCTATCCATAGGATTGTGTTGTGAGAGTTTTTATTGGTGATCAAAGTGTTTAGATCACCAAGAGATCTTTTCTTGTTTCTTGAGGAGGCGGACGAGTGTGTTCGCGGTTGTTTCGAGTTCGTGTGTGAACTCTTGTTTGAGGTGCGGCCTCGACGAGCCGGTGGGCTTGCGGATTGTACGGGACTAGGGAGTCCGAGGGCTTGTAGGTGTTGCGGCACCGGGGAGAGATCCATTGGGATCTTGCATAGTGGAAATCCTTCGTGTGTCGAAGGCGGGGATGTAGAGTAAGTGTGCTCGAACCTCGAAACAAACCCTTTGTGTTTGCGATTGCCATTTCTCTCTCTCTATCTCCTTGTTTATATCTTGCATTACTTATCTTGTCTTTACCTTTATATGCATGATATATTCCTTGTGCTCATATTGATATTGCTTGGGATTGTTTGCTAACACTTGTATTCAACCAAGAGAGCCAACGCGGCACCTCAACCCATATCTAGGGGAATCTAGAGGAGTTTATCCAGAGCCCTTCACGGGGAATTCGGCAACACTCTTGTGTTATACGTGGTGTTTAGTGTAAAAGTTTTATTTGGTCATAATTGTTTTTAGTTTCCGCATTATTTGGCATCAAGTGACCATTAGATTAGCCATCACCTATTCACCCCCCTCTAGGTGAACTTACACCACCATCCTACCGACAAGTGCTATGTCCTCAAAGACAGAATTCAAGTCTTGATTGATGCTGGAGCCCTCACACTGAAGGCAGAGCAGAAGAAAGTCACTGCCAATATGGTGACCCTCGAGTTCGGCAAAACTCCAAAGGTTACAGTTCCTGACGGGACTTATTCAGTCTCTGCGCCACGGTTGGAAGTCGAGCATCCTCCAGCTAAAACTCAAGATAATAAGGGTCTTGTTCTTTTAACATTGGAGACAGGGGAAGTCATGTGGATACACCCAGACCTCGTCCGAGACGTGGAGTGGGATTCAAAGAAGTCCAAGTCGAAGGGTAAATCTTGCAATGTCATCTCCCTCCTGCCGGACGATGACAATCTTACGTCAGCTTCCCTCAGTGATTCTGAAAGAGAAAAGCATGCTTGCACAACGCAGGCCGATGTACCTCAGCCGACGGGTACTCGATCCAGAAAATCATACTTAAAGCAGTATGAGAAAGCTACTGACGAGACACAACAGCAAACGACGTCAGTACAAGTACCAGCATCCACTTCGATTCCAACCAAGGGAAAGAGAAGCCTAAAGAAGTCCGATTCGACCATGTCCTGAAGAAGCCTTCAGGCCCAGGGCTTGACACGCCCTTTCGTTTTGACATGTTGGCCCATTTGGCCAATATCCCAGCTCGTATTACAATACACGAGCTCCTTCGTCTCTCAAAAGAGACAAGAGAAGCACTCAGGGACGCGCTAGCCAATTCAGAATCCTTTCTGACACACATGCCAGAGGTCCCTAGCAATGACGTTCAGTCTTCTTACCCAGAATGTCATCACGTACAGTCAAAGGTGCCCGCTATTACCTTCACAGCGGAAGATATGCTTCTCAAAGATAACAAGCACGATCGACCTCTGTACTACACCGGATATATCGGTTCAACATGCATCGAAAGGGTACAAGTCGATCCGGGGTCCGCACTCAGCATCATCCCCAAAAGGCTTCTCTATTTCCTCGGTATACTGCTGTATAGGTTGTCCGCAACCACTACTACAATATACGGTTTCAATGCCGGGAGTAGTCATCCACTTGGAAAAATTCGACTCCGTTGCCGAATTGGAGCCTGAAGTCAGAAGTGACGTGCTATGTCATTGACGCTGACACGTCGTACAACCTGCTGCTAGAACGACCATGGATCCATTCCTACTGGATCGTTCCCTCTACTCTGCACCAATGCTTCAAATATGTTGAAAATGACGCGACAGTACGAACTATCTTTGCTGAGAAGCAACCATTCAAAGGGGTGAAAAATTACTTCACTGACGCTCTCCTGTATCAAGAGGCCGGTGAAACACCCAAAGAACCATTGCCGGACGATAATGAAAGTGGCAATGAGGCGGATTCGGAGTCCGAAGCAGGCATGCCAGCCATTCTGATTGGTGAACTAATTATAGCATGTCTCAATAATCCCCTATGTAATACTCCTTCAGAGGATGAAGGTGAATGGGTAATTAATGATAATATTTCTTTTGATTATCCTGCGAGTGTTGGGTTGTTTGAATCCATTACGGATAGCTCTCTGCACATGCCTTTACATAAGCCAAGTGCGTCCAGTACGCCCCTGGAATCCGCAGAAGGAGCCATTTTGGTGATCCCGCCATCCAAAGAAGGTCAGTTACCGATAATTTTCGGTAGAACCCAACCACGGGAACCCATGGCCGCAGATTCAAGTTCAGACTCAGACACTCCACAATTCTTTCATTACGCGCAGCCAGCACGCCATATTATGAAGAAAATGGGATACGACTTGAAGCATGGAGCGGGCCTGAATTTTGGAAAAGGAAGGTGCAGTTTGATGCGTAACTTTGTGCCAAAAGGGAAGCCTGCAAATTACTATGATAGTACACGCAGGGGGTTGGGATACGTTACACCCACATCATTAGCAACGGTTCAAGCCAAAGACGATGAACCAATTCCATCACATTCGGCCTCATCCTCCGAGTGGGACTCAGATGT
This sequence comes from Agave tequilana, assembly GCA_038442645.1. NCBI lineage: Eukaryota > Viridiplantae > Streptophyta > Magnoliopsida > Asparagales > Asparagaceae > Agave > Agave tequilana. The sequence goes on from JAVJIF010007621.1 coordinate 48,394, forward strand.
CAGTGTAGGAGGAATGTTCGAAAACCTCACTGTTAATATGACTTCAAGCAGTCAATTGGAGCCCGCAGAAGCTGTTGATGAGGAACCATGGGCCAAGCATTTAGACCTCCAATGGGAAAAGCGATTCGAACTGCGCGAGCCACCTACTGAAGATAAGGTGATGCAGACCAACTTGGGTAGTCAAGACCACCCCAAGCCCATCTTTATAAGTGAAAGCCTATCACTTACAGAAAGGGAAGAATTGATAATACTCGTAAAAGAGTATATAGACGTCTTCGCATGGAGCTACGAAGACATGCCCGGACTTGGTTCGCAAGTCGCCATGCATCGTCTGAACATCAAACCTGACGTCAAGCCAGTCAAGCAGCAACAACGTCGGTTTCGCCCGAACATCATGGAAGCTATTAAAGCCGAAGTTCACAAGCTCATTGCATGTGGCTTCATCCGGGAGGAACAACATCCAGATTGGGTAGCTAACATCGTCCCCGTCCTCAAGAAGAACGAAAAAATACGGATCTGCATCGACTACCGTGATCTCAATACGGCCTGTCCTAAGACGAATTCCCGCTACCCATCACCGATGTCATGATCGACAACACATGTGGATTCAAAAGAATGTCTTTCATGGACGGCTTTTCAGGGTACAATCAGATTAAAATGTACCCCGACAACGAAAAGCATACTTCGTTCCGAACACCATTGGGGTATACTGCTGCACCGTAATGCCTTTCGGACTGAAGAACGCAGGAGCAACCTATCAGCGGGCAATGAGTACAATCTTCCGCGATCATCTCCGAAAAATGGTAGAGTGCTATGTTGACGACATTGCTGTCAAAAGCCGCAACAAGGATGACCATCTTCATGACTTGAGAACGATGTTCGACATAATGCGGGCTCATCAGCTGAAAATGAATCCGACAAAATCCTTCTTGGGAGTGTCAAGTGGCAAGTTCCTTGGGTTTATTGTTACATCAAAAGGGATTCATCTTGACCCAGACAAAGTCAAAGCCATTCAGAGCATGCATCCACCGAGGAATCTCAAAGAACTTAGAGGCTTGCAATGTGGACTGGCTTATATCAGAAGATTCATCGCAAATCTCTCAGGCCGTTGTCAACCGTTCACCCGACTCATGAAAAGGGTGTTTCCTTCGTATGGGATCAAGCTTGCCAGGAAGCTTATGAAGACATCAAGAGGTACCTCACAAAGCCTCCAGTCTTAGTGGCCCCTACATCAGGGAAACCATTCTTGCTTTATGTAAAAGCTATGGACTATTCTCTCGGTGCCCTCCTCGCTCAAAAGGACGACAATGGTCACGAGCAAGCCATTTATTATCTAAGCAGGACTCTGATAGGGGCAGAATCTCGCTATAATCCTATCGAGAAAGAGTGTTTAGCTCTCGTCTTTGCTGTTCAGAAGACGCGACATTATTTGGTCGGCCAAACCATACATGTCATCTCCAGAGTAAACCTATTGCGTCTCCTCATGACAAAGTCAGGATCACTGAATTCAAGATTGGCTAAATGGGCACTTCTTTTGTCTCAATACGACATGATCTTTACCCCTCAGAAGGCGGTTAAAGGTCAGGCCCTCGCAGAGTTCTTGGCTGCCCATCCAGTTCCGGAACATTCAAAACTCCACGAGGATATTCCAGATGAAGTCTTCGACTCCAATATAACCTCAGAGGAGGAAGTGTGGCAGATGTTCTTCGATGGAGCATCGCGAATGGGCCCTAAAGGCAAGATTATAGCCGGAGCGGGGGTTGTGTTTATCTCCCCACAGAATCATGTCCTTCCCAGAGCATTTTCTCTGACATAGTCATGCTCCAACAATATAGCAGAATATAATGCTTTGCTCATTGGTCTTCAACTCGCCCATGGAATGGGGGTACGCTACCTCGAAGCCTACGGCGATTCAAAACTGATTATCAATCAGGTTAAAGGCGAATATGAGGTCCGCCACGAAGATTTGGTACCTTATTACCATACAGCCATCGAATTGGCTAATCTATTTGAAGGCTTCTACATCGGGCACGTGTCTCGATCTCAAAATACCAAGGCGGACGCCCTTGCTGCATTAGCAACAACACTAGCCTTGCCAGCCGACACCGAGTATCACCTCACAGTCGCAACTCGACATCTTGTATACTCTAAGCATATGCTAAGAACCCGAGAGTCTATAACGTCTCCACGGATCTTGAGCCGAGAGATTGGCGATTTCCTCTCATCGATTACGCCTTACATGGTCTGCTCCCAGACGATCCTAAAGAAGCGGCATCTATCAGACGAAGGTCTCTCCGTTTCTACTACGATCCAACTCTGAAGACACTTTACCGCCGTTCATATGACGGTGTCCTCCTCCGTTGCCTTTCCAATTCAGAGGCACAGGAAGTGCTTAAAGAAGCACACGACGGCATTTGCGGAGCTCATCAGCCAGGTCCAAAGCTCAAAGACAGGTTGCATAGGCTTAGATACTATTGGCCGACCATAATAGCCGATGCCATCCAATATGCACGAAGGTGTAAAGCATGCTAGATTCATATGGACTTCATACACCAGCCCTCGGAGTTGCTCCACCCGACTGTTGCTTCATGGCCATTTGAAGCATGGGGAATAGATGTCGTAGGGCCGATTAGCCCCTCTTCGACAAAAGGTCACCGGTTTATCCTGGCGATAACCGATTACTTTTCAAAGTGGGCAGAAGCTATGCCATTGGCTGAAGTCAAAACCTCTAATGTGGTTAATTTCATCAAACGCCATGTCATCCATCGATTTGGTGTCCCTAGACGAATCATCCACGACAACGGTCCACAATTCATAAGCCAAGTATTCTACCAGTTCTGCGATAAATACCGAATTCAGAATGTGGCTTCAACTGCCTATAATCCCGCCGCTAATGGCTTGGCGGAAGCATTCAACAAAACAATCATCAAGTTACTCAAGAAGTTCGTCTCCTCGAACAAGCGAGATTGGGACGAAAAGCTTGGTGAATGTCTTTGGGCCTACCGAACCACGGTTCGAACACCGACAGGCAATACGTCTTTTTCCTTGGTATATGGGTACGAAGCAGTCATCCCATTGGAAATCCAGATGCCGTCATTGCGAGTCGCTCTAACGACTAAAATCACATCAGAAGACAATGATCGGTTGCGTTTTCAAGAGCTCGAAGCCCTAGATGAGAAGCGACTACAAGCTCAACAACATATCGAGTTGTATCAAGCTCGAATCTCAAAAGCCTTCAATAAGAAGGTCAAATAAAGAGTCTTCTAGAAAGGAGATTTGGTTTTAGCCGTCAGACGACCGATGATTATGACGCACAAGACCAAAGGCAAATTTCAGCCTAAATGGGAAGGACCGTTCGTAATAGAAACAGGCTATTCAAACGGAGCATACCGCCTTATGACTTCAGATGGCGATTTACTCATGATGCCGATCAATGGCAAGTTCTTAAAGAAGTATTATCCTTAATCAAGGATCCTTCTCATGATCAAGTTAACACTACACCTCTGATCAAGATCTTCGTGTCCAAAGTACACACAAAGAGAGCCTTTCTCTTCCTCCAAGCGAGATCACACAACCATAAACCAGTAGGAACCTGGCCGTATACTGGTTGTCTCAAAGGAGAATCAAGGTTACACATACGTTAACTGGATGATCCAACATCCTTAACGATTAAGGATAGAGGAAAATGTTGGCTTTTAAGCCCAACATAAGTCCTCGACAACTCATCATGCTGAGGGGAATAGCATGGCTAGCCCAATTCAAACGGTAGTTGGTAAAGGTATATCAAACCGTTGACAGCTGAGGATTTGCTAAAAATCCTAAGGGACCTGTTCCCATTTGATTCCCTCTCCAAAATCACTTACCAATTCTCATCCATAGAATGGTAAGACCACATATGCATTTCGCTGTTATGTTAACACTAAACCTATGACAGTGATTCCCTCGTTTCTCCCTGTGAAAGCGAGCTCTCCAAAATCACTTACCAATTCTCATCCACAGAATGGTAAGACCACATATGCATTTCGCTGTTACGTTAACACTAAACCTATGACAGTGATTTCCTCGTTTCTCCCCGTGAAAACGAGACCTTTTCCCAAACTCCATTACAACCTTGAGCTTGGTTTTCAATTTTGAGCTTGTTGACATTTACAAAAGACAAGTCTCAATCCGAGCCCTGTTAACATTTACAAAAGACAGGTCTCGATACTTGTTGACATTTACAAAAGACAAGTATCGCCAATTTTGAGCTTGGTGGCGTCTCATTCGGTTACGTCATTGCGACCTCTGAACCAGCAGACAGCTAAGTCTCAACCTTGAGCCTGTTGACATTTACAAAAGACAGGTCTCATCTTTCGATCCGACAAGGACCAGTTTCGGGCTTGGTGGCTCCTCAACCAGTTATGTCATCGCGACCTCTGAACTGACAGATAGCCAAGTCTCATTATTCAATCCAACAAGGACTATTCTCTCAAATGACACCAATACAATTTGGAACCGACAATTCAGAAAGTGGAACAATTTGAAGATTCGACAGGGAATCAAAACAAAAATTATTATTTTCATTGATTCCAAAAGGATGGGATACATGGAGGTACATATATTACGACCTACGAGCGTACATCATAAGATCTGATCCGCTCTTCAAGGGAAGCCAGCCTCGTCCTCCTGTCATCAGCAGCCCGGACAAGCGCCTGCGACCTCAGCTCAGCCTCATTAAAGTTCGTCGCCTGGGCCAAACGAGCTTCGACCTCAACCAAGGTTGCCCTCTGAGCTAACTCCTGCCGCGAGAGTTCGTCACTCTGAGCCTTAAGCTGCTCAAGCCGCGCAGTCTCTTCAAGACGCACTGGTTCAGCCCTGGATAAGAGAAGATTTGCCTTCCTGATCATCTCCTTGGCCTTCCTAATTTTATCTTCAGCGTCAGGAAGAGCACTGGTGGAGGCATCAATGGCATTCCCAACCTCTGCTTGCCTTGTTTCCAAGGATTTTAAGTCAGAAGAAATAGCCTTAGCAACCTCCTGAGCAGCAAGACGGGCTTCGTGCATTTGAGTGACAAGATGCGCAAGCTGCTCATAACCGAAGACTCCAGGTCTGAGCGGCTAAGACAGCGCCATTCCTCTACGTCCCTCTCAAATTGATCTACCAGGAATTCCAAGGCAGTGGCCTGGTTATACCCTTCAAGGTCCCGAATACTTTCAATACTGCGGGAGAGGACCACCTTTAAAGTTGAGAATGACATAGTCGAACCTTTCAAGACCAGATCGATGGATCGCCCTAAGCCTTTATAAAAGCTATCGACTATGTCACCTATAAAATCATTTTCAATCTCGGCCACTTCTGGTAGACGGACAACCTCAGAAAAATCCACCAGCCTGGTTGACACTACTGTGGAAGGAACGGCGGGAACACCGGCTGCAGCAGCATGACAAGTCATTGGTGATCTCGACGAGTCTTCATTGAAACCAGTGCACTAGCCACCGCTGAGGTAGGACTAGTGACCATCTCCTGAACAGCAGGCTCAACCACCAGGGTTGGGGAAGTAGGGCTTGTAATCACCCTCAGCCATGCACGTGCCACAACTGACGGCGCCTCGCTTGTTGATATAGTTGGGAGTGAGGACACCTCCGGGACTGCCACCCCTCCTACCTCTGTTCCTTCGGCTAGCTCAGGCCGATAAGAGGGCAGGTCACCATACAGCGCATCCAACACAGCAGCATCCGCCGCGGTCGAAGTGCTCATGTCACCCCTTGACCCTTCGGGAAGATCCTCTGGTTCCCTTGAAGTTGACGCACCTTGAGGCGGAACACCTGCAACAAAATTGTGTTTAGGCAAGACACAGTAAATAGTAAAAGCCAAAAGGTTGGAACAATACCAAAGGATGATGTCGCCTCAAACATCTTGGCAGCCGCATCGGTCTCCACGGGCTCCATTGGAAAGTCCTTTGCGGAGTCAACACGAATGGCCGGCCCGCTTTCGCTTGCCGAATCTTCCGTGGACCACCCAAAATAGCTTGACGCTACAGGACTTCCTTTGAAAGTCCCAGTGCCCGAAGGACCAACGTCAGCTGCATCACCTCCGGATTCCTCCGGGACGGCAAAATAGCCGGCCTCAGGACCCTTGTTGTAAGCGAATAGAGGATCATAATGTTCCCCTTGTTCTCCGACGGCCTCAGCTCTCAGGCTCGTCACCGCCTCAGCCCCTACATCACGAAGCAGATAATAAGCGGTCCGGAACACATAAAACATATATTACAAAGACGAAGCTGATTTTACCTAAGTCCGGAGCAACTTCGCCAGTCGTCAGTCCAGCAACTGACGGTTCAACTACTAATGGGGCAAGAGGAGGAAGCGCCACAGATGATTCACCCTCTACGACAACCGTAGGAGCTTGGCGACGGGGCTTCTTCACCAACTGTTTCCTACGGGACTCACCTGTCCATTTGCGCTTGAGAGGGACATCAGAACCTTCCCCCTCCACTTCTTCTACATGTCTTGGGGGAACTGTCCCCATCACGCCAGAACCAGCTGCAGGAGTCCCGGCACCTGTCTCCGCTTCAAAGCGAGGACTTTCTGCATCCGAGGCTTCGCTGTCATCCACAGTAACGAATTCCTCCATGCCTGGGATGTGAACCCTGTTACCTTCCCTTTTCTCAGAGACCTTTCGCTTCAGCCGCTGAGAAATTAACTTCACACCAGAGCTGTTAGCATTGAATCCAAGAGGTGTGGAGTTGGAAGTTGCATACCACTGGCAGAAGCTCAGGGTCATTAGAAGATTGGGAGTCCTCAACGACGTACGCAAAAACGCCCCAGTACAACCCGCAATGAAGAATTGCCAAGCACGGGCCCCATCAATAAGGCTCCCCATGAAAGCCAGATTGAGATTTGGGTTGCCCACGTACAGTTGGTCATATCCAAACTGTCGAGCAAACCGACTTGGGACATAAGGCTCCAAGTAGCAGCTATCCCCGCTCCGGTATAATAGATGTGAAAGCCGGATGCTGACCAGCCACTCAAAAACTCCCCGGCTCAGGGACGACTGCCCCTCCCCCGCATCTTTGAACTCTTTCCCATAGCCTGCACCCCGAATACGGGAAAAATAGCGGAAGAGACTATATACGTCATAGCGACGTACTAATTTACGAGCCTTAGCCACGTAAGTCTTCTGCCATGAGCATCCTTCGAATCGGCGGAGGAGCGCCATTCGAACATCTTGCGGGGGATCCTCTCCAGCTTCAATCAAAGAAGGACAATGCAGGGCGAACCACGCCATCAAGTAAGTATACGGCAGACCTATCCTGGGATTGGGTCCGTCGCGGGGTGAAATAGTCCCCTTTCCACGCTTCGTCGTTGGTGGCCTGCAAAAAGCCTCCGTTAATGCACGAAGGCCTCTCTGGATACAGCACACCATGGCCGAAAGAAGTCCCAGATGACGACCATGAACCAAACGAACAGCGGGCAGCAAAACATTCGGATGAACGATGTCACCCGAAGAAGACGGCACCACGCACCTCTTCAGCCAGACTGTTAAGAAACCAGCCAGAAGTGCCTTCCGGGACATCGGCCTGCGAGCCTGATGATGGAAACTCCGAAGGACATCACCCTTCTCATAGGGACCATCGTCTTCCTTCACAACTAGATCCCTTGGAAGTGCTTTTGCACCGGTCAAAGATGTCTTCATCAGTAACTCCACAGTGAGCCGCTTCAGGAGTATTCTCCATATCCGGGAATAAGTAATCTCCCCAGCTCTTTAAGCTACAGGAAGTTCCCTTACTGCCCCCATGCATACTGGAGCAAATGTACAAGTGGCACATTAACTCCCTGTAGGTCTCGAACAAGGCAGGCTCCTGCTTCTCCAGAAGAGCCAATTCCGCCTCGCACGGGAAGTATTCTTCGTATGGAAGAGACCCAAAAGGCAAAGCAGAGACTTCCCACATCTCATGCAAGGCCATACCCAATTCGCCAACAGGGGTGAAGAAAGTCCCTGAAGCTGGGCAATACAATTCAAAGATGGCGTAGAAGCACGCCACGTTCATCTCAATACCGTAGCAGGTCGCCCTGACGGCCTCGTAGAGGTTCAGCCTCTTCAAATCCTCCTCGAAATGAGCGAGGATGTATACAGTTAAATCCCTCCACCATGCCTTCGGAGGGTGAATCCAGCCTGGAGTCCTGAAATCAGTGGCTGGGTAGTTCCCATTGACCTTGCAGAATTGGTTGCCAAAGGTCAGCGCCACTGCAGGATTTTCTCCCACTGGGATCTCTCGTGACACATTCCCAGGATGTAGGCCCATTATGCAACGAGGATGCCCCACCCTTGCATAACCGGGAGACTGAAACATCAATTTCCCTATGTGGACAGAGTCAGTACTCCGGCTCACTTCTCACGACATCTTCCGAGCCTGCGTCACGCACTGGAAGGAAGACAAAGAAAAATGTCGCTTGTTGGACGGAAGGTAAAACTTCTCACCATCCAACTGAAAAATCCACTGCCCTTCCCCTGCCAGTAGTTGGTGGTCAGGATCTGGTGCGGCATCCCCAAACATGAAATCGGGCTTCCTATAAGTTCGACGGTCGATATCTTCAAGGGGAGCCGTAGTCAAAATACTCCTCGTGGTATATTGATCACCACCATGAATAAGCGTGTCCCGGACGAGAGAACTCCGCTCACTAAACAGAGAAGCCTGCCCTTGAAATTGCAGGCTGATATTGCCATCCAATCCCTGGTCATCCCAAATAGACTGTTCAAAGGACCAGAAGTGTAATGCACTGCAGGAACAAAGAAGAATCATGATTAGTTCATCAGCCAAGCGGATACAAAGACACAAGTTTCACCAAGGCATAACCTCGCCCTTTGAGCGAAGCTAGCAAGGCAACAGTTTCAACAAAGCTTAGCCTCACAGTCAAGACCGCATTTCGCAGAAAAAAAATGCCCAAGTTTTAGGTTCGCTTCGAAAAGCTTAGCAGAAGGCTGCACAGCCTTGAGGACTAACTCCGTCAAAAGGGCATTATGGTCAAAAATTATCATTAGTCCTTTGCGGCCGTGATTGAGGGGACAGACCCATATCCTGTTGTTCAACAGGATGAAGACAGTCTAAGGGATAGCTTCGCCTAGAAGCTTAAAGAAGAACTCTTCAGTTCTTGAATTCCCGTTCGAGAAAATAAGAGAAATGCGGGGAAATGGATTCCCTAACAATACCAGATCATAATTTGATCATTTTTGGGTTCATCCAAAGACAGCCAGACATCGGCTTTAAAGGAGAGATGGCAGTCTCTAATCAAAAGGGAAAGATCCCTACCGGCGATTGGTCGTTCGATGACCGGAGGAGGAGAAGGACCCTCCGCTGCAGAAGTTGCCACTTTTTTTCCCGCTCGTCTCTTGGGCGCCATTGAAAAACTATGGAAGTTCTTAAACTCTTGAATAAGAAAGAAAGAAGGAGAAGAAAGAGTCAAAGTTCTCTGAAAATTTCAAGCAAAGAGGTCTGCTCTTTCTCAGCCCAATCGGGCTTTTATAGGCCAGTGAGCGCCTGAAATGATGCCTTATAAACAGTACAGGCTGTCGTTTCAAATTAATTTAAAACGGCGCCTAAAACGCCTTCCGAGAAGCGCTGATTCAGCCACTAAGGGCTAACTTCGCCACAAGTCAAATGCGGACTTCGCACAACAGGATTGCCTTAGCTTTGTTGAAGGCATAGGCCGAACTTCGCAGATATGTTAGCTTCGCTGGAAGCTCGTCCCTGTTTCAGATGTAATCCTATCTGTAACCCCGCATGGAGTTTACCTCCGATAGCCAAATTCAAGACGAAGGCAAGGCGGAAATCAAATGAGCAGAAAATGAACTTTTATTGATTTGAAAGCAAAGGTACATTGATATTACATCAAGGTTGTGTTTCGTACAACAGATTCGGTTGCTCAGCAAGATCATTTGCGCAAAAGGCATACAAGTGGTTTTATCTGCTTCCAAGACCAGACCAACTGGACACGAAAGGCCTTCCTCCTGCACAAGGCTGTAATCCTTCGCATAAAGACAGATGGTGCCACCAGGACAGATGGTGCCACCAGGACAAGGTCAGTGATCTCACAGGTGACGTCCGCTTTCCCGAAGTGGATCATCTCAAATAAGCGACCACCAGCCTCGCCTCGAAGTGGATCATCTCGGATAAGCGACTGCCGACAGCCTCTGGGACACACATCAGCTACCCCAGTTTGTTCCTCCTGCTTAAAAGTAAAGCTTCAACTGGGGAAGTATAAGGCAACTTTTCGGTCTCTTCCATCAAGTCACAAAGTTGGCGAACATAGCTCACTGCAATGCAAATCAGATCAGATTAGCAGTTAAACACGGGGGAAGCTGCAAAAACACTAAGTCAGATTCTTTGGGGCGAAGCAATCCGATTTCAGTTAAAGCAGAGGATAAGCCTCGCTTGCACAACAATGATGGGCTAGCTCAGCAAACGTCAAGTCCTATCCTCGCCTATATGGCTAAGCCAGACTGATCCTAAGGGACAAAGTCTTAGCCCCACCTATTTGGCAAGACTGGCTCAACCTTGAAGAAACTAAATCCCAAGTTCTGCCTGTGCAGCGGACTTAACATGCAGTAATCTTTCTTTGATCAAGTCAAGATGATAGCTTCGTTGGGAAGCTATGCTGAAATTCTTCTCCGCAGATCAGTTAAATGGAGAACAAGGGAAGTTAATCCCTAAAGCAGCTGATTACAGCTAAAGCTAAATTAAGGGAGATGAATTCCCTAAAGTTGGTGAAGTTGTTGAATGATCAAGACTTACCGGTCCTTGGCCGGATAATGACCAGAGTGGGCATTCCCACTAATTCAGAGATCTGAGTATCTCTCTCAACTAAGAGAAGAGGAGAAGAGCAGATCACTTCTCTTCAGAGGACCTCAAGTGTCCTATTTATAGGCCACATGGCCTGAGCGTTGCCGCCTCAATCGTGGAAGCACGAGCACATTTAAGGCATTTACTGCGCCTTGAGAAAAGGGACGGTTTCCCTTGGAACCGTGCAAAGGAAGAAACGTCTCCCTCATAAAGGCACTCATGGCGCCTTGAAGAAAGGGAATATCCTCCCTTGGAAACGCGCGAGGAAAGAATATCTCCCTCGATCAATGTGAGAGAAGAAGTAATCCTTCTCGTAACCGGCCCACGGCAGTTGGCCTTGGGAAAGCAACAGATATTCCAGAGCGAACCTACCTAGCCGCGAAACTACCCAGACGCGAGTCTATATGATTCCTCAGCGAATCTACATCCTAAAGCAGGATTCAAAGCGAAGCTGAACTCAACCATCATGGCGACGTCATACTCCACACACCACAAATCAAAGCAGTTCAAAGTATTTCAAAGTCTGAGCCATTGCAGACTTTTGAAAACTTTGAAGGGGGTCTTGTTGACACTTAAAAAAGACAAGATTCTTATTGGTCCGAACAATGTCTAAACTTGTTGACATTTACAAAAGACAAGTGACAGACAAGCTGAAGACCAGTTTTCACCCATCTCCGAGGGACAGGGAAGCAACTTGGACTCCACTGATCCAGCAAGCAGACAGTGAACCCGGATTGCCTCTAAACAGACCTCAGCAGGTCTAAGATGCTAGCCTGAGAGGCTAAGATCATCCAACTTCGCCTTGAAGTCATTAAAGCTCCGCCAGGAAGCTAACTTATAGCTTCGCCTGAACTGCTGAAGCGCAACTCCGCAGAGAGAGTTAGCTCCGCCTGAAGCCACACGCAACTATGCAGAAAGGGTATGCGGTAGCTTCGCCACAGACGACATCTAACTCCGCCGAAGAGCTTTCTTCTGACTTCGCCAGATACTGCCTCCAGCTCTGCTGTGAGTTCAAAGCGGGTATCGCTGCTGTTGGTCTGCTATGATCAACCTTTGACCAACCAAATCTCCAGATGGGATCAAATCTAATCAGGATTGAGATCAAATCCAATTAAGATCAAATCGGAGATCAAATTTGGCAGTTAATTGCCACAATCTCTTGACTCTTCTAAAATGAGTAAGAAGATCAGGGGAAATCCTCCAACGATATGGAAAGGATCAAAACAGATCAAGAGGATCAACCGACCTGCCATTTCTAGCTTCGCAGAAGCTGATCCTAGCCTCGCAGTAAGGCTACTTTCTAGATTTAAACAGATTTGATTCAATCTGTTTTCATATTTTTAAGGGACAATTATACCCCTGCTCTCCCTATAAATAGAGGACCAGGAAAAGGCTTTGAAGAGGCGATACGCCCACAAGCAGAGGCTTCTTCACAAAGCACCGTGCGCTCTTGAATTCAGAGACTTTTAGAGAATTGCTTCTCTAATCAGGGTGCTGATACCCTAATATCTTCTTCTCAAGGAATCTCCGGAACCAGGCGAGAAGGAATTCCTAATTGAAGGCGGTTTTGAGAAGTAGTAAGAGGGTTCTACCAACCCTCTATTCTCTGATTCCCCAAACCAGGCGAGAAGGGAATCTCATCGCTCGCATCGTCAAAGGGACAAAGTGGTCGCGCGCTGACCAGACTCCTATTGGCACACTTCTCCAGAATCTCTGAGGAGATCTACTTGTAATCTTTTTTAGAATACTTGTAATTTAGCTCCTCGAATTTTTATTGTAAGTTTTCCCCTTCGCAAAATCAATGGAAAACAGTGCCGAAACCTGCAAGATGGATTTCTGTGAGCATTGCATCATCAGCAAGAAGACCAAGGTGAAGTTTGGCACAGCTTCACACTGCACGGAGGGTATTCTTGACTATGTTCACACGGATGTCTGGGGACCTACCAAGACTGCATCGATTGGAGGTAACCATTATTTTGTGTCGTTCATTGACGATTTTTCTAGGCGCTGTTGGGTGTACACCATGCGACACAAAGGAGAAGTCCTAGAACTGTTCGTGAAGTGGAAGGCGAATGTGGAGAGAAGCACGGGAAGGAAGATCAAGGTCCTCCATTCTGACAATGGAGGAGAGTACAAATCGGATCCTTTCCTACAGCTATGCCTTGATGAGGGCATAGAGAGACACTTCACGGTACGAGTGACTCCGCAACAAAATGGGGTGGCTGAGAGGATGAACCGGACTTTGCTAGAGAAGGTCCGGTGTATGTTATCCAATGCAGGACTGTCAAAGAAGTTTTGGGCTGAAGCTTTGGCGTTTGCATGCCACCTCGTTAATAGGTTGCCGTCGTCTGCGATAGGGGGAAGACTCCTCTTGAAGCTTGGTCAGGAAAAGTTGCTGGTGACTATGATTTGTTACGGGTCTTCGGATGTCCAGCCTACTACCATGTCAGAGAAGACAAGTTGGACCCAAGGGCAAAGAAAGGGGTGTTCGTTGGTTTCATGCGAGGAATCAAGGGCTTCAAGATTTGGGATCAAACGGACAACAAGTTCATACTCAGCAGGGATGTCACGTTCGATGAGGCTTCTTTGATGAAGCCTACGGTCTCTCAGCAGGTGGATATCAGCAAGACCAAGGAGTTATCGCAGCAGGTGGAGACTGATGCAAATCCACCATCTCTAGAGGAATCAGCATCGGTTCGGATCATTCCTGAGGTGACACAGGGCAGTGATCGAGTAGTTGAAGAAGATGCTGAAGAGGTTGATCAGGGTCAAGAACAGGTCATGGGTGCTGTTCCTGATCCTACTGCAGTTGACAGACCAAGGAGGAACACTAGGAGACCAGGTTGGCTCACCACTGATATGGTCGTAGCATATGCACTTCCAGTTGTTGAGGAGGCTATTCCATCTACCTTCAGAGAAGCTGAGATCAGTTCGGAAGCGAGGATGTGGAAAGAGGCCATGAATGAAGAGATGCAGTCTCTCCACAAGAACGACACATGGGAACTCACCAAATTGCCCAAAGGGAAGAAGGTCATAGGGTGCAAGTGGGTGTATGCTAAGAAGTAAGGATCTCTCCAAGAAGATGCAGTGCGCTACAAGCTCGGTTGGTGGCTAAAGGCTACACTCAGAGGGAAGGAATTGACTATAATGAGGTATTCTCTCCTGTAGTTAAACATTCATCAATTCGTATTCTATTGGCCTTGGTTGCGCAGAATGAGTTGGACCTTGACCAACTCGATGTGAAGACCGCCTTTCTCCACGGCGATCTAGAGGAGGAGATCTACATGACTCAGCCTACAGGTTACAAGACTGAAGGGAAGGAAGAATTAGTATGCAAGCTGAAGAAGTCGCTGTACGGATTAAAGTAGTCTCCTAGACAGTGGTACAAGCGATTTGATAGCTTCATCAGAAAGAAGAAGTACACACGTAGCCACTATGACCCATGTGTGTACTACAACAAGCTACCATCAGGTGAATATATCTATGTACTTTTTTATGTAGATGATATGTTGATTGGTTCGAGGTCGAGATCTGCTATTGATGCTCTGAAGAAGAATCTATCGTCAGAGTTTGAGATGAAGGACCTGGGCGAAGCTAGGAAGGTGTTGGGCATGGAGATCACTAGAGACCGGAGAGTTGGCAGGGTGAGTTTGACTCAGAAGGGCTATTTGGAGAAGGTACTACAGAGGTTCAATATCAGTAAGGATACAAAGTCTGTAAGTACACATATGGCCCCTCACTTCAAATTGTCTGCAAAGATGTCTCCGAAGAGTGTTCAAGAGCGTGAGTATATGTCTCACGTTCCATATGCCAGTGCGGTGGGTAGCTTGATGTACGCTATGGTGTGTACGAGACCAGGTCTATCACAGGCCGTCTCCATGGTGAGCAGATATATGCATGATCCGGGACAGGGTCATTGGGAAGCTGTGAAATGGATCTTGAGGTACATCAAAGGAATAAGTGATGTAGGCCTAGTGTTTGAGAAGGACTCCACGGGAAAGCAAGAGTGCATAGGGTATGTTGATTCAGATTATGCAGGTGATCTTGACAAGCGCCGGTCAACAACGGGATATGTCTTCACATTCTCACAGGCACCGGTGAGTTGGCGCTCTACACTGCAGTCTACCATCGCTTTATCGACCACAGAGGCTGAGTATATGGCTATGACAGAGGCCATGAAGGAGGCGGTCTGGCTTCAAGGGTTACTTGATGACTTGGGCGTGGAACATGATCTGCTGAAGATTAACTGTGACAGCATGAGCGCCATTTACTTGGCCAGGAACCAGGTCTATCATGCACGGACGAAGCATATCGACGTCAGGTACCATTTCGTTCGGGAGATTCTGGAAGAGGGTGATATTGAACTGTTGAAGATTCACACTTCAGAGAATCCAGCCGACATGCTTACTAAGGTGGTGTCAGGAGTTAAGTTTGCACATTGCAAAGCTTTGCTCCATGTCCTTCAGGTAGCTTGAGCTTGCTGAAGCTCATTTGGATGAACTACGGACGTTTTGATCCCTTGGGCAGGGTACGTAGGCAACCACATTGGTGCAGCCGCTCTCGAGTCGATGGACAGTTCGGCTCAGATTTGGGAATCTTCATCGAGGTGGAGAATTGTTGGAAAGAGAGAAGTATTGCTGAGGAAGTTGACATGGATCGTCAAGGGGTCGTCGAGTGATTGCCGGGGAAGTCGATGACGAAAGGACGAAGGAAACAGCAGACGAAAACAGCAGCAACAGCAGGAATCAGAAGTTCTGGTCGACCGGCCCGGTCGACCGCCCGCAGTATCAGAAGTTCAGTCGACCGGCCCGGTCGACCGACGTGCACAACATGCACGAGGTTGGAGCTCGGTCGACCGCCCGGTCGACCGACTAGAAGTACCCAACTCTCTGTTGGGCACCCGGTCGACCGGTGGAAGGGGTCGGTCGACCGCCCGGTCGACCGACAAGCGGGTGCGGGCTGCGATTGCAGGTTTGAAAACCTGTTTGTATTTAAAGGCTGTGGCTATTTTCTATGGTTTCAATCTGAGAAGAAAAAGTGTTCTTGAGCTTTCTGGAGATCAGGGAGGCTGCAAGTATTGTAATCAATCTTCCAAGTAATTAATCTCTCTTTTGATTGCCCCGGGGACGTAGGCATTGAGGCCGAACCTCGTCAGATTGCTTTGTTTGCGTGTACTTTCTTTGGTGTTTGTTTTTGTGCTATTTGGGATTGTTCTTCTTACTTGGGAGATTCAGGGGATCCTCATCAGGTTGTTGTCGTAGGCACAACAACCATAGCAATGGAGCCCACAAAAAAATACTCTCATCCGTGACAGGTCTCAGACTGCCTGGTTATAAGCTTAGCCATATGGAACTTAAGCTCGAGCCCAAACAAATTGATTTGTGCCCAGAAAAAAAACTCTATTATGCCTTTTGCCTTGGACAACGGTGGAAGTGCTCTAACAGTGGTCGCAACTTTGTTTGGGCTTATTTGTAAATTGCGTATGTTCTAAATTATTTGAGCTTATCTGGAAATAACTTATGTGGTCTCAATTGTTTTATATGAAATGCAAGGCTCACTTGGAAAAGAAATAGCAAAAGAAAAGTAGTTTATATAAGATTATTGGAATCACTCTCTTGTCTAGATTAAATAAAAGAAAGAAGTAACTCACAACCTAGTGTATCACAGGTGCATTGGCGCTTTACTCTCATTATTAGACTCAACATTTTAGCTAGATTTTATCTTATAATTTCAAGTTAATAAATACTCTTTGCTCTATAAAGAGTAAATATTTTTAAATATTAAAATAAACATATATTTAAACTCGCCATGTCACTATCGGCGCGCTCATGCCCAGTGGAAGGCATGCCAAGTTAAACTCAGTGACGGAGTCAGAATTTTAAAACGATGTTATAAAATCACAGATCAAGTGTACTGTTGATTGTCAGTAGTTTTTTAAAAAACTAAAATATTTTTCAAGCGAAATCAGAGAGATACAAATCAAAAGTTGATAGCACCTTTTCACGGGCAACGTTAGCCAACAATCTTAATAATAAATCTTAATAAAAGGAAAGAGTGTCTTGCTTTGCCTATTTGTTTAAAGTTTTAAATTCAGAAAACTACGTGGGACCTCACTCGATTTCAAAAACCTACCAAAAACTTTCTAAAATGGAATAAACTACCTTGAATTTGAACTTCATTAAAAACCTTAATTTTTTCATTAAATCACCATCAGAAGTCATTTTAAATGCTAGCTCATGTATTTTTTAAAGTAGATATTATTTTTTGAAAATAAGCCATGTATAAAATTCATGATAGTTTCTTTAAATTAAATCTTGTATAAAATGACTAGGTAGATTTTTATTGTTTCTTACTCCCGTAATCCAGTTTTGCTTGTCGTTTTTTTTCCGAATACAAAAATTAAGAGTTTGTAAAGAGTTGAAGTTTGAATGGTAAAGTAATATTGAGAATGATGAAAGTAGTAATGAAAGTATATTGAGAATGATAAAAGTAGCATTGGGAATTGTAAAAGTAATATTCAGATTCAAAATAAATTATTAATTTGAGACAAAATTTTGATCAAAAAAACACACTACTATTCCCGAACGAAAAGAATATATAAATATTAAATTAATAAATAAAATAAACTAGTATAACGCCGCTGTCAGTGGGGAACCAACCGATTAGTCAGGAGTTGGAGGGGGGAGAAAGGAGGGGGAGTTGAGAGAGGAAGAAGGAAGAGGGATCGACGTTGCTCTCTCTCGCGGATGAAGACGGACGGACGAACGGGCGAACAAAGTTTGTATATCAGTCATAAGGCATGTTTGGTTGCAAGGAAGTGGGCGGAAGTAAGGAAACAGGGAAGTGTAATTGCGCACTTCCCTATCTATCCAAACACCGGAAAGGAAAATGAGAAAACCCCTTTTTCTTTTCATTTTTCCTTTTACACAGTTATTTCCTCACTTCCAGGGTGTTACAGTTAATTTTATCGTCATGTAAATCTCATTTGTAATAAGTTGTAACTCAAAACAGTTAATTTTGTTGTCATGTAAATCTCACTTGTATTCTAATTACAATCTAATTTTTATTTTTTTAATTAATTTTATTTAAATATTATTTTGCGGACAACTTTGTGGTCAACTTTTTTACTTTCACTTTCACATTATCATCCAAATATCAGAAAAAAACATAACATTTTTCAAACTACACTTCTCAACAACATCTAAATATCAAAAAGCTCACTAACTAATTCTCAAGTTTTAAAGAAAATTATTACTACTTCCTCATTTCCACCCCAAATCAGACAGCCCCATAAGAGAAAATCTCGATTCGGTCCGTTTTAATTAAAAAACAGATAACAGTGAAAACGCTGACCTGGCACTTTCCCGTTCTCTCTGATCGGCCGAGAGAATAAAATAAAATAAAAATAAGAATAGAAGAATAAAAAAATAAATACTAATCATCAATCAAAATTAAATAAACAGTCAACTTTACGTATAAATACGCAGAGGAATAAGGAGGGCCCCACCAACCCTTTCAAAATCTTCCCAAATTCGAAGCAATCCCCCGTCCTCTTCTCCCTCTCTCACATTCATTTGGGGGATCAATTCTTACCTAGGGTTTCGATCTCCTTCGTCTCAATTTCTGTTTCGCTCTCTAAAATTTGCGAGTTTTGCCGTGATCGATAACCCTAGAAACGTCGAATCTTCAGGTAGAGGGAGAAATTCGGCCTGGAGGTGGATTCTAGGGTTTGGATGGGTGTAGCTTTGAGTTCTTGAGCCAATTCGAGGTAATTTCCACGGTGCTGTTAAAGTACTTGTTGCATTTTTCTCGATTTTTATGGGTTTATCCTCCTTATATTTATATTTATTGTCCTAAATTCAATCCCGGTTTATAGAAATTTGCTATTGTGATAATTGATCCCCTGTTCTTATTTCTATTTGGAAAGTTGGGTGATTTTTTAATCGGTTTGAATGTATTGTTTGCAGTTGTTTTAATGTCCGCAAACGGTTTTGTTTGTTTGTCTCATCTTCCATTTTATCCTGATTTAATTAAGAGAGAAATTGTTGATCTGATACTTCATATTATTCAATTATTGACTCACTTTTCTTTGGGCAGTAAAGATTGGTTCGGAATTTTAAAGGATGTGATGCATTTGTTGCCTTATCTCCCATAGGTGTAAAGTCCCAATCTGAACTGAACCTCCTTGTTTATAAAAGGTTAGCGATTTTAAGAGAATTTGGAAAGAAATTGTAAAGATGGAAGGTGAGACAACTTGAGGAAGAAGAGAGAAATGGTAAATCGAAAGAGATATAGGAGAGCTACAAAAAGATCATGACGGGTGTGCGAACAAGTTGTAGGGTTGATTTATGTATCAATTTATTTTTGATCTGCATGTTCAATTGTTAATTGGGTGGGATATGTTAGATTGTGTTGGACGATAGAGTCAGGTAGGTGTGCATTATTGTAATGTTGAGTTAGTATTCTATGATTTAGACTCATCCATGACCTAGTTGTTAGCCCATAATTTTTTTCCCCCATACCAAACAACAGTAAATTTATTTTTTCCAATATGATATTTTGAAACTTAGACAAAACCAAATACTGAATCAGAACTTGGACTCAAATCCAATACTGGCAATCGGAAGCTATTCCAAGGACCCCTTTGACATTGAAACTGATAAGATACAATCAAGCTATTGCAATTTAGCATTTGATTGAAATTGCACTTTTTCCCTAAAAGGCCATTGTCATTCCACTAATTTCTAGGACCTTCTTCCTCAATAATTATATAAACTTTTGATCTTGTTTCATCAACAAATATTGATTTCATCTACATATTACATAAAGAGCAGTAAATAATTAATTTGCCTTCCGTGAATGTGATGCTTATTGGGCCACCTCCCGCTGAGCTAAGCCATATGCTCTCCCGGTGAAGTCACTAAATGTGGTTCTTCCTCTTTCTCCTACTCTTTCTTTGATTTTCCCTTGTAAGAAAAAAAATACCTCGTTGATGACAGTCCTGATCTAAAGTTTTAAGCCACAATCCCTGATGACAACTGGAGGATTGATATCTGGTTGGCTTGCCTAGCATTAGCTTAAATATCTGACAGTAGGACATAAACGCGTTATTTGTCTACCATACTTGTATCATGCAATGATGGGAAAAAGGTTAGTATTACATAGGTCATACTTGATGTCATCATTGTTATGTAGCTGAACTTTTTGAAAAAGATTTGCTTCACTTTTAAAAAGGCCCATCTATAGTCATGAAAGGCTTAACTTGCTCATAGTTTTCCTGGGCAGAAATTTGGCACTAACTTGTAGTGGCTTGACGTCATGTAGATGTCTATCTATATAAACTCGAGCAATTTCGTTTCTAGAGTCCAAGTGATGCTCCCATTCGACCCCACTTTGATGGAAAATGGAGGGAGTAGGATGGTGATGATAATGACATTATGTAAAATATGTTTGTCCACAAGTATCGGTGTTTTTAACTGCCTAGTGAAGGTGGTCATGGTATTTGCTGTGATTGTCCAAAAATGTTAGCTAATTTTTGTTGTTTGTTTAACCTATGAAGCATGGACACTTCAAAGTGAGTTTTGCATCTGTCACACACCGACACTTTCAAGACACTTGCCCGATATATATCAAACACTCTGGACTCTTGTCGGATTTTAAATAATCGTGTGTCAGCTTTAATTAAAATCTAAGTGTCACATATTGGGCACTTAGGAGCCATATGTTACTTAAACACAAGAACAAAAGGGCCTCTTTTGACTTAAGCGTATACTATATTAGTAGAATCTAAACATCTCTTGAACTATGAGGCACTAATTAGATTGTTTTCAGATTATCTTTTTGTTTATTTTTGTTAATTTATTAAAAGCTATGGATGTAAACCATTTAAATTTTATTTTGTTTTTCGTGTTACATTTAATAGAACATATCCTAGTCACCATGGGTTTTGATGTGAATTATATATAAATACCCACACATAGTCATATCATTGTCCCTGCATTCTACATTTTATGGATTTTTCGTGAAGCTGTGATTTTGTTATCCTATTTGTGTCTCCATGGGTATGTGTCATGGTTCAGAGTTGCGGTCTCGGCCGCCGACTTGGAAGGTATCGTTCCACATCGTTTTCGGCGTCGCGGAACGGAATCGGGTGATACGTGCAAAACGTGCTATAGAAAGTTCAAAAAATTCTAAAAAATTTACGACAAATTTTAAAAAAATATAGACATTAATATTTATGAATCACACGTACAAAACAAATTTGTTTCGAGGGTTAATTGGTGAAATATTTTGATTTGAGGGTAAATTTAAAAATATTGAAGATTTGAGGGGTAAAATATAAAAAACCAAAATTAAACAAAACGAAAAAAAGAAAAATAAAGTTAAAAGCCCCAGTTCACTCTCTCTTTTCTCTCTCTCTCTCCCTCCGACCTCTCCTCTCTTTCCCCTCTCTCTTTGCCTCCGATCTCTTCTTTCCTCCACTCTCTCTGTCTCCTCGCTCCCTCCACTCTGTCTCCCTCCCTGAGGCAGGGAGGGATCGGCGGGAGGGGGAGAGAGATCGGGGGGGGGGGGGAGAGAGAGAGAGAGAGAGAGAGGGTGGGCAGAAGGGCGGGCGACGAGGAGATTCAGGTTTGTGGTGTTTTTTTTCTTTTTTCCGCACTAGATAGCCGTCACTTGGGATTTTTTTTTTTCACCTGACTCGGGGCCGACTCGGTCATCTTGGCCAAGTTCGTCACTGACTCGGCTGAGATGACCAAGTCGAGGCCAAGTCGGCCCCGAGTCAAATCAAAACTGAGAAATTTTATTCGTGGACCGGACTCGGGCCGGAAGTCCATTCCGGTTCTGACTCGGCCGAGTCAGAATCGACTTGGCGGAGATTACTGCGGTATGTGTCCATGTTTCATAGGGTTTAACATTAGCCAATATACTTGAATCTGTTGTTTCCAACTGGCATTTATATTAGCTTTTGCCATATTTGTTATCACGGCTTAAAAACATTTCTTTTTTGATGTATCAGTGCAGGTTCTTATTAACTTAAGAAGAGCAGCATGGCATGAAAGGTCGTTCACTTTCTTTTGATTCCCCTAAAGCAGAGGTGGGGGAGATAGACACCAGGGCACCTTTTGCATCTGTCAAGGCCGCAGTTAGTTTGTTTGGCGAGGTAGCATTCTCAGGGAGAAAGGGGAAACCTTCCACTCCGTCAAAGACTTCTACTTCGGTTTACTCCCCCACTCTGGAGGTAGTTCTTGGTTTAAGAACAACATTGACTTTATCAAATATAGCCATGAATAGCCCTTCCACTACCTCAAAACTTTCCACTCCAGAAGTAGTTTTTGGTTTAAAATCCACATAAACTTGCTCAAATACATCCATATGATATTGTCAACATCACCTTTGAAGCACATCCTTGCAAGCTCAATTATATCCATATGATATTATCAACCTAACTTTTGAAGCCCATCCTTGCAAGCTAAAAATCTTCTATGAAAAAATAGTACCATGAGTAATTTCACTGCTACAAGGGTTATTTGCAAAGTGGGGTTGACTAATGTCTATGCTGAAACCTAAATGTGAATATAGACACGTTAAACCATGATTGCCCTAATAAAAACTGCCTATTTGCAAGAATAATGGTTGTCTCTTTTCACACTTAAAATACCTAGTCCTGTATGCATTCCAAACAATGAAGAACCTATAATGATTGTGAATTTCATGCCCAATTGCAAATGCTTTGATGTTTCATCAGATTGATTAACGGCTTTTCTTCAAACTTTTAGTGTGCCAGTTTTATGTCTTCTTGAGATGATTTATTCTTGGGCAACTCTACCATTACTGATTGTTCTTGGGCAACTCTACAATTATTACAGGGAGGTTACATGTTACTTGGGGAAGTTGGGGGTTTTAATGTAACCAGGGAATTTATATTTCTTCGAAGTTCTTCATCCACCTATAATGGTCACTTAGACTATCGCATGTTATTTTGCAGCAAAAAGCATTTGCAACAGAGACACAACTCCACTTGGCCCAGAAAGAGCTATATAAATATAGGAAACAACTCCAAAATGCCGAGACAGCCCGGTTAGAAGCCCTCGCTGAGCTTGACAGGGCCAAGAAAACGGTTCACGAGCTGACTGCCAGGCTCACAGTTGCCAAGGAGTCCAAGGAGCTTGCTCTGAAGGCTGCTGAAGCTGCGAAGAGTCAGACAAACCAACTGAAAGAAGAAGTAAGTTCTGATACTAACCAAGCTGGAAAGGTTGAGCTTGAGCAATCTAGGGAGCAGTATGCTGCTGCCATCCTGGAACTTGATGCTGCTAAGCATGAGCTCAGAAGGATCCGGAAGGAGTTTGAGGCCTCAGTTGAGGCCAAGATCTCTGCTTTCAGCCATGAATCTGAGGCCAAGCAGCAATCTGAAGCAAATGCCTTGAAGGCTGATCAGCTTTCGAAGGAGATTGCATCTGTACAAGAATCCCTTGTCCACGTGAAGCTCGCCACTGACCAAGCCCAGCAAGAAGAATCCAAGATCCGGTCTGAGAAGGATTCTACCCGGGAGTCCTACCGGCTAGCCCTAGAAGAAACCGAGAAGAAATTGGCTGCTCTGCAGCATGACTTCAATCCTGAACTCTCCAAGGAGCTTGAAGCAAAGCTAGTGGAGACTGATACTGAGATTAATGCAGTCCATAAGCGGCTGGAAGATGCCCGTGCTTCTGATCTTGAGTCAGTTAACATTGTGACCAGTGAGCTGGATGGAGCTAAAGAAGTGCTGCAGAAAGTAGCAGGGGAGGAGAGCTCTCTCCGGAGCTTAGTTGAGTCCCTAAAGCTGGAACTGGAAACAGTGACAAAACAGCACAATGAGCTCAAAGAGAAGGACGCCGAGACTGAAGCCCTTATAGCAGATCTCCACATCAAAATCCCGAACTGCAAGGCTGAGCTTGAGGCGGCGGTAGCGGCAGAATCCAAAGCTAGTTTGTCATCTGGTGACCTGATATTGGCTCTTCAGCAGCTGGAATCAGAGTGTCAGCTTGCACTCCAAGAGGCCGAAGCTATGAAGAAAGAGTCTGAGGTGATGAGAATTGAAGCTGAATCAGCAAGAAATATTTTGTCTGAAACAGCGAAGAAGCTTGAGTTGGCTCTAAAGGAAGCGGAGGCAGCAAAAGCAGCAGAGGCCCTAGCACTTGATGCGATCAAGGACCTGTCAGCAAAGGCCGGCGCTGCTCGGTCATCGACATCTGCAGAGTCTGGGGCTGCTGTGCTCACCATCTCAAAGGAGGAGTACGAGTCTCTTAACCAGAAGGTGCAGGGGTCTGATAAGCCGACAGAGATGAAGGTCTTAGCCGCTGCAGCTCAGGTGGAGGCAGCTAACGCAAGTGCGGCTGAAGCAGCAAAGAGGTTGGAAGTGACACGGAAGGAGATAGAGGAGATAGAGGCAGCGAGGGAAGACGCTTTAAAGCAGGCGGAGATGGCAGAGGCGGCAAAGAAGGCAGTTGAAGGCGAGCTGAGGAGGTGGCGGGAGAAGGAACAGAGGAGAGCCACTGAGATGGCTGCAAGGTTATTGGCAGAGACTGAGGAAGGAGCGGTATCAATGGACTCATCACCGCCCAGGGTTAGTCAGACGCCGCCAGTTCCAGCAGCTGAAGCAAGTGAGGGCAGCAGGAAGGGCAACAAGGCACCTCCAAAGAGGTTGTCGTTCCTGCTGCCGAACCTGAGTGGGATATTTCACAGAAAGAAGAGCGCGGTGGACGTAGCATCACCTTCTCATCTTCCTGGCGAGAGGGAGAAACATATGTGATGATCAACATCACCTTCTCATCATCTTCCCGGCGAGAAGGAGAAAAATGTATGACGACGACGACGACGACGACAATGATCTTTATTTGTTATGTTGCCGTGTGATGTGCCCTTGGGTGATTTTTGACCTTGATAGTCAAGAACTTAAATGCAATGGTCCAATTGTGCGTATGGTTGAGGGGGAGATGATGTTCTTTGTATTTCCATATTAATTGTTTGATCTCAAGTGTGAGATCCCTCGGTTGTTGTAGGCTTGTTGCCATTTGAGTTTTCATTTCTGCTGCTTTCAGGTGATCATTCAAATTCTTTGATGTCCCCTCAAAACTTGGCTTGTTTCTTTTAGTCATGAGAAGATTGAAGAAGGATTGAAGGATTGAGCTTTATCCATAATTAATCAATTGGTGATGATTTGGGCCAGAAATCTTCTCTACAAATATTGCTCTCTTGTATACAATCAGGTTTCTGTCACGAAGTTTCACATTCGAGCAGTCGTAGGGATCCCTAGACATTTGAGCTCTGCACAAGAACTTGAATTGAAAATGGATCACATCAATGAAAATGTTGCAATGAACATTGGATTTGTGAAAGTTGATTTTTTTTGTTCAGAGGTTAATTTATATCTTCTGCATTTTTATTTGGGCTTAATTTCAAAAAACCCTCTAAACTAATTACTTAAGTCAGAAAATCTCCCTCTATTTTATAATTAATCACTAAGCCTCCCTAACATCCATTAGCAGGTCTAACATGTTAACAGTTAATTGTGTTAATTGTGAAATAAAACAACTCATTTTCCCTTTAATTAGACTATAAATCCATTTTCTCCTTTCTTCTTCCTTACACTTTTTTTTTCTCATCCCTCTTATTCTATCAATAAAATTCTAAACTTCCAATGAGGATCTTTACATTCGAAGTGAAATTCATGTATTATATAGTTTCTCTATTGGTGATTATGTATCCTAAAAAGTTTGTAATGGGATAATTAAACAAAAATTATGATTTTTAGTATTTAAAGTGATGAGGACATCACGCCGCTTAGGGGACGATTCGATTGAGTCTATTTCAAGAAGCGACGTAATGCAGTTTTTTGATTTTAGTCTAGTTTTATTTTAGATTTATTTTATGTTAATTAGCCGTTATAGTAGGTGTTTCTTTTATTTGAGCGTTTAGTACCACATCAAGTATTTCTTAGAAATACTTTTTTGTAAAGCCTATAAAAATCCCTCTAGACTTCTCTTTTAAATTATTGAATGATTAAAATTTTTCTCAAATATTTCACTTAAATTCTTGAATCTATTTGCTCTTAAGTTTTGGGTGTGAAGCCTGGACAAGGGGTGGAAACTCAAAATTCTATCTTGGTCTCAATTTCAAATTTTAAAAACCCTAATTTTCAATCTGAAGGTGATTGCGATCTAGGCTGTATTACATCAATTTGGTATCAAATTTTTGATTTCAATCCCTTTCAAATTTTTTCCCCTTTCCAATTTCTCTTCCCCTTCTCCAAAAAAATAATATACACTATTTAATCTCTCTCCCCTCTTCTCTCTCCCCGACAACCCACGACCACCCCAAGGTTTTCGCCACTGCCTTCTCCCCCAGTTACCACCCCCACTTCAATCACCACCACCATCAGCATCATCAACCCATCATCTCCACTCATCAATCGCCACCAAAACTTCAACTTTAACCCCTTCGAGTTCATCACGGAGCCCTTGTTGACTGTTCGGAGAAGATCGGAGCAGACAGAGCCGACCGGAGCAGATTGGAGCAAACATAGCAGTTCGAGGGCCACGTCGTCCTCCTTATAGCCTCGTCAGAGCCTCCAGATCCTCGACATCGTCGTCAACAGAGCGGATCCAGCCTCGATCAGAGCTGTTCACCTTGATCATCGTCGACGCTTCGTCGTGCCTTCGCCGGAGATCCCCGCCTGCTCCTCACTCGCTGCCTCTGCCCTTCAGTGCCACCAGCGCCCTCATCGAAGTCATCTAAAACTTTGTCGAGCCATCGCCAACTTCCCCTTCGTCGTCAGCCCTCTTCGGCTGTTTGCCATCGTCGTTGGGCCCTCATCGACGCCCAGGGAGTCTCCCAAGCTTCTCTTATGACCAATTCTGCCCGAGCTTCGCCAAATCTCCATCACTGCCACCACCGGAGCTGGAATTCCTCATCATTGTTGCGAACCCTAGCGGACATCAAGGGAAGGAGGCGGGAAAATAGACCAAATTAAGTGGGTAGCCCAAAGGGTTGAACACGATTTGGTTTTAAGTAGCTGGATCGAGTTGGGTCGGATCCTGACCGTCCAACCCAACACAACCCAACCCGGCCTATTGGAAAAGTGTAACGCCCCGATCCCGCAGGTACGGAGACGTTATGGCGACGTACATACGCGAGGTGAAAACACCCTCACGCGTACGTTAAGCCTCAGTACAGGACATAATCTCCATATACACAAGGGTTCCAGCAGGAAATAAGTACAAGAATACCTGTAGAACCAGCGCCGTCGGCGCCTGGGGTGGAGGGGCTGGCGCCCCCACCCTCTCTTGTCTCTCCCTCTCGCTCGCTGGCTGACCGGAGCGGCGCTGGCGCCGGGGCGGTGGCCGCGCCACCGCGCTGCTGGGCGGCGCTGGCCGCGCCAGCCGCCGCAGCCGTGGGCGGCAGCAGCAGCTGCTGCCGCCGCCGCCGCAGGCAAGGGGAAAGGAACCCAACGGGTTCGGGTTTGGGTGTAACCCAAACCCGACCCGTTTACACCCAAACCCGACCCGTTAAAGGTACAATTTCCTTTTAGCCCCTATAAAATTAGAAATTACTTTGGGGCCCCTGCACAATTACACACAGCCCCCTGAATATTTTCAGTTATTACGTATCTAACCTTTTGTATTGATTTTGGTTTTCGGGCGATATCTGGAGCATCCGGACTCCGATTTGGGCGATTCTGGATCCGTTGCGATCATGAGAAAGAGAGCTACCTTCCCGTGACCAGTTTGTGAGTGTTTTCTTTTTAATAAATTATATTTATTCATGTTTAATGAATTGATTGATTGTTTAGGTAAATGAATCGTGATTAAGGGTAAATCACTAGATTGTTAATAAATAATTTAATTATAGAAAAGGCATATTGTGTAATGCATGATAACATAACCAATAAAATAATATTTGCATCTGCTTCATGATTTCGTATAACATATGACATATAGTTCATATAATAGATACATGATAGATAACCATAGTAAAATGGTTAGATTATTATTCCACATGGTTTTCTTCCATCACGTCTGTCACTTCATAGCCATCAAACATGATTACGTAGTACTGTCACATGTGCACTGATACACGCGGACTCCGATATCAGATACGGTCATCAGTACACTATCACCCTTACCGACCCACCGATACACGGAACACTGTATTGCATATAAAGATCTGTTACACGCTATACCGTTAGTTGATATTTCACCATTCCATAGATACCGAGAGTCACGACACTATTCCTGCATGTTTGGGACCTACTGATATACGGCTACACTAGTACGCTGGATACCGCCATGTTATATTGATATCCTCGTTACATGAATGCACTGATCACTGTTATTACATGCACAATCACAGAGATATGCTCCACTGGGACACGGACATACCAATGCACGGACTACCGCATTTTATATTATTGTTATCATCGTTACATAGATTCTCGGCATATCACTGTGATACATGCATGTATGGTTTCTTTTGTCATATGGATCCCAGTTCATATTGCATGTATTATTGTGCCATGTTACTGTTACTGTTACCGTATTCAGGTTATATGATTGTTTCCTGTTACTGATACGGATATTCCCGTTACTGGGCATGAGAGCTGTTGATATGCGATATGTGGAATCCCACATCTATTGTTCCCGTTTCCCGTTATATTGTTCCCGTTATATTGTTCCCATTTCCCGTTATATTGTATGCTATCAATAGAACTCTGGTCCAGTTATCATGTTACCCGTATCATGTACAGTAGTTGTTCTTGTTACATTGTATACTTGACATATCAGATCATAAAGTTAACTGGGGTATGGGGGAGACTCGACGGTTGATTAGATCTTATCGGGTGATGTACTGGATCCATATTGTTCTCCCACTGCAGGGGATGGTAGTGCTACCTACCAATTGCTCCATGACTCTCATTACTTGATTATTGTTCCCCTCTTAGCGGAGGGCTCTGGTCTTAGCAGCCAGGGGTTTGATAAAGGCCGTGATCCCGGGTATGCACGGGATACACTTACCCGATAAGAACTCCTCGACCATGGGTTTCCAATTAACATAATAAAACAGTATACACAATAGTGACGTCGGGAACACTTGTTATTTGGTCACTCTCTCGTTTGGATAATGGTACCCGTAGGCCAAGTCCAGATGGGTTCGACTGGAGTGCGGGCTCCAGTATGAACTGCCAGTGGTATGGGACACTGGAAGAGATTGATTAAAATATCAGGTGGTACTGATTGCTACTATTGTATAAATGACATGACTGTGACATGACTTGCCTGATACATGTTTAGTTGTACTTGTTACTGTTCCTGATCATCTATTCGATATCATGTTACATGGATACTTGTTCCTTTACCTGGCATATGTTATACTTTCTGTGGTGGCATACGACGCATGTTCTGCATTGCATGGCATACGACGCGTGTTCTGCATTGCATATATTATGCTTTCTGTATAGCAGACATCATTACTGTCTATGCATCATACCGTATTATGGTTATAATGCATATGCCCCTCTACATGTTCACTCCTACCACGTCACCACTCGCATGGTCGTTTCTATCACGTTACTTCGGTCACGTCACCACTAGCTTGTTCATTTCTTTTACGTCATCACTAAACAACATTATTTATGATATTACCTGGATACGATTAGAGACATGACCCGATGACCTGTTTATATATTTCTACTGCTTACATATTTATATTTCTACTGCTTATTATATCCATATTATGGTATCCCTAGTCCCACATCATGTATTATATATTAGTATCGTGCTTGTATTACTATTGTATATATTACTGCCTCCTTCATTTTACCACTCACTAGGTCGCTTTCTGATGACCCTAGGTTTGCGTGCCCTGGTTGGAGATCTGAGTCACCGTATTATCAGATAGTGCCTTGGAGTTACATAGGAGATTCCTCATCGAGACTATTCATAAGTATCTTATTGATTTATTGTTGTTATCTTATTTATTCTATTGTTCTTCTATCTGTTATGATCACTAACCTCTTTCTACAGGTATTCTTGTACTTATTTCCTGCTGGAACCCTTGTGTATATGGAGATTATGTCCTGTACTGAGGCTTGACGTACGCGTGAGGGTGTTTTCACCTCGCGTATGTACGTCGCCATAACGTCCCCGTACCTGCGGGATCGGGGCGTTACAAAAAGTCAGCATCTGCTGATGTCAGCAATCAGGTCACCCAGCGAGTTGACTCAGTTGATTCAGCCCAGCATGTTCTGACTCAATTCAGAAGCAACTTAGCGCCTTTAAAGACCGTTTAGAGCTCGTTTCAAGTCCAAATCGAGTTGTTTTCGAGGCCACGGATTCGTGATGACCACTACTACTTGTCTATAGCAGCTACATACAGATTTGAGCTTCGGTTTCCTCCCAAGTAATCATTGAAGTTCCCGTCCAATTATTTCTCCCTTTAATTGAGTTGGTTAGTTCTTCCAATCTGTCCCAAGGTAGAAGCTCACTAAATAGCTAGTTGTGTGATGACCTTGAGTGATTACCTGACTGATATTAATCGTGTAACTAAATTAACTTGAATTTGTGATCACTTGACCTGATTTGGAATTGATTGTGTTAGCACGTGAATTTTATCACTGTCTCCACATTACATTTTTCTTAATTACGTATTAATCTACATAGCTTAGAGTTGATATTATTTATCATTGATCTAATCTTTAATATCTCCTGCATAGCATACAACTCACTTCAGGGTAGTTTGCGTTTAGAGTTAGCAAGAAACTTGCATGCTTGCTAGAAGGGGTAGAACTTTTTCTTTATGAGAAACTTCCGCACCAATGGACCCTATACTTCAGGATACACTTAATACAGTCATTGATAAGATGAAAAAGATAGACCAGTAACTACAAAAAGTTAGAGACTAGGTTGATATCAATTGTAGGAATTTAACAACTCGACTTGATAGGTTAGAAACCAATCGAAGGAGAGCCAGGGAGGAGGATAATTCTCGAAATGGCAATCGGTCACCCAGGGTTGTCATCAGGGTGTAGAGACCAATTGGGTCCCAACTTCCCTTGACCTTCCTGACGTGTGTTCTGGATTACACGTTTCAGGACCAGGTCCCCAACTTGAAATCCCGAGGCTTCACCCTTTTGTGGTGTGCTGCCTGGTTTTGCTGCTAGTAGGCCGCGATGCGGATTTGAGCCTTTTATTGTCTTTCCTCTGAGTGGTCCAGCATTAAGCAAAGTTGAGTGTCATTCTCATTGAGCCACTCCTGGACCAAATTCGCGATGTCCTCTATGCGAGGGATCTTCAAAATTCTGGAGTGCTTTGAGTCGTCAGTATCCTCATCATCATCAGCAGTTTCTGATCTACTACACCTCGAGCTTTCAGTGGAGTGCTTAGATTCCTGGGTGTCTGTTGGTGATGGGGGATCCCATGGCTTTCCCTCCGCGATAGGGGAAGAGTATGATTTTCGTAGTATCCTGATCTATTTGAGCACTTGATTGTCGAGAAACACAGAGGAGTTAAGGGTTAGAAGATGTTATCTGGATGGATGCGTGTCTCTGTCTTCCGTAATATATCCATGGTAGCAAGTGCTAAAGCAGGTCGAGCCTCAGGAAGAGATGCGATGGAAGCTTTTCGGTATTATTGTCTTATTATTATTTTTCTCTGTATAAAAACTTGAAAAAGAAGGGATGATTTGTATGTGGAGAAAGAATTAATCTAAAGAAAGGTTCACAACTTATTAATTATGAACCACATTACGTGCTAATGCCCAATAAATAATGACTTCACTTCAAATCCTAAATATGATATTGTACCACAAAATCAAGCAAGATACATAAAATAGAAACTAGGTTATGATTTGAAATAACACCAATCAAGTTTTAACGTTACAATATCAAGATTATCCATCAAGTATAAAGTAAGAAAAAATTATTAGAAAGTACTTAGTAAATCTTAACCTTATTTGAAATAACACTGATTTAAGTTTAACATTAAATTATCAAGATCTTCATCTTGCATAGATTAAGAAAAATAATTAAAAAGTATTATCAAATATTTGACCAAGTTGCTTATCCTCATGTGTCTTCAAGAATAAGGATTGGACTAGACATGCATATGATTTAATCTGGTTATTTACTAAACACTAGATATAATGGTGGTGATGTTTTAGCAAGTTATGAGAAAAGATCTAGTTACACATGCTTAAAAACTAAATTAAGAAAGCATGTAGAAGAAAGCATATAAAGAAAGCAAATAAATATTAATGAAAAGAAAGTTGAAAAGAAGAACAAGAGAATCTTGTTTATTGAGTTGTCACCATCAAAGTACAATTGCTCCTTCCATCTTTACAAATCTTTCTCTCAAAATTAGAAATTACAATGGAGAATAGATTAAAAAGAAATTCTAAGTTAAATCTCAAAATTAGATCTAAGATCCCCCTCCTCTCTGCCTCTAAGGTGCTATTTATAGGGAAAACAAGAAGTAGAGTTTCAGTAGAATAAGTGCACCCAACTGCCACGCCAACTTCCACCATAAAGCCGCGAGAATGCGGTAGAAGTCAGGCTATGCGCTTTTGTGCGTGGCTTTTTCTCCTCCGTCTATGTGGAGATATATCCTCAGAATCTTCATCTAAATTTTGAATTTTGAAATATTATCCTTTTCAAGATAATTTAGAAATCAAGTTATCTCTTAATCTGAGTTTAAATTTGAATTTCCTTCCTTTATCTTTATCTTGGAGCTCAAGCAACTTGATTTGAATTGATTGTCTCCTCTATCTCTGACTTAGGATAGGGATTATCTCTTCTATCCTTCTCTTCCTCTTTATTTCAAATTAATTAAATTTGAGATTTAAATTTAGATAGGATAATTGGATAGATTAGAAGCTTCTTCTACTATAATCTTTCTTTTTAAAATATCTACACACCATAAATAAAAGAGAGTTAAATAGCAAAATAAATAGAGAATGATCAAGGATAAATATGCAAATGTGACAATAATTTTGTAAAATTAAGATGCAACAGCCCCACACCTATCTTTTGATCGTCCTCGCGCAAAATTAAAAGATAAACTAATCTAACCTAACTCACCTTCGTAGGAATCACGATTGCACTTAGCACGTGGAACAAGCTGTTAAACCTCTACGTTATCCCTAGAGGACAAGTGTTATCTCGTGATAGTTTTCAGTGAATTACACCCACAAAATTCATAAAGAAAAAAAATATAATATTAATATTTTTGAAAAATCATTTTTGAAAGAGAAAGATATTTGTAGTATTTTTGTAAAAAACAAGTAATCTATAAGTCTTAGGATCACCAAATTATTCATTCCTATACATAGTCTCTATTTGAAAATTTGTAATCAATTTAGGTAAGAAATAAAACTGAGACTAATATTTTACTTTAAGTCATATGCACCTTTGTGACCGTGAACTTTTGACTCGGGATTCTTTAACTTCAACTCTTATGCCTTATATATTAATATGTGTGTGTAACTTTTTTTCCTTTTGAAAGAAGTTCGAAGTATTACCACTTTGTTTCCCTCTAATTACTTTTTTTTAAAAAAATATATATTACTCATCTAATTTTCTTTTTGTATAAGTATCAAGGCTTCTTGAGGCCCCAATACTTAACTAATTGATTATTAGATGTGTTAATACATATATTATATTTATATATTTTTCTTCTTCTTTTCCTCAAACTTACCTAATTACCTTTCGCGTAAATATCAAGGCTTTCTTAGGTCAAAGTACCTAGCTAATCAACAGGTAGATTTATTTTATATATATATATATATATATATATATATATATATATATATATATTTCCTAAGGTACAAGAGTCTTTGTTTTGAATCCTAAGTGTGTAAGTGTATAAAGCATGCATATTTCATCGAGGTAAGAATCAAGACTAAATTACTTTTTCAATTTTTCTTTCTAAATCTCAAATTCAAACAAATAATCTTATTTTGATCAAGAATTAAGAAATCCTAATTATGATTTTCCTATTTCTTAAAATTGACTTAATTACTTCCAAAAATAAATCAAAATATTATTTTCTTTTCCAAAAAGTTTTTAAAAGAAAAAATTGTTAGTTGGCCTGTATATGTTAGTATGTTAGTAAACTCTCTCTCACACCTATCTCATACATTGTCCTTAATGTATGAATAAATGCATGTATGCATGAAAAAGATGAAAGGAAAGGCAAAATGTTACCTCATGTTGATGGCTCCAATGGTGGTCGAATTGGGCCAAGCGTTGCTACCCAATGTATATCACGTGGATCATCAAGGAACCCACCTTTTTGATCTCTTTTTTATCTATAGTGTTACAACCCCCAATATGAATAGGAATCATGAAAAATTCTAACATAAAAACTATCTCTGTTACATGATCAAGTTTGAAAAATCATCTCACAGTCATAATTGTTTACACCTAGGTCCAACGATAGGATGCAATTTGTTGAAGTGATTGATTTGGGCTCAATAATATTAAGTTTGGGAACCAATACTGACTCGAAAAAATCAGTTTCGAACCTGATTAGATAAAACTTTTGGCTTCTCAACAAAATTCTCCTCACAAAATTTATTAAATCATCCTCAAATTTAGCTTGAAATAAAAGTTCATCTTTATCACATTCATCCTCATAATATGATTCAACTTGCTCCTTGGGAGGTATATGTGTATCTAAATCCTCTGGAAACAATACTAACTTTTGAAAAATCAGTTTAGGTTCGAGAGCCAGATTTAGTTCAAGAGCGGGTTCCAAATCAAAAAACTTAAGTTGACATTCATGATTCATCATATATAGAATGTGACCATCCATAATAGGTGATTCAATTCTGTAATATATGGGTACGGAAATTAATGTTAGCTCAGGAATTGAGTCTAAATTGGGTAAGGACACCGAAGTCAACATAGATTCAAAGTTTGGAACTAAATCACAAAATTAAAGATCAGGGTCACATTCACAATCAAGTTCAATCTCATTGAAGTTAAAACTTGCCAATTGGTCTATGGGTTGTGATTGGTCATGTTCAAATTGGTGTGATGATATTGAATCTTGGTCAAAGTCTTCAAGACACTATGATTCTTCGTTCCTATCAATATGGCTCGGACAATCGTGAATGATCAAAAATGTGTTAGGTAGAGTTTTCTGATCCCTATCTTTCACTATGTAGGTTAAAAGATTTATTTGTGCTTCTAGCCTATTGATAGATTGGGTAAAATAGTTTCCGACTTGAATCAAGTTTTTCATACTTTTGTCTAACTCCGTAGGTTCTTCTTGTTGCGGTGAGACTTGGAAGTAGAATAAGATGTAAAGTCACCTAGAGGGGGGAGGGTGAATAGGTGATGGCTAATCTAATGGTCACTAAATGCCAAATAATGCGGAAGTAAAAATTATTATGACCTAAATAAACTATTTAAACTAAACACCACGTATAACACAAGAGTGTAGCCGAATTCCCCGTGAAGGACTCTGGACTAACTCCTCTAGATTCCCCTAGATAAGGGTTGAGGTACCGCGTTGGATCTCTTGGTTGAATACAAGTGTTAGCAAACAATCCCAAGCATGTATATCAAATAAGCACACAAGTATATCATGCTTATAAAGATAAACACAATAAAGGAATGCAAGATATAAACAAGAGACAAAGAGAGAGAGTGAGCAATCGCAAACACAAGGGATTTGTTTCGAGGTTCGAGCACACTTGCTCTACATCCCCGCCTCCGACACACGAAGGATTTCCACTATAATCGATCCCACCGGATCACTCGGTGCCGTAACACCTACAACTCTCGGACTCCCTAGTCTGTACACACCGCAAGCCCACAAGCTCGCCGAGGCCGCACCTCAAACAATAAGTTCGCACCCGAACTCGAAACACCGCGGACACACACATCCGCCTCCTCAAAGTACAAAGAAAAATCTTTGGTGATCACAACACTTTGATCACCTAAAAACAATCTCACTACAACACTCCTATAAGATGAATATGTCTATGGATTGCTCAAGTGTTTGTGAGAAAAATAAGGATGAGAGTGGTGGAGGAAAAAACTCAAGAAATTCTCTTTTGATCACTCTTGATAAACTCCCCTTTTGATTGGAAATATTTGCTCTAAAACAAGTGGAGAAAACCTCTTAAAAGAGTTGGGAAAACTGGTGAAAAATCCACTTGAAAATCTTGATCAAAACAGCCCCCAAATGCTCCATTTTATAGAGTCTGGAAAACTAGCCGTTGGGGTCTGACAGAGCTGTCGGTCGACCGCCCGGTCGACCAGCCAACAGTCATATTTCAGACCGTTGTGCCATCGGTCGACCGGTCGGTCGACCGAGGCCAGGATACAGAGAGCAAGTCTCTCTGTCCGGTCGACCGCTCGGCCGACCGGGGCCTTTCCAGAGAGCAGAGCTCTCTGGACGGTCGACCGGGTCGGTCGACCGGCCACCTGCCAGAACTGGCGTGCACGTCTGTGCACGTCGGTCGACCGTGACGGTCGGCCGACTTCAAGCTGCGGTCGACCGTCCCGGTCGACCGGCTGAAGCAAGGAAACAATGTTAAGGGATTAAAAACTTGGTCTTTTTGGTTGAAGTAAAATCCCATAAAAACATAGAAAATCTACAAAAATAGTTTTACCAATATACTTTGATAAACAAATATGCTTGCACAAAATCAAGGTATGTTACAAATGTTTTGGACTATTTTTGTAATATGGAAAAATTGGCTCAAATAAAAACAGTATTTTTCCAAACTTGATTTTTCAAAACTCGTTTTTCCAAAACTTCTCCAAATACAAAAACAAGATATTTAAACAACTTTTAAAGCATAGTGTGTATGGATATGATCCACTACACAAACATGGTTCAATATCTATGTTTTTGACATTAAGCTTTAAACATGATTTTGGATAAAAGATATTTAAACTTGAAAACCAAAATCCAAACATGTATTTTCTAAAATTGAAAATCTTTTGTAAAATAAAACTATCAAGAGTGTGTGTGTGTGTGTATATGTACTTGAGCAATCCACCAACTACTCTATCCTTTACATTTTATCTAAAACAAAATCTTATAAAAACAAACCTAGACTCAAGTCTTCATCTTCTTGAAGTCTTCACTTGAAGCCTTCTTGACTTGGTCCAAACACCGTGCTAGCTCCAAAACTTGACTTTAAATCCTTTGTTGAAGCTATGCACTTACTAAGATCTTGATCATAAATCTGTCACTAATTAAACACAAGATCATTAGTACTATAACTACATGAGTTGATCATCATCAAAACTAGAGTGATGGGCCTTCGGTCCAACAATCTCCCCCTTTTTGATGATGACAAAACTCATGAAGTTATATATGCATGGATTAAAGTAAAGCTTCAAAGAAGCTCCCCCTTAACTCATGCATAACACAATAAACAATAATATAGCGATGAAGCACATAAACATGTATGCAAATGTATGGAGATAAACATGCTAACAAGCATAAAACAAAACAAATTCTTTTTCTCCTATTTGCAAAACAAAACATATATGCATAAACAATCCTTTTTCACAAAACATGCATATAAATCCAAAATCTTTCTCCCCCTTTTTCTCAATCATCAACAAAGGGGTAAAAACACAATCAACAAATTTTTCTCCCCCTTTTTGTCATAAACAAAGAGACCAATAAGGGGTGTAAACAAATAAGCCAATAAAAGGTTATATGCGATATACATTCATGAAGAGGAAGACGGTTAAGTAACTTCCCTACATATATACATTACATGAAAGAGGGATGACAAGCCCTAATTCACATAACGTATAATATGTAATGCATAAGAGGAGATGTGAAGCTCCCCTACACACGTGTATCACATAAAGAAGAGTTGTCAAGCTCCTCAATACAAGATACACTCAACATGAATCTATATGTAGAAGAGATGTTAAGCTCTCCTTGCATATAGGCAATACAAATCAAAAATGTTTTTATTTTTAATTTTTCAAACCAAATTTTGAATTTTCTCAATAAAACAAATCTTGAGAATTTTCTTAAAATTTTTATTTTCTTATCATAAACCACTTTGTGCTTTAAACATGTAAAATAATTTTAACTCAAGCACAAATAACTCATATATATGTATGAAAAATGAGTATACCAATTGAAATTGATACATACATATATAAGAAAACAAAATTTGAGTATATACAAAAATAGAGTCAAATTGATACCAATTGAAACGATTCAATGATACCAATTGAAACAATAATAGGATCATGTGTATATCTCATAAACATTGAAGAATAAATAACTAGTTAAATTAATTTTTGAAAAACTAGTTAAAGATCCTTCAAAATATGAAACCAAATCATATGTATTTCATGAATCATACCAATTACACAAGAAGTGACACTCGATCTATAAAGCTCAAAAATATGTTCATGAACCAAAGTCATGACAAACAAATAAAGTGTGAGTGTTCAATAATCATGTATATAGCATTTTCATGAAAATAGTCATTAAGGCTCAAAATGATCAAAACAAATTATTCATTTTATTTTATCAAACAAAACATGAAAATTCATTTTTCATCAATAAACTTCTAGGTATATGTATGATTTATCTAAATCTAACAATATGCATACATATCCCAAACATAAAAGAGTCTATTAAAGGTATTTGCATGAAGGCAAGAGACTCAAAAAGGATATACATGTATATTTATTAGATTTGAATAAAATGCATATACATGAAGTAAAAACACGAAAATAGGCAAAACAAGTATAAATGAAAGAATCATCAAAACTAGCCTATATATGTGCATATAGTGGGTACAAATGAGCATGAAGTGCAAACATATATGAATCAATTTGTTCTCACTATTTGTACATGTATAAATATAAGTTTTGATAAAAACTACATTTAAACTAGTATTTACCACATGAAGCACAAAACTACATAAAACATGAACATGCAATATGATATCATGAAAATAAAAGCATGTACATAAATTAAGAGTTTAGAAATAGTTACCAACTAGGGAACTATGTTCCAAAACTCCAAACATGGTGGTTGACCCACCAAACCTCCTTGATAGCGATGCATCTACATATGTGTCCATCAAGTCCATGTGCATCCACCATCAAGGCACCATTCCTCTCACTTCGTGTGAGAGCCCTCACCTACATAAAAAACACACGGTGGGGGTTTTGGTACCCATTTTCTTTTGGGTCCTTGAGCGTTAGCTTTGTAAGGCACCCAAACATTTTTATTAGCAAAATTTAAATGATGCATCTTATCAAAATAAAACTTTACTAAATGGCCTTTGCGGCCATAATGTGTACACTTGTACACCTTAGGATGCTTATGTGTGTGAGTGTGATCATGACGTGCAATATAAGCGTATGCATGATGATGTGCATGAGAATGTGGAGTCTGTTTCTTTGAAAACAAAGACTCCAATCTATTGTGATTAAAAGCACAAGAGCTCAAAGTAGAGCTCAAACTATTAATTTTATTTTTCAAAAATTTAATCTCACTTTCATCAATGGTGGCATGTAAAGCATGGTGAGAATAAGAATCATTTTTATTTTTAGAAACTTTAACTTTTTCATTTTCAATCATTTTTCTTTTCAAAGAGTTGTTTTCTTGAAAAGCAATTTCTTTTTGTTTTTCCACCAAGATAATTTCATTTTTTAAAATCATATTTCCTTCACACAAATCATTCAATTTAGACATCAAGGAAATATTTTCATTTTTCAAATCATTATTTTCTTTTTCTAAACATGCAATCTTAGTTTTGAAAGAATCTTGTTCTTTATGCATGCAATCAAAATTCTTTTTCAAATTTTTATTATCCTTTTTAAGCATGTCATATTTCTCTAATAGTTGTTGACAAAATGAAGCAAGTTCATCATATGACATGTCATTTTCATCTACCTCGGATTTGGTAGTTACCTCAAGGGGTTATCCCCTTGGACCATATAGCACAAGTTGGAGGTATTGCTTCCAACGTCCGAATCGCTCCCGGCATAATATAGATCCTTTTCGCCAAGGGAGGTGATAATGTTCCAAGCTACAAAAGCCGAATCATATTAGAAACCCTAGATAAATAATCATCATTTAGGGTACTGTTCAAAGCATGAATGGCTTTTGAGTTAGCCTCAATATACTTGCTATTATTAATATATGAATAATTAATGGTAGTAAGATAAACATGAATGCCTAGGGCCTTGAGGTACAAAGACATCTTAACCTTCCAAACTTGGATGTTAAGAATGTCAAAAATGGGTGGTGACATGAAGTCCATGGTGTGTGTACAAATATTGTGATTAGCCTAAAGAGAGGATCTTTAACTCTAGGTTGTGAGACCCAAATTCAGAGCACTTGGCTCTGATACCAATTGTAAAGTCACCTAGAGGGAGGGGTGAATAGGTGATGGCTAATCTAATGGTCACTAAATGCCAAATAATGCGGAAGTAAAAACTATTATGACCTAAACAAACTATTTAAACTAAACACCACGTATAACATAAGAGTGTAGCCGAATTTCCCGTGAAGGGCTCTGGACTAACTCCTCTAGATTCTCCTAGATAAGGGTTGAGGTGCCGCGTTAGCTCTCTTGGTTGAATACAAGTGTTAGCAAACAATTCCAAGCATGTATATCAATTAAGCACACAAGTATATCATGCTTATAAAGATAAACACAATAAAGGAATGCAAGATATAAATAAGAGACAAAGAGAGAGAGTGAGCAATCGCAAACACAAGGGATTTGTTTCGAGGTTCGAGCACACTTACTCTACATCCCCGCCTTCGACACACGAAGGATTTCCACTATAATCGATCCCACCGGATCACTCGGTGCCGCAACACCTACAACTCTCGGACTCCCTAGTCCGTACACACCGCAAGCCCACAAGCTCGCCGAGGCCGCACCTCAAACAATAAGTTCGCACCCGAACTCGAAACACCGCGGACACACACATCCGCCTCCTCAAAGTACAAAGAAAAATCTTTGGTGATCACAACACTTTGATCACCTAAAAACAATCTCACTACAACACTCCTATAAGATGAATATGTCTATGGATTGCTCAAGTGTTTGTGAGAAAAATAAGGATGAGAGTGGTGGAGGAAAAAACTCAAGAAATTCTCTTTTGATCACTCTTGATAAATTCCCCTTTTGATTGGAAATATTTGCTCTAAAATAAGTGGAGAAAACCTCTTAAAAGAGTTGGGAAAACTGGTGAAAAATCCACTTGAAAATCTTGATCAAAACAGACCCAAATGCCCCATTTTATAGAGTCTGGAAAACTAGCCGTTGGGGTCTGACAGAGCTGTCGGTCGACCGCCGGTCGACCGGCCAACAGTCATATTTCAGACCGTTGTGCCATCGGTCGACCGGTCGGTCGACCGAGGCCAGGATACAGAGAGCAAGTCTCTCTGTCCGGTCGACCGCTCGGCCGACCGGGGCCTTTCCAGAGAGCAGAGCTCTCTGGACGGTCGACCGGGTCGGTCGACCGGCCACCTGCCAGAACTGGCGTGCACGTCTGTGCCCGTCGGTCGACCGTGACGGTCGGCCGACTTCATGCTGCGGTCGACCGTCCCGGTCGACCGGCTGAAGCAAGGAAACAATGTTAAGGGATTAAAAACTTGATCTTTTTGGTTGAAGTAAAATCCCATAAAAACATAGAAAATCTACAAAAATAGTTTTACCAATATACTTTGATAAACAAACATGCTTGCACAAAATCAAGGCATGTTACAAATGTTTTGGACTATTTTTGTAATATGAAAAATTAGCTCAAATGAAAACAGTATTTTTCCAAACTTGATTTTTCAAAACTTGTTTTTTCAAAACTTCTCCAAATACAAAAACAAGATATTTAAACAACTTTTAAAGCATAGTGTGTATGGATATGATCCACTACACAAACATGGTTCAATATCTATGTTTTGACATTAAGCTTTAAACATGATTTTGGATAAAAGATATGTAAACTTGAAAACCAAAATCCAAACATGTATTTTCTAAAATTGAAAATCTTTTGTAAAACAAAACTATCAAGAGTGTGTGTGTATATGTACTTGAGCAATCCACCAACTACTCTATCCTTTACATTTTATCTAAAACAAAATCTTATAAAAACAAACCTAGACTCAAGTCTTCATCTTCTTGAAGTCTTCACTTGAAGCCTTCTTGACTTGGTCCAAACACCGTGCTAGCTCCAAAACTTAACTTTAAATCCTTTGTTGAAGCTATGCACCTACTAAGATCTTGATCATAAATCTGTCACTAATTAAACATAAGATCATTAGTACTATAACTACATGAGTTGATCATCATCAAAACTAGAGTGATGGGCCTTCGGGCCAACATAAGAATCTTGAATTTGAAAATTTTGATGGGCTCATGCATCTTCTATTTTTTTAAGTCGTCGCTTGATCTCTTCTATGGTTTTCAACTTATTTTTCCAGACTATTTGATTTTTTCTGTTGGTTGCTTAGGAAAGGAAGTATATGACGATGATTGTTGGAAATGTGGTTGACAATATGACTTGGGGGCATTGTATGCCCATCGACTCGGTGAAGAGTAGAGATGATTATTCCTATTTTGATTATAATAACGAGATTGGGACATGTGTTAATCTGGATGAGACCAACCCGACATACTTGGGTGGTTAAAATTTTGTTGGTGAAAGTTAGTCCATGTTAGCTTGGTGTAATCTGAATTAAAAGAGATTTGAGTAAAATTTGGATTATTCTTAAATTTAGAAAAATTGTGGTTAGAATCCATATCACTCAAGAATTGTTAAAACACACAAACAATCAAAACACAAAACTATTCTAACTTAAGTTAGGGTAGACCTTAGACCTAAACAACTCCAACTGATTTAGACTGTCCACGGGAGATACATTGCAGACTCTAACCAGAAGCTTATCAGTCAGGTAGGTGGTAAGATTGGTGGGAGATATCTATCAAGATGGGCCTAATTAAACCAAACCACCAACCTTCGAGGTTTTACCTCTCAATCCCTACCTTAGTCACCAATTTGGTAAGAGTTAAATTCTAACAACTTTCTCCTTAGGTCAATCTCCTAATGAGTCCGAAAGATCCCTATGGCCAATGTCTACTCAATTTTAAATTACGATTGGGTTAGTGAGTGCAGAGATGGTTTGTGAGCCAAGGGAGGGTAATGACTTTCTCACCTTATTAAGGATTTGCCTTTATGTCAATTTAGTGCAAAAGTGTGCAAGAAAAAGATAAGGACACTCAAAGTAAATAAATCACCACAGGTGTTTCCTAATCTAGATGCTATACAGGCTTACCTCATCTCCAGCTCTCTTCAGCAATAATTGAAATTTTAAAACAAATAGACACATACCTAAATGCAAGTCTATCCGCTTTTTTAAATTTCAATCAATAGGTTAATGTTGTTATTTAGAAATAGTGAGCTATTACAAATTTTAAAGAATACCGAAAATAGAAGAGACAGAGAATTATGAAAGTACACCTAGAGGGGGTGAATAGGTGTGACAAAGGATGCGAAATTAAAAACTTAATTGCAAAAACACAACGTGTAATTAAGAGTGAGTTCTAATTCCCCCGAAGGGCTCTGGAGCTACACCTCAAGATTCCTCTAAATTAAGAGTTGATGTGCTATTAGAAGCTCTCTTGGTTCAACATAAGTGTGGGCACACAATCAATACCAAGCATGTATATGATATGAGCAAGTAATCAACAATATAAGATATAAGAGAGATAGAGTTGAGAGAAAATAGATCAAACACAAACACAATGATATGTTTCGAGGCTCGAGCCGCTGCTTTACGTCCTCGCCTTCACACGAAGGATTTTCACTATGTCACACAGGACCTTCTACAAAGGGACCTCCACTGAGGAATTACACTTTACAACCAGGAGTACACAACTCCTTTCTCTTTCTCCTTTGCACAAGAGGAAGTCACAAAGCCTAGCATAAAACAAAAGAAGAAATAGAACTTATTGATCTAATGATCACAAACTCTCTCTTAGTGATCTTGAAAGCTCACAAACAATTTTTCTCACAAAAAATAAGATCCTATAGATATGCATAAAATTGAATAGCACAAGTGTGAGAAATCAAAGTGTTTGAAAAACAAAATTCACAAAGAAAATACTTTGGGAAAAACTTCTTGATAGATATGTAAAATGAAGAATAAAACAAATTTCCCAAAATCTAGCTTATCTTTGATTTTCTAAAACTTTGAAACAAAATAAAGATAGAGATTTTTGGCACAAAAACTTGTTGCTAAAACTTTGTAGAAGATGAAAATTTTGGCTCTCAAAAATCTTAGTTAAAACTGGCTTCAAAGGACCCATATTTATAGGGTCTGAAAAGATAGTCGTTGGGGTTCAGAATAGGTCAGAAATGACCTATCGGTCGACCGCCCGGTCGACCAGCCAACGATCAAATTTTTGACTGTTTGGCACTGTCGGTCGACCACCCAGTCGACCGGCCCAGGCAAACATGCCTAACGGTCGACCGCCCGGTCCACCGAGGCCAGAACCAGAGAGTGAAC
Organism: Agave tequilana; assembly: GCA_038442645.1. Classification (NCBI taxonomy): domain Eukaryota; kingdom Viridiplantae; phylum Streptophyta; class Magnoliopsida; order Asparagales; family Asparagaceae; genus Agave; species Agave tequilana. The sequence goes on from JAVJIF010007621.1 coordinate 92,767, forward strand.
TCTCTAACTCGGTCGACCGGCCCATGGCCAAGGCTGCTGTGCACGTTTTTTGCAATCGATCGACTGATCGGTCAACCGAAAAGTGGTCCAGGTGATCGGTCGGTCGACAGCCAGTGGGCTAAGGCTGGGATTTAGGGTTTTGAAATGTTGGCTTTTTAATACCTATAAAATCTCGTAAAATCACATAAAATTCACAAAAATAAGTTCTTATAAATATTTGAAAAACAAATATGTGTGACTAAAATTCAACACATATTTCAAACAATTTGAACTATTTTTGTGATATAAAAATTTAGCTTTAAATTGGAAACCATATTTTTCATAAACCAAACTTTAAAATGAAAAATCGATTTCTCTTAAACTTATATTAATACAAAAACATGATATTTAAACTCAATTTGAAGCATAGTATGTATGGATAGAATCCAATATATATATAAAAGATATATCTATGTTTTTGACATTAGATCCCAAAACAAAGTTTTCTTATAAATAAAACTTGAAACCATGAATTAGAATCATCAAATTAAGTTTATAGTCAAGATAAAACATAGATGTATATGGATGAAATCTAATATACATTAAACCATGTAAAACTTCTTTTAATTCTAACTATTCATGAGAGCGAAAGATATGTTCCCAAGCCAGTTAAACCGAAACCAATAAACTTTTGACTTGTGTGTTACTTGAGCATATCAAGACTAATCATCTACACAAGATCTAAAAATAAAATTAAACTAAACAAACCGAAGACTTCTTGTCGATCTCCATCTTCAAGACGACTCGATCCAAATTCGATTCAAATGAGCTTGACTACAATTGAGTGCTAGATGTGATCTTGATGCTCGAGCTCTTAAATCCACATATGTTCCTCCAAAACTGGCTTTAAATCTTTTGTTGAAGCTAAATACTTACTAAGATCTGTAAGTTCACCTAGAGGGGGGGTGAATAGGTGATGGCTAATCTAGTGGTCACTTAATGATGAATGATGCAAATAATGCGGAAGCTAAAAACAATTATGACCTAATTAAATCTTATTACACTATACACTATGTATAACACAAGAGTGTTGCCGAATTTCCCGTGAAGGGCTCTGAACAAACTCTTCTAGATTCCCCTTGAATGGGTTGAGGTGCCGCGTTGGCTCTCTTGGTTGAATACAAGTGTTAGTCAACAATCCCACGCAAGTATATCAATTTAAGCATAATGTATATAAAGCATGTAAATGATAAGGCAATAATTGAATGCAAGATATAACAAGAGAGATAGAGAGAGAGAGGAATGACAATCGCAAACACAAGGGTATGTTTCGAGGTTCGAGCACACTTGCTCTACATCCCGCCTTCGACACACGAAGGATTTCCACTATGTAAGATCCCAATGGATCTCTCCTTGGTGCCGCAACACCTACAAGCCCTCGGACTCTCTAGTCCCTTACACACCGCAAGCCCACCGGCTCGCCGAGGCCGCACCTCGATCAACAAGAGTTCGCACCCGAACCCGAAACAACCACGAGCACACTTGCCCGTCTCCTCAAAGCACAAGAATGAAATCTTGGTGATCCAACACTTTGATCACCAATGAAAGCTCTCACTACAACACTCCTATAAGATGAATAGCAATGGATAGCTTAAGTGTGGTGTGAGAAAAGCAAGGAAAGAACTATGGTGAAAAACTCAAGAAATCACTTTTAAACACTCTTTATAAAATCTTCCCTTTAGATAGGAAATATTTGCTCACTAATTTGTGGAGAAAACTCTTCTGAAAGTATGGGAAAAACTGGCTCTAAAGGTCTCCAAAATCTTAGCTCAAAACAATGACCAAGCCCCCTTTTATAGAGGTCAGGAAAATATGACCGTTGGGGTCTGTCAGAGCTGCCGGTCGACCGGCCGATCGACCGCCAACGGTCAAGAATCCGACCGTTGGAGCCTCCGGTCGACTGCCCGGTCGACCCAGAAATCCAGAGAGCAGAACTCTCTGCAGCGGTCGACCGTCCGGTCGACCGGACCACTGTGCTGCCAGACATGCACAAGTCTGTGCACGTCGGTCGACCGGATACTAAATATTTCAAATCTTATGTTTTTCATAAACATGACTAGATACACAAAAATTTAAGCACTCATAGTCTATAAGGCTCAAAATATTTTTAACAAAAGTGTGAGTGTTAAATGATCATGTAAATAGCATTTTTTATGAAAATAGTCAATGAAGCTCAAAAAGATCATACTTCACATTTTAACAAAACACGAAAAAAAAATCATTTTTCATCAAAATACGAATCTTCATGGTATATGTATGATTAATCCAATCCTAACAATACACATACATATCCCAAATCTAAAAGAGTCTATCAAAGGTATTTGCATGAAGGCAAGAGACTCACGGGTATACATGTATATTTGTTAGATTTGAATTAAGAATATATATACATGAAGTAAAGCATAAAAATAAGGCAAAACATGGATAAAAGAGAATCATCAAAACTAGTCTATACATATGCATATAGTGGATACAAATGAGCATAAAGTTCAAATGTAAATGAATCAATTTGATACTCACTAAGTGTACATGTATAAAAGCAAGTTTGATACATTCTACATCTAAGCATGTAAATACCACATGAAGCACATATAACATAAAAACATGAACATGCTATGAATATTATGTATGAACAAACATGTACATAAAAATAGGAGTTTAGAAATTGTTACCAACTCCAAAGCTCCTAACATGGTGGTTTTCCCACCAAAGCTCCTTGATAGTGATGCATCCAAATGTATGTCCATCAAGTGCATTGCATCCACTACCAAGGCACCAATCCTCTCACGTTTTGTGAGAGCCCTTACCTACATCAAAAGCAAAAGGTGGGGGTTTTGGTACCCATATTTTCTTGGGTCCTTTGGGGTTAGACTTGTAAGGAACCCAAAATCTTTTATAATTAGCAAAATTTAGAGAATTAATATTGCCATAACAAAACTTTGCTAAATGGCCTTTGCGGCCACAATGTGTACATATGTACACCTTAGTATGCTTATGTGTAGGAGTGTGATCATGTTGTGCAACATAAGCATGATGATGTGGATGTGCATGAACATGTGGAGTTTGTTTCTTTGAAAACAAAGACTCCAATTTAGTGTGATTAAATGCACAAGAGTTCAAAGTTGAACTCAAATTATCCATTTTATTTTTCAAATTTTTAATCTCATTAGTGGTGGCATGAAAAGCATGATGAGATAAAGAATCATTTTTCTTTTTCTTTTGTGAAACAAAATCCTTTTCTTTTTCAACAAATTTTCTTTTCAAAGTAATATTTTCTTGAAAAACAACTTCCTTTTGTTTTTCCACCAAATCAATCTTATTTTTCAAAGTCACATTCCCTTCACATAAATCATCCAATTTGACATGGGGAAACATTTTCATTTTTCAAAACTTCATTCTCTTTTTCTAAGCATGCCATTTTATTTGCTAATAAATCCTTTTCTTTAAGCATGCAATCAAAATTCTTCTTCAAATTCTTGTTATCTTTTTCTAAACATGCAATGTTAGATTTAAATGAATCTTGTTCTATATGCATGCAAGCAATGTTCTTTTTCAAATTTTTATTTTCTTTCTTAATCATGTCATATTTCTCAAGAATAGTTTGGCAAAATGAAGTGAGCTCATCATATGACATGTCCTCATCATCGGATTCGGAGTTTACCTCAAGGGGGTTATCCCCTTGGACCATATAGCATACGTTGGAGATGTCGCTTCCAACGTCCGAACCGCTCCCCGCATAGTATTGTTCATTTTCGCCAAGGGAGGTGAGGGTGTTCCATACTACAAAAGCCGAATCAATATTAGCAACTCTAGATAAATAAACATCATCTAGGGTAGACTTTAAAGCATTAAGGGCTTTTGAGTTAGCCTCAAAATTCTTACCATCTAAAGAATAAGCATTATTAGTAGTGGCAAGATATACATGAAATCCTAAGGCTTTGAGGTACAAAGACATCTTAACCTTCCAAATTTGGATGTTAAGAATGTCAAAGGTGGGTGGTGACATGAAGTCCATGGTGTGTGTACAAAATATTGTGATTAGCCTAAAATGAGGATCTTTAACTCTTAGGTTGTTAGACCCAATATCAAGAGCACTAGCTCTGATACCAATTGTAAGTTCACCTAGAGGGGGGTGAATAGGTGATGGCTAATCTAGTGGTCACTTAATGATGAATGATGCAAATAATGCGGAAGCTAAAAACAATTATGACCTAATTAAATCTTATTACACTATACACTATGTATAACACAAGAGTGTTGCCGAATTCCCCGTGAAGGGCTCTGGACAAACTCCTCTAGATTCCCCTTGAATGGGTTGAGGTGCCGCGTTGGCTCTCTTGGTTGAATACAAGTGTTAGTCAACAATCCCACGCAAGTATATCAATTTAAGCACAATGTATATCAAGCATGTAAATGATAAGGCAATAATTGAATGCAAGATATAACAAGAGAGATAGAGAGAGAGAGAGGAATGGCAATCGCAAACACAAGGTATGTTTCGAGGTTCGAGCACACTTGCTCTACATCCCGCCTTCGACACACGAAGGATTTCCACTATGTAAGATCCCAATGGATCTCTCCTCGGTGCCGCAACACCTACAAGCCCTCGGACTCTCTAGTCCCTTACACACCGCAAGCCCACCGGCTCGCCGAGGCCGCACCTCGATCAACAAGAGTTCGCACCCGAACCCGAAACAACCACGAGCACACTTGCCCGTCTCCTCAAAGCACAAGAATGAAATCTTGGTGATCCAACACTTTGATCACCAATGAAAGCTCTCACTACAACACTCCTATAAGATGAATAGCAATGGATAGCTCAAGTGTGGTGTGAGAAAAGCAAGGAAAGAACTATGGTGAAAAACTCAAGAAATCACTTTTAAACACTCTTTATAAAATCTTCCCTTTAGATAGGAAATATTTGCTCACTAATTTGTGGAGAAAACTCTTCTGAAAGTATGGGAAAAACTGGCTCTAAAGGTCTCCAAAATCTTAGCTCAAAACAATGACCAAACCCCCTTTTATAGAGGTCAGGAAAATATGACCGTTGGGGTCTGTCAGAGCTGCCGGTCGACCGGCCGGTCGACCGCCAACGGTCAAGAATCCGACCGTTGGAGCCTCCGGTCGACTGCCCGGTCGACCCAGAAATCCAGAGAGCAGAACTCTCTGCAACGGTCGACCGTCCGGTCGACCGGACCACTGTGCTGCCAGACATGCACAAGTCTGTGCACGTCAGTCGACCGTGGGTCGACCGGCCCTTGGTTCGGTCGACCGCCCGGTCGACCGAACTGGCCTGTCAGCCAATTCCAGGTCTGGAAAACTGGTTTAAAAATTTATTTTAAAATCTTTTAACACTTATAAAAATTTCATAAACTTGTTTTAACATTCTATATTGAAAACCAAACTTGTGATAAAAATTTTCAAGACATATATCAACATATTCATATCATTTCAGCGTCTTGCAAATTTTATCAAAAATCAAAACATGTATTTTTCAAATTTGGTTTTCATAACTTCATAAAATATAAAAACAAGATATTTGATTTCATTTTAAAGCATAGTGTGTATGGATATGATCCACTACACAATCATAATGTAATATCTATGTTTTTGACATTAAGCTCTAAACTTGGTTATGGTTGAAAAGATATACATGATAGAAATACCAAAAACCAAGGTATATATTTTTGTCACAAAGAGAATCTTTTACTAAATAAAAATTCTTTTCTAAACATAAAAATCTTTTATGAAAGCAATTCTATCAAGAGTGTGTGTGCATGATATACTTGAGCAATCCACCACTATTCTATCCTTTACATTTTATTCTAAAAACAAAAACTAAATCTTATACCTAGACACAAGTCTTGATCTTGATGTCTTCTCTTGAAGTCTTCTCATCTTCTTGACTTGGTCCAAGCTTGACACCGTGCTAGCTCCAAATCTTGGCTTTTTATCCTTTGTTGAGTTATGCACCTACTAAGATCTTGATAATGAATCTGTCACTAATTAAACACAAGATCATTAGTAAACATAACTTCATGAGTTGATCATCATCAAAACTAGGGTGATAGGCCTTTGGGCCAACAATCTCTCCCTTTTTGATGATGACAAAACTCATGAAGTTATATATGCATGGATTAAAGTAAAGCTTCAAAGAAGCTCCCCCTTAACTCATGCATCACAAGAAATAATAGATATGGCAATGAGGCACATGAATATGTATGCAAATGATGGAGATAAACATGCATCAAATTCTTTTTCTCCTATTTGTAAAACAAAAAAATATATGCATAACTAACAAGGAAGACAAATAATACTTCTCCCCCTTAAGCAATGAAAACATGCATATATACTCAAATACTTCTCCCCCTTTTTGTCACTCATCAACAAAGGGTTCAAAGTAAAACCAAATCAAACAAATTTTTCTCCCCCTTTTTGTCAAAAGCAAAGAGATCAAAAAGGGGTAATACAAAGCAATTAATAAAAATTTATATGCGATATACATCCATGAAGAGGAAGACGCTAAGTTAGCTTCCCTACACATATGCATTATATGAAGAAGGGATGACAAGCCCTAACTCACATAACACATATTATGTAATGCATAAGAGGAGATGTGAAGCTCCCCCTACACACGTATATCATATAAAAAAGAGTTGTCAAGCTCCTCAATTTATAATATACTCAACATGAATCCATATGTAAGAGAGATGTTAAGCTCTCCTTGCATATAGGAAATACAAATCAGAAATTTTGAATATTTCTTTATCAAAACAAAATTTTGAACTTTCTTAATAAAACACATTTTGAGATATCAAGTAAACATATTTTTATTTTGATATCAATTTGAAGACATATTGCTTAAGCTTAAGAATTACCAATTGAAAGTAGAATTAAGCTTAGCATATACATTGTGTTTTAAGAATGTGAGTTAATTGTAAGTCAAACACAAATAGATCATATATGTATGAAAAGATAATACCAATAGAGATTGATATAATTTAAATTTGAAAGCATTCATACATACAATCAAAATATGAGTATATAAAAATCATATTGATACCAATTGAAAATATCCAATGATACCAATTGAAGGGTAAGCTTATCATATACTCTATCATATGAAGAATTTGCACTAATTACTATGAAAATATTTTAAAACTAGTATGAAATCCTTCAAGCAAGGAATAAAGCAAAAATGTCAATTAATCTCAATATTCCTTTAAATCATCACACATTTTCATTAAAAAACAAAATTTATATTTCAAGATATATGTATGTTTTGACAACACAATAAGTATACATACATATCTCTTAAACACAAATGAGTCCATATAAATAGATTTGCATTAAAGGCAAATGACTCAAGAGGTATACATGTATATCTTAAAGTTTGGCAAAATACACATATACATGAAATGAAAACACATGATCATAAATCAAATCCAAAAGTGAGAATACAAGTTTAACAATGTATGTATCATCAAAACTAAGCAATATAAGCACATTTCATAGGTTCAAATAAGCATTCAAGCACAAATATAAATAGATTTATTTGTGGCCCATGATATATACAAGTATAAATCCTAGTGTTGATAAAACTAACATATAAACTAATATTCAATACATGAAGCATCAAATACATTTTGAGAAAAATAGAATCATGTGTAAATCTTAAGAACAACTATTTGAAGAATAAATAACTAGTATAAATTGTTTTTGAAAAACTAGTTAAAGATCCTTCAAATATATCAAATCTTATGTTTTTCATAAACATGACTAGATACACAAAAATTTAAGCACTCATAGTCTATAAGGCTCAAAATATTTTTAACAAAAGTGTGAGTGTTAAATGATCATGTAAATAGCATTTTTTATGAAAATAGTCAATGAAGCTCAAAAAGATCATACTTCACATTTTAACAAAACACGAAAAAAAATCATTTTTCATCAAAATACGAATCTTCATGGTATATGTATGATTAATCCAATCCTAACAATACACATACATATCCTAAATCTAAAAGAGTCTATCAAAGGTATTTGCATGAAGGCAAGAGACTCACGGGTATACATGTATATTTGTTAGATTTGAATTAAGAATATATATACATGAAGTAAAGCATAAAAATAAGGCAAAACATGGATAAAAGAGAATCATCAAAACTAGTCTATACATATGCATATAGTGAATACAAATGAGCATGAAGTTCAAATGTAAATGAATCAATTTGATACTCACTAAGTGTACATGTATAAAAGCAAGTTTGATACATTCTACATCTAAGCATGTAAATACCACATGAAGCACATATAACATAAAAACATGAACATGCTATGAATATTATGTATGAACAAACATGTACATAAAAATAGGAGTTTAGAAATTGTTACCAACTCCAAAGCTCCTAACATGGTGGTTTTCCCACCAAAACTCCTTGATAGTGATGCATCCAAATGTATGTCCATCAAGTCCATTGCATCCACTACCAAGGCACCAATCCTCTCACGTTTTGTGAGAGCCCTCACCTACATCAAAAGCAAAAGGTGGGGGTTTTGGTACCCATATTTTCTTGGGTCCTTTGGGGTTAGACTTGTAAGGAACCCAAATCTTTTATAATTAGCAAAATTTAGAGAATTAATATTGTCATAACAAAACTTTACTAAATGGCCTTTGCGGCCACAATGTGTACATATGTACACCTTAGTATGCTTATGTGAAGGAGTGTGATCATGTTGTGCAACATAAGCATGATGATGTGGATGTGCATGAACATGTGGAGTTTGTTTCTTTGAAAACAAAGACTCCAATTTAGTGTGATTAAATGCACAAGAGTTCAAAGTTGAACTCAAATTATCCATTTTATTTTTCAAATTCTTAATCTCATTAGTGGTGGCATGAAAAGCATGATGAGATAAAGAATCATTTTTCTTTTCTTTTGTGAAACAAAATCCTTTTCTTTTTCAACAAATTTTCTTTTCAAAGTAATATTTTCTTGAAAAACAACTTCCTTTTGTTTTTCCACCAAATCAATCTTATTTTTCAAAGTCACATTCCCTTCACATAAATCATCCAATTTTGATATGAGGGAAACATTTTCATTTTTCAAAACTTCATTCTCTTTTTCTAAGCATGCCATTTTATTTGCTAATAAATCCTTTTCTTTAAGCATGCAATCAAAATTCTTCTTCAAATTCTTGTTATCTTTTTCTAAACATGCAATGTTAGATTTAAATGAATCTTGTTCTATATGCATGCAAGCAATGTTCTTTTTCAAATTTTTATTTTCTTTCTTAATCATGTCATATTTCTCAAGAATAGTTTGGCAAAATGAAGTGAGCTCATCATATGACATGTCCTCATCATCGGATTCGGAGTTTACCTCAAGGGGGTTATCCCCTTGGACCATATAGCATACGTTGGAGATGTCGCTTCCAACGTCCGAACCGCTCCCCGCATAGTATTGTTCATTTTCGCCAAGGGAGGTGAGGGTGTTCCATACTACAAAAGCCGAATCAATATTAGCAACTCTAGATAAATAAACATCATCTAGGGTAGACTTTAAAGCATTAAGGGCTTTTGAGTTAGCCTCAAAATTCTTACCATCTAAAGAATAAGCATTATTAGTAGTGGCAAGATATACATGAAATCCTAAGGTTTGAGGTACAAAGACATCTTAACCTTCCAAATTTGGATGTTAAGAATGTCAAAGGTGGGTGGTGACATGAAGTCCATGGTGTGTGTACAAAATATTGTGATTAGCCTAAAATGAGGATCTTTAACTCTTAGGTTGTTAGACCCAATATCAAGAGCACTAGCTCTGATACCAATTGTAAGTTCACCTAGAGGGGGGTGAATAGGTGATGGCTAATCTAGTGGTCACTTAATGATGAATGATGCAAATAATGCGGAAGCTAAAAACAATTATGACCTAATTAAATCTTATTACACTATACACTATGTATAACACAAGAGTGTTGCCGAATTCCCCGTGAAGGGCTCTGGACAAACTCCTCTAGATTCCCCTTGAATGGGTTGAGGTGCCGCGTTGGCTCTCTTGGTTGAATACAAGTGTTAGTCAACAATCCCACGCAAGTATATCAATTTAAGCACAATGTATATCAAGCATGTAAATGATAAGGCAATAATTGAATGCAAGATATAACAAGAGAGATAGAGAGAGAGAGGAATGGCAATCGCAAACACAAGGGTATGTTTCGAGGTTCGAGCACACTTGCTCTACATCCCCGCCTTCGACACACGAAGGATTTCCGCTATGTAAGATCCCAATGGATCTCTCCTCGGTGCCGCAACACCTACAAGCCCTCGGACTCTCTAGTCCCTTACACACCGCAAGCCCACCGGCTCGCCGAGGCCGCACCTCGATCAACAAGAGTTCGCACCCGAACCCGAAACAACCACGAGCACACTTGCCCGTCTCCTCAAAGCACAAGAATGAAATCTTGGTGATCCAACACTTTGATCACCAATGAAAGCTCTCACTACAACACTCCTATAAGATGAATAGCAATGGATAGCTCAAGTGTGGTGTGAGAAAAGCAAGGAAAGAACTATGGTGAAAAACTCAAGAAATCACTTTTAAACACTCTTTATAAAATCTTCCCTTTAGATAGGAAATATTTGCTCACTAATTTGTGGAGAAAACTCTTCTGAAAGTATGAGAAAAACTGGCTCTAAAGGTCTCCAAAATCTTAGCTCAAAACAATGACCAAACCCCCTTTTATAAAGGTCAGGAAAATATGACCGTTGGGGTCTGTCAGAGCTGCCGGTCGACCGGCCGGTCGACCGCCAACGGTCAAGAATCCGACCGTTGGAGCCTCCGGTCGACTGCCCGGTCGACCCAGAAATCCAGAGAGCAGAACTCTCTGCAACGGTCGACCATCCGGTCGACCGGACCACTGTGCTGCCAGACATGCACAAGTCTGTGCACGTCAGTCGACCGTGGGTCGACCGGCCCTTGGTTCGGTCGACCGTCCGGTCGACCGAACTGGCCTGTCAGCCAATTCCAGGTCTGGAAAACTGGTTTAAAAATTTATTTTAAAATCTTTTAACACTTATAAAAATTTCATAAACTTGTTTTAACATTCTATATTGAAAACCAAACTTGTGATAAAAATTTTCAAGACATATATCAACATATTCATATCATTTCAGCGTCTTGCAAATTTTATCAAAAATCAAAACGTGTATTTTTCAAACTTGGTTTTCATAACTTCATAAAATATAAAAACAAGATATTTGATTTCATTTTAAAGCATAGTGTGTATGGATATGATCCACTACACAATCATAATGTAATATCTATGTTTTTGACATTAAGCTCTAAACTTGGTTATGGTTGAAAAGATATACATGATAGAAATACCAAAAACCAAGGTATATATTTTTGTCACAAAGAGAATCTTTTACTAAATAAAAATTCTTTTCTAAACATAAAAATCTTTTATGAAAGCAATTCTATCAAGAGTGTGTGTGCATGATATACTTGAGCAATCCACCACTATTCTATCCTTTACATTTTATTCTAAAAACAAAAACTAAATCTTATACCTAGACACAAGTCTTGATCTTGATGTCTTCTCTTGAAGTCTTCTCATCTTCTTGACTTGGTCCAAGCTTGACACCGTGCTAGCTCCAAATCTTGGCTTTTTATCCTTTGTTGAGTTATGCACCTACTAAGATCTTGATAATGAATCTGTCACTAATTAAACACAAGATCATTAGTAAACATAACTTCATGAGTTGATCATCATCAAAACTAGGGTGATAGGCCTTTGGGCCAACAATCTCTCCCTTTTTGATGATGACAAAACTCATGAAGTTATATATGCATGGATTAAAGTAAAGCTTCAAAGAAGCTCCCCCTTAACTCATGCATCACAAGAAATAATAGATATGGCAATGAGGCACATGAATATGTATGCAAATGATGGAGATAAACATGCATCAAATTCTTTTTCTCCTATTTGTAAAACAAAAAAATATATGCATAACTAACAAGGAAGACAAATAATACTTCTCCCCCTTAAGCAATGAAAACATGCATATATACTCAAATACTTCTCCCCCTTTTTGTCACTCATCAACAAAGGGTTCAAAGTAAAACCAAATCAAACAAATTTTTCTCCCCTTTTTGTCAAAAGCAAAGAGATCAAAAAGGGGTAATACAAAGCAATTAATAAAAATTTATATGCGATATACATCCATGAAGAGGAAGACGCTAAGTTAGCTTCCCTACACATATGCATTATATGAAGAAGGGATGACAAGCCCTAACTCACATAACACATATTATGTAATGCATAAGAGGAGATGTGAAGCTCCCCCTACACACGTATATCATATAAAAAGAGTTGTCAAGCTCCTCAATTTATAATATACTCAACATGAATCCATATGTAAGAGAGATGTTAAGCTCTCCTTGCATATAGGAAATACAAATCAGAAATTTTGAATATTTCTTTATCAAAACAAAATTTTGAACTTTCTTAATAAAACACATTTTGAGATATCAAGTAAACATATTTTTATTTTGATATCAATTTGAAGACATATTGCTTAAGCTTAAGAATTACCAATTGAAAGTAGAATTAAGCTTAGCATATACATTGTGTTTTAAGAATGTGAGTTAATTGTAAGTCAAACACAAATAGATCATATATGTATGAAAAGATAATACCAATAGAGATTGATATAATTTAAATTTGAAAGCATTCATACATACAATCAAAATATGAGTATATAAAAATCATATTGATACCAATTGAAAATATCCAATGATACCAATTGAAGGGTAAGCTTATCATATACTCTATCATATGAAGAATTTGCACTAATTACTATGAAAATATTTTAAAACTAGTATGAAATCCTTCAAGCAAGGAATAAAGCAAAAATGTCAATTAATCTCAATATTCCTTTAAATCATCACACATTTTTCATTAAAAAACAAAATTTATATTTCAAGATATATGTATGTTTTGACAACACAATAAGTATACATACATATCTCTTAAACACAAATGAGTCCATATAAATAGATTTGCATTAAAGGCAAATGACTCAAGAGGTATACATGTATATCTTAAAGTTTGGCAAAATACACATATACATGAAATGAAAACACATGATCATAAATCAAATCCAAAAGTGAGAATACAAGTTTAACAATGTATGTATCATCAAAACTAAGCAATATAAGCACATTTCATAGGTTCAAATAAGCATTCAAGCACAAATATAAATAGATTTATTTGTGGCCCATGATATATACAAGTATAAATCCTAGTGTTGATAAAACTAACATATAAACTAATATTCAATACATGAAGCATCAAATACATTTTGAGAAAAATAGAATCATGTGTAAATCTTAAGAACAACTATTTGAAGAATAAATAACTAGTATAAATTGTTTTTGAAAAACTAGTTAAAGATCCTTCAAATATATCAAATCTTATGTTTTTCATAAACATGACTAGATACACAAAAATTTAAGCACTCATAGTCTATAAGGCTCAAAATATTTTTAACAAAAGTGTGAGTGTTAAATGATCATGTAAATAGCATTTTTTATGAAAATAGTCAATGAAGCTCAAAAAGATCATACTTCACATTTTAACAAAACACGAAAAAAAATCATTTTTCATCAAAATACGAATCTTCATGGTATATGTATGATTAATCCAATCCTAACAATACACATACATATCCTAAATCTAAAAGAGTCTATCAAAGGTATTTGCATGAAGGCAAGAGACTCACGGGTATACATGTATATTTGTTAGATTTGAATTAAGAATATATATACATGAAGTAAAGCATAAAAATAAGGCAAAACATGGATAAAAGAGAATCATCAAAACTAGTCTATACATATGCATATAGTGAATACAAATGAGCATGAAGTTCAAATGTAAATGAATCAATTTGATACTCACTAAGTGTACATGTATAAAAGCAAGTTTGATACATTCTACATCTAAGCATGTAAATACCACATGAAGCACATATAACATAAAAACATGAACATGCTATGAATATTATGTATGAACAAACATGTACATAAAAATAGGAGTTTAGAAATTGTTACCAACTCCAAAGCTCCTAACATGGTGGTTTTCCCACCAAAACTCCTTGATAGTGATGCATCCAAATGTATGTCCATCAAGTCCATTGCATCCACTACCAAGGCACCAATCCTCTCACGTTTTGTGAGAGCCCTCACCTACATCAAAAGCAAAAGGTGGGGGTTTTGGTACCCATATTTTCTTGGGTCCTTTGGGGTTAGACTTGTAAGGAACCCAAAATCTTTTATAATTAGCAAAATTTAGAGAATTAATATTGTCATAACAAAACTTTACTAAATGGCCTTTGCGGCCACAATGTGTACATATGTACACCTTAGTATGCTTATGTGAAGGAGTGTGATCATGTTGTGCAACATAAGCATGATGATGTGGATGTGCATGAACATGTGGAGTTTGTTTCTTTGAAAACAAAGACTCCAATTTAGTGTGATTAAATGCACAAGAGTTCAAAGTTGAACTCAAATTATCCATTTTATTTTTCAAATTCTTAATCTCATTAGTGGTGGCATGAAAAGCATGATGAGATAAAGAATCATTTTTCTTTTTCTTTTGTGAAACAAAATCCTTTTCTTTTTCAACAAATTTTCTTTTCAAAGTAATATTTTCTTGAAAAACAACTTCCTTTTGTTTTTCCACCAAATCAATCTTATTTTTCAAAGTCACATTCCCTTCACATAAATCATCCAATTTTGATATGAGGGAAACATTTTCATTTTTCAAAACTTCATTCTCTTTTTCTAAGCATGCCATTTTATTTGCTAATAAATCCTTTTCTTTAAGCATGCAATCAAAATTCTTCTTCAAATTCTTGTTATCTTTTTCTAAACATGCAATGTTAGATTTAAATGAATCTTGTTCTATATGCATGCAAGCAATGTTCTTTTTCAAATTTTTATTTTCTTTCTTAATCATGTCATATTTCTCAAGAATAGTTTGGCAAAATGAAGTGAGCTCATCATATGACATGTCCTCATCATCGGATTCGGAGTTTACCTCAAGGGGGTTATCCCCTTGGACCATATAGCATACGTTGGAGATGTCGCTTCCAACGTCCGAACCGCTCCCCGCATAGTATTGTTCATTTTCGCCAAGGGAGGTGAGGGTGTTCCATACTACAAAAGCCGAATCAATATTAGCAACTCTAGATAAATAAACATCATCTAGGGTAGACTTTAAAGCATTAAGGGCTTTTGAGTTAGCCTCAAAATTCTTACCATCTAAAGAATAAGCATTATTAGTAGTGGCAAGATATACATGAAATCCTAAGGTTTTGAGGTACAAAGACATCTTAACCTTCCAAATTTGGATGTTAAGAATGTCAAAGGTGGGTGGTGACATGAAGTCCATGGTGTGTGTACAAAATATTGTGATTAGCCTAAAATGAGGATCTTTAACTCTTAGGTTGTTAGACCCAATATCAAGAGCACTAGCTCTGATACCAATTGTAAGTTCACCTAGAGGGGGGTGAATAGGTGATGGCTAATCTAGTGGTCACTTAATGATGAATGATGCAAATAATGCGGAAGCTAAAAACAATTATGACCTAATTAAATCTTATTACACTATACACTATGTATAACACAAGAGTGTTGCCGAATTCCCCGTGAAGGGCTCTGGACAAACTCCTCTAGATTCCCCTTGAATGGGTTGAGGTGCCGCGTTGGCTCTCTTGGTTGAATACAAGTGTTAGTCAACAATCCCACGCAAGTATATCAATTTAAGCACAATGTATATCAAGCATGTAAATGATAAGGCAATAATTGAATGCAAGATATAACAAGAGAGATAGAGAGAGAGAGGAATGGCAATCGCAAACACAAGGGTATGTTTCGAGGTTCGAGCACACTTGCTCTACATCCCCGCCTTCGACACACGAAGGATTTCCGCTATGTAAGATCCCAATGGATCTCTCCTCGGTGCCGCAACACCTACAAGCCCTCGGACTCTCTAGTCCCTTACACACCGCAAGCCCACCGGCTCGCCGAGGCCGCACCTCGATCAACAAGAGTTCGCACCCGAACCCGAAACAACCACGAGCACACTTGCCCGTCTCCTCAAAGCACAAGAATGAAATCTTGGTGATCCAACACTTTGATCACCAATGAAAGCTCTCACTACAACACTCCTATAAGATGAATAGCAATGGATAGCTCAAGTGTGGTGTGAGAAAAGCAAGGAAAGAACTATGGTGAAAAACTCAAGAAATCACTTTTAAACACTCTTTATAAAATCTTCCCTTTAGATAGGAAATATTTGCTCACTAATTTGTGGAGAAAACTCTTCTGAAAGTATGAGAAAAACTGGCTCTAAAGGTCTCCAAAATCTTAGCTCAAAACAATGACCAAACCCCCTTTTATAAAGGTCAGGAAAATATGACCGTTGGGGTCTGTCAGAGCTGCCGGTCGACCGGCCGGTCGACCGCCAACGGTCAAGAATCCGACCGTTGGAGCCTCCGGTCGACTGCCCGGTCGACCCAGAAATCCAGAGAGCAGAACTCTCTGCAACGGTCGACCATCCGGTCGACCGGACCACTGTGCTGCCAGACATGCACAAGTCTGTGCACGTCAGTCGACCGTGGGTCGACCGGCCCTTGGTTCGGTCGACCGTCCGGTCGACCGAACTGGCCTGTCAGCCAATTCCAGGTCTGGAAAACTGGTTTAAAAATTTATTTTAAAATCTTTTAACACTTATAAAAATTTCATAAACTTGTTTTAACATTCTATATTGAAAACCAAACTTGTGATAAAAATTTTCAAGACATATATCAACATATTCATATCATTTCAGCGTCTTGCAAATTTTATCAAAAATCAAAACGTGTATTTTTCAAACTTGGTTTTCATAACTTCATAAAATATAAAAACAAGATATTTGATTTCATTTTAAAGCATAGTGTGTATGGATATGATCCACTACACAATCATAATGTAATATCTATGTTTTTGACATTAAGCTCTAAACTTGGTTATGGTTGAAAAGATATACATGATAGAAATACCAAAAACCAAGGTATATATTTTTGTCACAAAGAGAATCTTTTACTAAATAAAAATTCTTTTCTAAACATAAAAATCTTTTATGAAAGCAATTCTATCAAGAGTGTGTGTGCATGATATACTTGAGCAATCCACCACTATTCTATCCTTTACATTTTATTCTAAAAACAAAAACTAAATCTTATACCTAGACACAAGTCTTGATCTTGAAGTCTTCCCTTGAAGTCTTCTCATCTTCTTGACTTGGTCCAAGCTTGACACCGTGCTAGCTCCAAATCTTGGCTTTTTATCCTTTGTTGAGCTATGCACCTACTAAGATCTTGATAATGAATCTGTCACTAATTAAACACAAGATCATTAGTAAACATAACTTCATGAGTTGATCATCATCAAAACTAGGGTGATAGGCCTTTAGGCCAACAAGATCTTGATCAATAACTGAAACTATATGAACACAAGATCATTAGCAAACTAACCTTCATAAGTTAGTCATTATCAAAACTAAGGTGAAAGGCCTCTGAGCTAACAAATTACCGTTCAGAAGCACCTGCAGAAGACTTAGCAAGTGGGTCAACCACTATGCCACAGAAACGCGACAAGGGCTGCGTTTGCGCAGCTTTGTGGTTGTCTCTTGTACTCTGCTTTCTTGATCGGACGTACATGTACGCAAGCACTGCTCTGCACCCGTCAGTTTCTTGAAACATGTTCCTGTACACTCAGACAAAAAAATTAGTTAGAAAATAAACTGTACCGTTCCCTTCCCGGCAACGACGCCAAAATTTTGATTGTCGAGAAAAACAGAGATAGATTTAAGGGTTAAAAAGATGTTATCTTTATGGATGTGTGTCTTTGTCTTCTGCAATATATCTGCGGTAGTAAGGGCTAAAGTGGGTCGAACCTCAGGAAGAAATGTAATGAAAGCTTTTCGATACTATTATCTTCTTATTATCTTCTCTGTTTAAAGAACATGAAAATGAAAGGATGGATTGTATGTGAAGAAAGAATTAATCTAAAAGAAAAGTTCACATCTTACTAATAATGGACCACCATAACATGCTATTACCCAATAAATAATGACTTCACTTCAAATCCTAAACATGATATTCTACCACAAAATTAAGCAAAATACATAAAATAGAAACTAGGTGGTTTGAAATAACACCAATCAAGTTTTAGCGTTACAATATCAAGATTGTCCATCAAGTATAAAGTAAGAAAAATCATTATAAAGTACTTAGAAAATCTTAATTCTTTTTGAAATAACACTAATTAAATTTAAAATTAAAATATCAAAATCTTCATCAAGCATAAATTAAGAAAAATAATTAAAAAGTATTAGAAAATATTTGACCTAGTTGCTTATCCTCATGTGTCTTCAAAATAAAGATTAGAGTAGGTATGCATTTGATCTAGTCTGGTTCTCTACAAAAATTAGATGTCATTGTGATGATGTTTTAGCAAGTTATGAGAAAAAATCTAGTTGCGCATACTTGAAAACTAAATTAAGAAGTATGTAGAAGAAAGCATATAAAGAAAGCAAATAAATATTAATGAAAAGAGAGTTGAAAAGAAGAACAAAATAACCTTATTTATTGAGCTGTCACCATCAAAGCACAATCTCTCCTTCCTTCTTTACAAATCTTTCCCTCAGAGTAAAAGTAGAAATTATAATGAGAAATAGACTAAAGAGAAATCCTAAGTTAAATCTCAAGATTAAATCTGAGATTTCCCTCCTCTCTGCCTCTAGGGTGTTATTATAGGGAAAACATGAGTAGAGTTTCAGTCGAATGAGTACACCCAACCGCCAAGCTAACTTCCACTAGAAAGGTGCGAAAATGCGGCTTCTGCCGTGTTTTCACAACAAAAGTGAGGAGTTAGGCTATGGGCTTTTGTGTGTTGCTTTTTCTTGTCCGTCTATGTGGATATATATCCTCAGAATCTGCATCTAAACTCTGAATTTTGAAATATTATCCTTTTCAAGATAACTAGAAATCAAGTTATCTCTTAATCCGAGTTTAATTTGAATTTTCTTCCTTTGTCTTCATCTTGAAGCTCAAGCAACTTGATTTGAATTGATTGTCTCTTTTATCTCTGAATTAGGATAGGGATTATCTCTTCTATCCTTCTTTCCCTCTTTATTTCAAATTAATTAAATTTGAAATTCAAATTTGGATAGAATAATTCAATAGATTAGAAACTTTTTCTACTCTTATCTTCTTTTTTAAAATATCTACACACCATAAACAAAAGAGGGTTAAATAGAAAAATAAATAGAGAATGATTAAGGATAAATATGCAAATGCGATAATAAATATGCAAAATTGTGATGCAATCAGCAATCATTCCTGGACACGTGTCACCGCATTTTTTCACGGGAGGCTGCCTCGCGAAGTTAGATCATCTCCGCTCGCTGGGTCTCCATCTGCTTTTGCAAAGTGGAGAGCACCTGTAGGAGCTATTCACCATTGGGTTCGGTCTCAGTGGTTCGCATCTCCTGTGGTGATACGGGATTGGAGGGGACATCTTTCGCATCAGAGAGATGGACATCAGCCGGGTTAGGCCATTGGTCTGCGGGTTCGGGAGCTTCAAAAGCCTTTCCCTTGCCCTTGACGATAGTGGTTGCCCCCTGGGTGATCTGCTTCCTTGGTGGTGAGGTTGTTTTATTTAGGATGATTATGGTATTGGTGGAGGAGAGATTTTGAGAAAGGATTCAGAGTTCTCAATGAAAGCACCAAATGTTGTGGGTAATTTTCTAAGAAAAAAATCTACACGCCAGATTAGTCTAATGGAACAAGAAAATCTTAGAAAAGCAGCCATAAACACACAGAAGTACGTGAATATCCCAAAGGAAAAAACCACGGAGAGAGAAAACTCACTAAGTGATGGTGATTACAGGTGTATTCTCTCGAGGGCTAGGGTTTCTGAGATTGAACCCTTTCTCTGTGGGAAGAGGGTTCCTATTTATACAAGTCATATATATTGGATCAGGTTACAAAGTTTAACTATATATTTAAACTCTTAACACCTTATCAAAAGACGGTTTAAGGCTAAACAATTAGATTTGAACGGGTTAAACAAGGGTTCGTCCTTATCTAGCAACCTTCAAGGGGTTATCAATGGGGTTAATTCACTTTCAGGCTGCAACTGTTCTTATCTATAAACAATATCCATCCGAATTGCTCAGGATTTGAATCAGGAGATAACTTCTAGAAGTGGACACATGTCGCTCGATAGTCTAATGCAGGATGGACATGTGACATGATCTCAGGGAGGTTGAAAACTGAGTACCAAATAAGGTGATATGCATTTTGGTATCCGAGTATTATTGGATCCTTGATTATTAGACTTCAGAACCCATCTCTAATTTTTATTAAGTTCTGCATTTCTTTTCAAGTCACAATAATAATTAAAATGTTCCTTCATGCCACAATATTTGCAAATAACTTTAGACGCAAGCATGTAATGAGTGTGATAATTTCTAGAAGATGTACAAGATGTAGCATAAGATCTATAATGATCATGTGAACTAGTTTCAGAATGATAAAATGTTGCTTGTTCACCATGAATTTTATATTACAAGTGTTTTTGACAACCACATCCAAGCATTTCTTGGTTTCTCAAGATTCTTAATCAAACTTTTTTGAGAATCATGTTTGGCCAATAGCTAATATTTCTCCATAATAAACATGCAATATCAAAGTTGGAATTATAATAATCATGCACAGAAATAGATTGATTTTTTGCAAGACAAATCATTAGAATGATTACAACTAGATGAAATGTCAGACAATGTAGTATCTTTATTAAGATGAGAATCTATTTTACACAAGACAAGTTTAAGAAAATATCTTTATTTTGAGTCATGAGAATCAATCATAGCTTTAGTTCTTGAAATCAAGAGGTGAATCTCATTTCTTAAATTATCAACATTAATAAAATGAGAATCACAAGAGGATGAAAGTGAATCATATTTAGCACAAATATTCTCATTTTCATTTCTTAATCTAATATTTTTAATTTAAGCATATCATTTTCTTTCTCTACTTCTTCATGATTAGATAACAATTTCTTATACTCATTGACAATATCACGAGGTATATAAACTAATTTATTAAGAGAGTGAGTATGAATAATCTCAATAGTAGTGACAACCAATTTATCATGAATGAGATCATAATTTTCAAAATTAAACATATTATTCTACTTAATAGAAAATCACTCGTTGTACCTTCCTCAATTGAGAAGACAAAATATTCATTTGAGTTAGAGCTCAGTGTAGTACATAATGATGCATTTTCTTCGTAAGTATTTCTCTCAGTTTGGTTCTCCTTTTCTCTTCTTGTAATGCTTCAATATCCTTCCACAATACATAAGCACTATCACATGAAGGAAGTTTGTTAGAAAAATTTTCACCAAAAGAAGAAATCAAGATATTCAAAACAATTTTATTAATGAAATTTTGTCTTCATTCAAACTTGTTGCATTCATTTCTCGGTTTGAAACTAATATTACAACCAAACTCTATAATAGCCCAAAGTTCAAAATATATGGATTGGATATATAATTTGATAATCATATGGATAATCATGAAAAATAAGGGAAGAAGCAATAGAATAACTCTTTTTAAATAACGTTTTCATGGACCTTAATCTAGGATGTAAAGCCTAATTAAATGACCACCAAGTTCTGATATCAGCTGTAAAACTCTAGAAGGAGTGAATAAGAATTAAGAATAAAATATTCTAACTTTTATGTTACAACAAAAATATCAGTTTAAAATATTTGGTGGAAGAATGCTTCTCCCACAGTTCAAAAATGATGAAAGAATGCTTCTTCCACAGTTTTGAGCAACGATTGAACAGAGATAAAATGCAGCAGTAATCTTGTAAAAATTGTATTTTAAATTTAAATAAAAAAGCAGGGTTCTTCCACAATTTTGTAAAAATTGTAATGTAATGTAAATAAAATATTTAGTGGAAGAATGGTTCTTCCACAGTTTTGAACAGAGTAAAACAAAAAAATGTGTTATAAATGGAAATTAAAACCAGATAAATACAGATCGCAAACACAACAATTTATGGTGGTTCAAACAACTCCCTACATCCACCACTTTGGGGTCTCTTTTGAAAGATTTTCAATCCACTACTTTCATTAGAAGCAATTTAGTACAACCGCCAACTCACTACACCGTAGAGATCGTACTTTATCACTCTTTCATCCGAAGAGGTCTCTCTTTCACCGAATAGGAATACTTACAACAAAATAGTAAGTTTTTGTTCTCTTTACAAAGAAGATGAGGATACTATTTTAGCACAAATACCCTCAATAAAAATTTTACACTTGAGACTCTATAAGTGTATTGGTGAGGTAAAATTTTTGCACAATAAATTTGGCACAATAGAATTGAAATCTCATTTGAAATATTAAATGTAAATCAGAGAATTTCAACCACAAAAAAAAGCTTTTAAAAACAGAATTTGATAATTGAATTCACAAAAAAAAAAAAAACTCTTTTGAAGAAATTGCACTCTTGCTTTGAATATTTGCAAAACCAGAATTTAAGACAAGAGTGAAGAATTGAATGCACTGGGATTTCTTTGAGTAGAAATGATAGTGAATCGCTCATAATCACTTGTAATTCTACTTCTGTTTGGTTGTCGTAACTGGCCGTAATTCGTAGTTATAATTGGTAAAGTCTTTTACAATTGTAAATGAGTTACATGTATGTAAATTTTACGGTGTTTGGTTGGTAATATAAAATGTAAAGTGGGAAAGTGTATTGTACTTTACGGTGTTTGGTTGTCGTAATGTATAAGTCGTAAGTGAAAAAGTTGACCACAAAATTAACTATTTGGTGATTTTAAAAGTTTTAATACTGCAAATAAATATTAAAAAGTTAAATATTAAAAAAAATTTAATATTAATATAAAAAAATATTACAAATTTGTATGACCACAAAATTAACTGTAACTGGGCTGTAATTGAGTGGTAACTGGGTTGCAAGTGAGTGTTAGTTGAGTTACGTAACTCTTTTACGAATTACGGTCCAAACAAACGCCGTAGTTGTAACTGGGTAGTAAGTCATTTACGAATTACGGAGTTTTACGCGAAACAAACGGCCCCTAGTGCATTCATTTTTTCACTCCTGTCTTAAATTCTAATTTTGCAAATATTTAAACCAAGAGTACAATTTCTTCAAAAGAATTTTTCAGTGCATTCATTTTTCAGATTCTGTTTTTAAAGCTCTTTTTTTTGTGGTTGAAATTCTCTGCTTTACATTCAATATTTCAAAACAAGATTTTAAAAAATTACTTCATCAATACACTTATAGAGCCTCAAGGGTAATATTTTTGTTGAGGCTATATGTGCTAAAATAATGTTCTCATTTTCTTTGTAAAGAGAACAAAAAAAATTTTTCTTGTTTTGTTGTAAGTGTTCCTTTTCGGTATGAGATCTCTTCGGGTGCACGAGTGTTAAAGTCCAATCTTTTGAGTGTAGAGTGTTGGCGATTGTACTAAATAGTTTTGGATGGAAGTAAGTTTACAGGATTGAAAATCCTTAGGAAGAAGCCCCAAGGTGGTGAACGTAGTGAGTTGCCAAAGCCACCATAAATCTTTGTACTTGCAGTATGTGTTTATTTGGTTTTCATTTTCATTTACAACACATTTTTTTTGTTTTTCTACTGCAATTGTCTCAATTCGGCCTTTACTCAAAACTGTGGAAGAACCCCTCTTCCACCACTTTTGAACTGTGGAAGAAGCATTCTTCCACCAAATATTTTATTTACATTTACAATACAATTTTTACAAAAATTGTGGAAGAACCCTGCTTTTTATTTACATTTACAATACAATTTTTACAAGATTACTGCTGCATTTTATATCGTTCAGTCGCTGTTCAAAATGGTGGAAGAAGCATTCTTCCATGACTTTTGAATTGTGGAAAAAGCACTCTTCCATCAAATATTTAAATTGATATTTTTGCTATTACATAAAAATTAGAGTAGTTTATTCTTAAACCCTTATTCACCCCAGTCTAAGATTTTACAAGCTCAAG
This sequence comes from Agave tequilana, assembly GCA_038442645.1. Classification (NCBI taxonomy): domain Eukaryota; kingdom Viridiplantae; phylum Streptophyta; class Magnoliopsida; order Asparagales; family Asparagaceae; genus Agave; species Agave tequilana. The sequence continues at coordinate 116,970 of JAVJIF010007621.1, forward strand.
CATTCTTTTTTACTCTTTACAACATAGCATGCCAAATCCAAAATATAAGCTTATAATATCAGTTGGGGAAATTACAAGGGGATACCATATCCTTTTCACCATTTTGAAGTAAATTATATAAGGTTTTTTCCCTTATATATACCCCTAAATTTTTCATATTTAGAAATTCAACCCACCCCCCCCCCCCCCCCCCCCCCCAAATATATATATATATATATATATATATATATATATATATATATATATATATATATATATATATATATATATGTGTGAATAGCTAATTTTCCCAACTATTACTGTTAAGAATCAAAAGAGAATGTTTTTTTATACTCTAATCCACACCCTAGTCATAACCAACACCACCTTCTTCTTTCATTCCTTCTTTTCTTAACTGAAACATTCAAAAAGGAAAAAAGTTCAATCACCAAGAAACAAAAAAGCTTTGGCTAGAGAGAGAGGTTGAGAAAAGGGGCAGACTGGGGGGAAGAGTGGAGAGAGTTAGAGAGAGGCGAGATTTGGGGAGGAGACTGAGGGAAGAGAGAGAGGCGGTATTGGCAGACCACTTGCCTATGGCCTCCCCCCCTCTCTCAATCTCTTTTATTTTTTTATCTTTTTTCAAAATGAAATATAAGAAATAAGGATATAGCGGGTGTAGATTCATATTCCATTTATAAATTAACAGTGAAGGTAACTTGAGGTGTGCATATTAAAAATGCTAGATATATAACAGTATTTTTTAAATTTTAAATCATGCAACAAATTAAAATATAAAATTTTAATCAAATTAATTACTTGTCCTAAGCATGCAACTAACATAAAGCAATTAAAAGAAAAGTTAAATTTGCTGGTCTGGAATGACAGTCGTGCAGAAACACTGCCCTAGAAGATAGATGGTCGGCCCCTCGTCTGGACCTTAGAATGACCTCCTTTTCTAGTGGTAAAAGCCCCCGGTAGATCACCAGCACCCAGCCCCGACCTAAGAGCTGGACCTCTTGCTCAGATGAAAATGCGTTGCCCATATGTAAAAGAAATCTTTGGAGAAATCACCAAAAATCGAACCAGATTTTGTAGTAAGAAATATGGAGGAGGGAGATAGAAAGTTGTAGTATTTTTTGCAGTTAACAGACTGAACTGCGAGAAGATATTTATAAATTCTCGGAGTTCATCCGTTGTAACAGTCCAGCTCCAAATCTGCACAGAATTGTGCAGTTCGCGAGCAGACCCGGAGAGTGGGTCAAAACCGAAAAAATCCCGAAAAATTAAAACAGAATTTTAAATAAAAATTAAATAGAAAAACTGAAAAAAAAAGTTTCAGGTTCAAAAAGCCACCCTGAATCGAACTGCATTCGTGTCCGCAGGTCATGGGCGTGCACCACCCGAACCCGAACCTGGCCCGGTCCGGTTCGCTGTGCGCGCGCGCATATGGGGATGTGGCCTATAGCCCAACACTTATAACAATATGCATGGAAAGAGTTGGTATATATACTACAAAACCTCCCATCTCCTCTCCAATGTGGGACTAAAACCAAAGCGAAATAAGAGGAAAACTCAAGTTTTCCCTCCAAACTCAAAACACATCCAACAATCCCCCCACAACTTGAGTTTCAGGGAAGATAAAATAAATCAACAATAAATAACAATAAAATCATCATATCATAAAGCACGAATGAAATCGGGCAACATCATACTATGGATTCGGGGTCAATAGCTTGCGTCCTTGAATCTACCCTTAGTGAATTCACCACCACCTGAGAGACATAATGGACTACATCTTAAATTAGACGCCTTTAACCAGATATTGATGATAGACACACACAGTTAGTTTTCATCTATTGAGCAAGCAGGTAAAGCGTTAAAGGTCATGCTCAAAATAACTGATTCATGAGAGTTTCTAGGGTCAGCCTTGCCCCCTAACCGCGACCATCACAGTTCCTCTCACATAAGTATGTCCTTCAAGAGTACTACAGCTGGATGGTATACCCTCCATACTATATGTGTTGGACTTATTAAGAGTTAAACTCATCCTTACCTAGTGTATCATAAGAGCATCATCACTATAGAGAAGGGGTAGTAGCTACAATGCTACATATATGATATAAATATATCCGGGTCGATACTTCACATGAGTATCACCAGTCCAGCTTGTTTCTACCACATTTAACCTCTTTCATGGATCAACTCTTAATCAAGTAGGTTGGGTTCCCGCTATCGGTGAACTCTACATGAGCTTAACCTCATCTCCCTCGATGATTCTAGGACCACACTCCTAGAAAGACCCTTAATCAATGGGTCAACAATATTCTTCTCAGACTTTACAAAGTTCAGAAGCACAACTTTGCCCAATAGACACTGAACAGACTTAAGTCTGATTTGAATGTGTTTGTTCACCTCTTATAGGCATTATCTTACTTTAGAATCTCAATGGTGGATCTTGAATCAGTTGAACTGAGATTGAAAGTATGGGTTTAGGCACGATAAAGAACTCAGATAAAAGATCTTTTAACTATTCAGTTTCAGAGCAAGTTGCGTCCAGAGCAATGAGCTTGGACTCCATCGTGCTCCTAGCAATCACTGTTTGTTTGCACGATTTTCAGGATACAGCAGCACAATCGAACATGAATATATATCCGGTAATAGACTTAACACTGTTAGAATCAGTGACCCAGTTGACATCACTATAACCTTTCATAATATTAGGATATCTAGTATACGTCAGACAATAGCCAATTGTGCCTCTTAGATATCTGAAAACCCTCTCTAGTGCAGTTCAGTGTTCTCTACTAGGGTTACTGGTGTATCTACTTATTCTGCCTACTGTATAAGAGATGTCAGGCCTAATCCTGTTGGAAATATAGAGAAGTGAACCTATTAATTGAGAGTATTTCAGCTGAAACACAGGCTCACCCGTGTTCTTCTTCAAAGCAAATGAAGAATCATAGGGTGTAGAAATTGATTTAGAGTTGTAAAAATTGAATTTATGAAGCATTCTTTCAATGCTATGAGCTAGACTCAATGGAAATCCTTTAGATATTTTGGATATTTTCATTCCCAATATCATGTCAACAGGACCTAAATCTTTCATATCAAAATTTTGAGAAAGATAATCCTTTACTCTTTGGATTGCATCAAGAGAAGTTCCAAGGATAAGAGTATCATCTACATATATACAAAGGATATACTCATTGTCAAAGTTTTTAGAATATATGCACTTATTATGTTCATAAACAGTAAATCCAAATCATGCAATAACTTTGTTAAACTTTTGATGCCATTGTTTAGGTGTTTGTTTAAGTCCATACAATGACTTCATAAGTTTGCACACTTTGTTTTCTTGTCCCTTGGCAATGAATCCTTCTGGTTGGTCCATATAGATCTCTTCTTCAAGATTGCAATTCAGGAAAGCAGTCTTGACATCTATTTGGTGAATGAACATGTCACGAATTGATATAAGTGCTAGAGGATTCTGATAGAGGAGATCCTGACAATAGGAGAATAGGTGTCAAAGAAGTCAATAGCCTTTTGTTGGGTGAAACCCTTGGCAACTAATCTGGCTTTGTATTTATCGACAATACCATCGGGTTGGAGTTTCTTCTTAAAGCTTCATGTACAACTTATAGGTTTGCATCCGGAGGAAGGTCAGTAAAAATTTAAGTGTTATTCTCCATTATGGACTTGATCTCACTGTTAATGGATTCTTTTTAGAAAAGAGATCCAGAAGAGTCCATTACTTCCTTGAAAGAGTTAGAATCACCTTCCACAAGATAGGTGAAGAAGTCCTCACCGAAGGATGTAAGAGTTCTAGTTCTTTTGCTCCTTCTAGGCTCATAATTATTGGTAGGATAGTACTAGAAAAAAGAATATCATAGATAGAAGGAGTAATAGAGGGACCACTAGAGATTCTAGATTTGAGAGGAAAGATGTTCTCATAAGAGATAGCAACCCTAGCTTCGATGATGGTGTTGTTGAATATTTCACTGATCTCAGAGTTAACCACCAGGATTCAGTTAACATTGCTATCTAGTGCATATCCAATGAAGATAGTATCAACAGTCTTAGGGCTGATTTTCTTTTTCTTCAGTTTCAATATTGAAACCTTAGCTAGGCAACCCCAAACTTTGAAGAATTGAATATTAGGAGTTCTCCTTTTTCAATGTCCATATGAAGTAACGCCAGAATCTCTTTGAGGAACCCTATTGAGTGTAAAATAGGCCGAAAGGAGAGCTTCACCCTAAAGATTTCTAGGTGTATCTGAGCTGAGTAACATGCAGTTCACCATGTCCATCAATGTTCTGTTCTTTCTTTCAGCTACACCGTTGGATTGAGATGTGTAGGGAGCAGTTACCTCATGGATAAAGTCACGTTCTTGGCAGAAGTCTGTCATATCATTTGAGGTATACTCCCCCATGATCAGATCTTAGAATTTTGTTCTTCTTTTTGAGTTAGTTCTCAGCTTTGACTTTATACACTTTAAACTAATCGAGGACTTCATCCTTGAATTTGAGAAGACAGGTGTAACAGAATTTGGAGTAGTCATCAATGAATGTCACAAAATATCTTCTACCGCCTCGGGTGAGAACTCTATTCGAGTCACACACATCACTGTGAATAAGTTTGAGGGGCTCAGAATTTCTTGTGATAGAGTGAAAGGTGTTCGTACATGTTTGCCTTGAACACATATTTCACATTTAGAAGTTGGGTCAAAAAAAGATTTAGGAATGAGGTTCAAGTTAATCATTTTCTTGATAGAATTGAAGTTGACATGTCCCAATCTTCCATGCTAGATGTCACAAAACTCAATGTTCAAAGCAATAGGAATTGAAATTTCATTATCAAAAGAATTTATTACATTTAGACGAAAAAAGTCATCACAAACGAAATTTTTTCTAATGAAGATATTAGACTTAGAGATAACAAATTTATTAGATTCCTTGATAATTATATAGCCAGCTCTAAGAAGTGAAGACTCACTGATCAGATTTCTCCGAAGTGTAGGTACACGCAGGACACCTTGAAGAGTTAGAATTTTCCCTGAGGTCATTCTGAGATCAATACATCCAGTTCCCTTTATCTCTCTAGTGGAGTCATCTGCCAGACTTACGCTTCCTTCACATTATTCCTGATAGGATTTAAATCAGGAGATATCAGTACAAATATGAATATTGACTCCTGAGTCTAACCACCAATCCGAGGAGAAAGTGATAGAGTTGACAATAGAAAGAGAAGAAGCTAACCTAAAAGAGTTGGAGTTCAGTTCCACCATGTTGACGTTGTGTCCGCCATTCCCTCCATTTCCTCTTGGTTGAGCTTTGACAGGTTCTTTCTTTCGGTTAAAACATTGAGGCGCCATGTGATTCGTTCTTTCACAGATGTAGCAAAATCTTCCATCAGTCTTCTGGCCAAAGGTTTTGAGTTTGAAGGAGAAAGATTGAGAAGGTTAGAAAGAAGAGGAGTTTGCATTGAGAGAAGAATGAAAATGATTGGGTTTTTTAAACTTCTTGCCCTTAGAATTCATAAATTGCGTTAAGACTTATCCTCCACCAAGTTCACTTTAGCTTTTATTTCTGACTTGATTTTATAGTTTTGCCTATGTTGATCTTCTATATGAATCGCTTTTAAGGCTTGAATGAGGGTTAAGTCACCTTACTTGTGATGGAGGTCTCCAACAAAGGTTGACCAGTAAGGAGGGAGTTTATAATGAGACATGACACCTTGTAATCATTAGAAAATTGATTTTCTTTTAATTGAAAGTGTCGAATATAATCTTAAAATTCATGAAGTTGATCATTGATTGGTTTACTATCAGTTATCATGAATTTGTTGAAGGAGAAGGAAGTGAATCTTTCGATTACAGCATCATCGAGGCCATATTCATCCTCGAGTGTTGTCTACAGTTCTTTAACACTCTTATATTCATAATAAATGTCATATAGACTATCAGAGAGTGCACTAAGAATTCTATGGAGACAATGATAGTCAATTTTCTTAGGTTTCAAATAGATATAGGAGGAAGGAGTTATAGGAGGAGTTTCAACAGGAGAAGATCTAATAGATGTGGGTTTAGGAGAAGGTGCAGGAATGGTGTCATCTATGGCTGAAATAAGACCTAAAGTGGTGAACCAGTACTTCATCTGGTTTGCCCATCTCTTAAAATATGTACCAGAGAATTTCTCCGATTTGATACCCTTGGAATGATCAGGGCTGGCCATAGTCACGGGATAGTATTACCTGAATTCTATATTTCAAAATTATTTGATAATGTCAGAATTTAGTTTATATTGGTGGCTTTTAGATTAGGGTTTGTAGAATAAAATAGTGTTTAGTTCTTTTTTAGTTATGTGCCAAATAATTCAAGTAAGATATAACAAGATATAGACTTGTCCTTTTAATTTTCCTAGTTCGAAATTATAACAATAATAATTTCTAAAAGGTTATTTCAATTTTCAAACTAATGTACTTCTAAATTTCTGATCAATAAGTCTAATTAAATTTCAGAAGTAAAATAGCAGGAATTAATTAACAATTGACTATAAATTTAGAACAATTAAACAATCCAATTATAAACTAGGAAGGATTACATAATTGCAAGGATTTAGACAATTCTATTTTAGTTAACATATCGAAATAAATAATTAATTAATTAATGAATGTATGTAAAATCTTGTACTTGAGTTTATAAATAAGATAAGATTTAAATAATTTAAATTTTCTTATAAAAGATTTTCTTTTTGTAACACAATAAATAGGATGTTATTGTTGGCCCAAAGGCCTTCCACCCTAGTTTTGATGATGATTAACTCATGTAGTTATGTTTACTAATAATCTTGTGTTGTTTAAGTTTCAGATCTTTAACCAAGATATTAGTTGGTGATTAGCTTCAACAAGGAGTTTAGAAGCTTTTCATGATGATTCCAGGGCCAAAGCTTCAAGATCACACATTGCCTAGCCCATGGATGGAGTTTTGGAGCAAGTCAACTTGAAGATGAAGATCATCAAGAAGACTTAGGTATCCATAATTTAGATAGTGTGTTTAGATCCATTTTGTAAAGCTTAGTACAGTTGATATGCTCAAGTGCACAACACACAAAAGATTCATGTTTTGGATTTGGTTTTCATGAATAATAGATCAAAACAAGTTTACATAGTTTATATGTATAATAGATGTATTCTAGTTATACATACATGCTTACACTTCCTATACAAACTTATTTTGACTATCTTATTCATGTATTGAAAAATCAAGTTTGATAAAAATACAAGTTTTGTTTTTTTTATAAAATTTGCAAGACTCAAAAAAAATGAATTGATATGATTGATATATGTTTTGAAATTTTTATCACAAGTTTGTGTTTCAATACAAAATGTTAAAACAACTTTTGTGGATTTTTAGAAGACTTAAAAGATTTTTCTAAATATTTTTAAACTGTTTTTCTGACCCAGAATTCTGTTCCAGGCTTCAACCAGTCGACTAAGTCAACTGACCAAGTCGACTAGGTTGAAGTCGGTCGACCGGGACGGTCGACCGACGTGCACAAATCTGTGCACGTTTGGCAGCTTTGGGACGGTCGACCCGGACGGTCGACCGGGCTGAGAGTAGTGCTCTCTGTTTGTTTGGGTCGACCGGGCCGGTCGACCGTGGTTGCCCAACGGTCACATTTCTGACCGTTGGCGGTCGACCGGGCCGGTCGACCGTCAGCCTGTCAGGCTGCCAGCTCAGCCTAACGGCTAGTTTCTAGTTTGGCCTATATAAACCCCATCTCTTTGGGTTTTTGGCTAAGATTTTCAAGGAGAAAAATTTCTGGTTTCTAAAGTGTTTAAAACAAGTTTTCAAAAGTGTTTTGGGCTTTAAACTTCCAATTTGATTTGTGTTTTGGGTTTTTGGAAAATCAAAGAAAACTAGGTTTTGGGAGATTGTATTGATTTTCATTTTCTATCATTTACAAGAGATTTCCCTAGTAGTTTTTCTTTGTTGCTTGTTTCCAAAAACACCTTGTTTCCACACTTGAGCTATCTTCTATCCTAATCTATTTAGGATCATTTGTTTTGTGGAAAAAGTGAAAAGAAAAGAGAGATTGTTTGTGGTTGAAAGAAACCACTTGTTGTACACCCTTATTCTTTGTGTATCCCTCTTAGGTAGAGGTGATCGGGTGATTGGTTTGCTCCCTCTAGTGAGAGGTGGAGTTTGGTTTGTAAACCCTCTTCGGTAGAGGTGTTGGTTGTTGGTTGTATTGGCTACGGGCCTATCCCTCGGTTGTGAGGAGGTTGTTTGAGAGAGGAGCTCGGTTCTCCCTTTGTTGTAACAAATCCTTCACGGTGAAGGTTCCCTCGGTGGGAGTCCTCGGTGGACGTTGATAGTGGATTGGAAATCCTACACGGTGGTGTAGGCGGGGATGTAGAGCTAGGGGCTCGAACCTCGAAACATATCTTTGTGTTAGCGATTGATCCATTGTCTCTCTAACCCTCTCTCTCTTTATATTGTGCAAAGCATCACTCATATCATCATATCATATTTGCTTGTGTTGAGCATAATTCATATTGCCATATCATTTCTATTTGCTAGTGTTGTGCCTTGCATTACTTTCATATTGCTATATCATTATATGCTTGGCTTGCTTGTGTGTGTGCCTCACTTATACTTAATCAACAAGAGCTTCACATAGCACCTCAACCCATTCAAGGGGAATCAAGAGGAGTTAGTCCAGAGCCCTTCACGGGGAATTCGGCTACACTTGTTGATTGTATTAAGTGTGTTTGCAAAATTTGCATTAGCTTCCGCATTTAGCGCACTTAGTTTTACATTTAGTTTTAGATTAGCATTAACACCTATTCACCCCCCCTCTAGGTGTTTTTTTTTTTCAATTGGTATCAGAGCTAGTGCTCCTGATATTAGGCTTAACATCCTAGGAGTGAGATCCATTTGCTTGATAATCTATTGTTTGCATTTGCTTGTTTGCACACATATAGTTTATCATGGACTTCATGACCCCACCTAGTTTTGACCCTTCCAACATTCTTGTTTGGAAGATTAGGATGACCGTTTATTTACAAACCCTAGGTCATAAAGTTTACCTTGCCATTACCAAGGAATCCTTCCTTAGTGATAGCAATCATATAGGGGCCAATGCACAAGCCCTAAAGGTCATTAGAAGCACATTATCTAAAGATTATCTTTTACGTGTTTCAAACATTGATTCCGCCTTTGCAGTGTAGAATTTATTGACAACACCACCACCTCCAAGCTTTAATTGCCAAATCAACCGGAGGAATCTAGTGGAGAGTCCGACTCACAATGCTTGATGATCCAAGAGAATGACTCCCTTGAGGTACATTCGGAACCCCACTTAGATGATAATGAGTATGCTAGTTCTTCAAATGATTATGTTGATCCCCATACTTTAAATGAAGAACTTTCAATTGTTTGTGAAAAATTGATTGAAAAATATAAAATTTTGAAAAAGAAAAGTCTAGGCTTTGAAAAAGATAATAAAGATTTGTTTTCTAGACTTAATATGGTTTTGCAAGAGAAGATGGAGATTTCTAATGAAAGGGATTCATTGAGATCTCAATTAGACCTTGCACTAAAAGAAAATGAATTTTTAAAATCTAAAAATGATTGTCATGTTATTTTAAAGAAAAATGAAAACTTGTCTTTAAAAGTTAATTTTGTTTTAAAAGAAAATAATTCTTTAAAAATTAAGATTGCTTCAATTTCTAAACATTTAGAAATTTGTTTAAAGAAAAATGAAGTTTTACAAAATAAGATTGATGCACATGTTTGCCATGCTAGGGTAGTATCACACACTTCACCTATTGCATGCCACACTTCTTCTTTGATTAACAATGATATATCCATGCTTAAGAAGAATGTAGATTGTTTGGGCTCCACTTTGAGCCAATATGTTGTTGGGCATACACGTTTGGAATCTTTGTTTCGAAAGAAACAAGTTCCATCTATTATTCATGCACACCCTACACGGCATACACATGCTCCTCACGGACACACTTCTCACATGTATGCTCATGTGTACACTTGTACACATTGTGGACGTAAGGGCCACCTTACTAAATTTTGTTTTGATCGTATACATGATTGTAATTTAGTAAAGAATTTTGTTTGGGTTAGAAATGAGACTAACCCCCATGGACCCAAAAAGATATGGGTACCAAAGACCACCCCTAAAGTTTTTGATGTAGGTGTGGGCTCTCACATGACGTGAGAGTGATGACACCTTGGAGTGGATGCGTTCCGTGCTTAAAAGGAAATCAAATGGATGCATCACTTTCAAGGGAAGTTTGGTGGAGATGACCACCATGTTTTGGAGATAAGGAGAGTTGCTTCTTCGGTTTTGGTAACAATCCTTTACTCCCATTTATTGTTTACATGCTTTCCATTTCATTGTTTATAGCATGTTTTTGATGTCTATGGATTAGTATGTAAATACCATGATTATTAGATCCTTGACATACATGTATAGTATTTGAGACACACATGCTTATATGAACCCATTCTTAGTGTTCTCACTTTTGTTTAAACTATAATGTACATCATGAATCTAATACATGTGAATTTACATAGTAATCATGTTTTAGTTTTATCATGATGATTTTTATATTGTGTTTTATACTTCATGTGTTGATTACATGTTTAGATGTTAGTTTTTCACTAAAACTAGGTTTATACTTGTGCATATAGTGGGCCACAAATAAATCTATATATGTTTGAGCTTGAATGCTTATTTGAACCCATTAGATGTGCTAGTATAGTCTAGTTTTGATGATTCATACATTTTAGACTTGTATTCATATTTTTTGATTTGTTTTATGATTGTGTGTTTCACTTCATGTATATGTTTATTTGCCAAACTTTAAGATATACATGTATACCCCTTGAGTCATTTGCCTTTCATGCAAATCTATATATGGACTCAATTGTGTTTAGGGATATGTATGTATACTTCATGTTTGACAAAACATACATATGCCTTGATATGAAACTTTGCTTTAATGAAAAATTTAGCTTTTTATGTTCTCATGTGTTTTTATTTAACTTCATGTATATGTCCATTTTATCCAAATTATTGTTATACATATACATCCTTTTGAGCCACGTGCCTTCATGCATATATCTTTGTGGACTCGTTGTGTTTGGATATGTATGTATACTTTAGTTTGTATAGGACATACATATGCCTTGAAGATTAAATAAGTTTTAATGATTTTCATGTTTTCTTGTTTCAAGGAATTTTGAGCTTAATTGGAAATTTCATAATACCATGTCACACATTACTTGTACACTCACCATTTTTAAAATATTTCTCATGAGTATGTTTTCATGAGCTTGTATGGACTTTATTGAATATTGAGTGTTTTAAGTGCTATGTGATTTACATGTATTTTATGAAAATTATTTTGTTGTATTCCTTTCTTGAAGGATTTTGTACTAGTTAACAAAACTTTCTATTTATAACTAGTTACCGTATTCTTCATTTTGGTAGAGTTTTTCAAACCAAGCTTATTTTCAAATCTATTTTTGAAAACCCCTACCCTTTAAGGGCGGTTGGAAGGGAGATCATGTTCATGTATGCTTTACAAGTGAAAATCATTTAAAACTTGAACCATGATTGGGTGGCAGATTATATGAGATATACACTTGATTATTATTGTTGATTCAATTGGTATCATTGAACTCTTTCAATTGGTATCAATTTTGACATTTTTGGTATACTCATATATTTGTTTATGTATGTATGCTTCAGTTTCAATGGTATCAATTTCTATTGGTATCTAATTTTCATACATATATGTTTTATTTGTGTTTAAAAATATCACAAATTTTAGTTTTTGTTTACTCAAGCTCTAGCATAACCCAACACCTTGAGCTTCAACTTCATTTCAATTGATTTAGTTTTCAATTGGTATCTTATTACAAGCCTACGCATAATTTTTGTTGGTATTTCATAAAGGGGGAGAAAATTCGTTTTTCATATTTCAATTGGTACTTGTATTTTCACTCCCTTACTTTATGATAAAAAAAAATAGTCATTTCAATTGTTCATTTGGATTAAAAAGAAAAATACTATCTTTTGATATCAAGATGTTTTGTGTTTTAAATTGGTATCTAAAAATTTTGTTTAAAGAAAAATACAAAAGTTTTGATTTATATTTCCTATATGCAAGGAGAGCTTAACATCTCTTCTACATATAAATTCATGTTGAGTGTATTGTGTATTGAAGAGCTTAACATCTCTTCTTTATGTGGTACACGTGTGTAGGGGGAGCTTCACATCTCCTCTTATGCATTACATAATGTGTGTTATGTGAATTAGGGCTTAACATCCCTCCTTCATGTAATGCATATGTGTAGGGAAGCTAACTTAGCGTCTTCCTCTTCATGAATGTATATAGCATATAACATTTATTGATCTTTGTTTATTTTCTATTGATATCAAGATGCTTCATTGACATATTTTTCCATTGATATCATGTTGTTTATAGTCACCCCTTATTGACCTTGTTTTTGTTTTAGACAAAAAGGGGGAGAACATTGTTTTATTGTTTTGATTGACAAAAAGGGGGAGAAAGATTTTTGCCCCTCATTTTATTGTTTTGATTGTTTACCCCTTTGTTGATGATTGACAAAAAGGGGGAGAATAATTTGTGGTTTATATATGTATACTTATGTTTTTGCATATATTAAGTTTTATTGGTATCTAGAGCATCTAGTGTTTTGTTAATGTTTTATTAATTTAATTGGTATCTAGAGCTTCTAGAATATGTTTTATGCATGTTGATGCATACATGTTTATGTACATTCATTACATATCTTTTATCTATTTGTTTATGCATGAGTTAAGGGGGAGCTTCTTTGAAGCTTAACTTTAATCCATGCATATATAACTCCATGAGTTTTGTCATCATCAAAAAGGGGGAGATTGTTGGCCCAAAGGCCTTCCACCCTAGTTTTGATGATGATTAACTCATGTAGTTATGTTTACTAATAATCTTGTGTTGTTTAAGTTTCAGATCTTTAACCAAGATATTAGTTGGTGATTAGCTTCAACAAGGAGTTTAGAAGCTTTTCATGATGATTTCAGAGCCAAAGCTTCAAGATCACACATTGCCTAGCCCATGGATGGAGTTTTGGAGCAAGTCAACTTGAAGATGAAGATCATCAAGAAGACTTAGGTATCCATAGTTTAGATAGTGTGTTTAGATCCATTTTGTAAAGCTTAGTATAGTTGATATGCTCAAGTGCACAACACACAAAAGATTCATGTTTTGGATTTGGTTTTCATGAATAATAGATCAAAACAAGTTTACATAGTTTATATGTATAATAGATGTATTCTAGTTATACATACATGCTTACACTTCCTATACAAACTTATTTTGACTATCTTATTCATGTATTGAAAAATCAAGTTTGATAAAAATACAAGTTTTGTTTTTTTATAAAATTTGCAAGACTCAAAAAAATGAATTGATATGATTGATATATGTCTTGAAATTTTTATCACAAGTTTGTGTTTCAATACAAAATGTTAAAACAAGTTTTGTGAATTTTTAGAAGACTTAAAAGATTTTTCTAAATATTTTTAAACTATTTTTCTGACCCAGAATTTTGTTCCAGGCTTCAACCAGTCGACTAAGTCAACTGACCAAGTCGACTAGGCTGAAGTCGGTCGACCGAGACGGTCGACCGACGTGCACAAATCTGTGCACGTTTGGCAGCTTTGGGACGGTCGACCCGGACGGTCGACCGGGCTGAGAGCAGTGCTCTCTGTTTGTTTGGGTCGACCGGGCCGGTCGACCGTGGTCGCCCAACGGTCACATTTCTGACCGTTGGCGGTCGACCGGGCCGGTCGACCGTCAGTCTGTCAGGCTGCCAGCTCAGCCTAACGGCTAGTTTCTGGTTTGGCCTATATAAACCCCATCTCTTTGGGTTTTTGGCTAAGATTTTCAAGGAGAAAAATTTCTGGTTTCTAAAGTGTTTAAAACAAGTTTTCAAAAGTATTTTGGGATTTAAACTTCCAATTTGATTTGTGTTTTGGGTTTTTGGAAATCAAAGAAAATTAGGTTTTGGGAGATTGTATTGATTTTCATTTTCTATCATTTACAAGAGATTTTCCTAGTAGTTTTTCTTTGTTGCTTGTTTCCAAAAACACCTTGTTTCCACACTTGAGCTATCTTCTATCCTAATCTATTTAGGATCATTTGTTTTGTGGAAAAAGAGAAAAGAAAAGAGAGATTGTTTGTGGTTGAAAGAAATCACTTGTTGTACACCCTTATTCTTTATGTATCCCTCTTAGGTAGAGGTGATCGGGTGATTGGTTTGCTCCCTCTAGTGAGAGGTGGAGTTTGGTTTGTAAACCCTCTTCGGTAGAGGTGTTGGTTGTTGGTTGTATTGGCTACGGGCCTACCCCTCGGTTGTGAGGAGGTTGTTTGAGAGAGGAGTTCGGTACTCCCTTTGTTGTAACAAATCCTTCACGGTGAAGGTTCCCTCGGTGGGAGTCCTCGGTGGACGTTGATAGTGGATTGGAAATCCTACACGGTGGTGTAGGCGGGGATGTAGAGCTAGGGGCTCGAACCTCGAAACATATCTTTGTGTTAGCGATTGATCCATTGTCTCTCTAACCCTCTCTCTCTTTATATTGTGCAAAGCATCATTCATATCATCATATCATATTTGCTTGTGTTGAGCATAATTCATATTGCCATATCATTTCTATTTGCTAGTGTTGTGCCTTGCATTACTTTCATATTGCTATATCATTATATGCTTGGCTTGCTTGTGTGTGTGCCTCACTTATACTTAATCAACAAGAGCTTCACATAGCACCTCAACCCATTCAAGGGGAATCAAGAGGAGTTAGTCCAGAGCCCTTCACGGGAAATTCGGCTACACTTGTTGATTGTATTAAGTATGTTTGCAAAATTTGCATTAGCTTCCGCATTTAGCGCACTTAGTTTTGCATTTAGTTTTAGATTAGCACTAACACCTATTCACCCCCCCCCCCCCCTTTAGGTGTTTTTTTTTTCCAGTTATTAATGAAAACAATGAATAAAGTTTTGTGATGACAAAGATTTGGCCTTATAATAATTAATACAAATAGATTTGTAACGAATAAGTTATTAAGGTTATTAAGATTTTCTTTGAATCTTGTAATAAAGTTTTACAACGAAAACGATTAGATTATGAAAAGATTTTTTCTTCGATCTGAAATATTTGTCCTTCGTAGAATTTGAACAAAAATTTACTATGCAAGAACTTGTAAGAGATAAATACTAAATTAGATTTGAAATATTCTTGCAACATATAAGATAAGATCTAAATAATTTAGAAAGATCTTATAAATAATTATTGTAATGAAATGGTTTAATAAATCTCTAGGATAAATGAAAATTTGAAAATAAGAGAGAAACAAATTTAGTAGAGTTTAGATCTTGATAGCTTCGTTTTGTGACAAATGGATTCCAATAAATTGCTTTGAAAATTTTTAGCAAGAATTAAATAATTTTTATTACATGAACAATTTTAACAGCATGAAACATTGTATGAACAAGTATTAAAAAATTTAATAAAGTTGCATGAAATAATTTCTAAATTCAATCAGATAAAATCTATTTTCTAGATTGTTGGATGTATAACAGTATTTTTTAAATTTTGAATCATGTAACAAATTAAAATATAAATTTTTTAATCAAATTAATTACTTGTCCTAAGCATGTAATTAACATAAAACAATTAAAAGAAAAGTTAAATTTGCTGGCCTGGGATGACAGTCGTGCACAAGCACTACCCTATAAGATAGATGGTAGGCCCCTCATCAGGACCTTAGAATGACCTCCTCTCCTAGCGGTAAAAGCCCCCGGTTTATCACCAGCACCCAACCCCGGACGAATAGCGAGGCCTCTGCTCATATGGAAATGTGTTGCTCGTATGTAAAAGAAACCCTTGGCGAAATCACCAAAAAGCGAACCAGATTTTGTAGTAAGAAATATGGAGGAAGAAGATAGAAAGTTGTAGTATTTTTTGCAGCTAACAGACTGAACTACGAGAAGCTATTTATAGATTCTCGGAGTTCATCCGTTGCAACAGTTCCACTCCAAATCTGCACACGATCGTGCAATTCGCGAACAGATCCGGAGAGTGGGTCAAAAATCAAATAGAAAATCTCAAGAAATCAAAACAAATTTAAAATAAAAATTAAATAGAAAAACTAAAAAAAGTTTCAGGTTCAAAAGCCCTCTGAATCGAACTGCATTCATGTTCGCAGGTCGTAGGCGCGTGCAAACCCGAGCCCTACCCAGTTCGGATTGTGGGGATGTGGCCTATGGCCCAACACTTATAACATTAGGCATGAGAGAAGTTGGTATATATACTACCAAACCTCCCATCTCAGGACTAAAACCAAAGCCAAATAAGAAGGAACTCAAGTTTTCCCTCCAAACTCAAAACACATCCAACAAAAAAACCTTTTTTTTTTTTCCTTTTGTTTAGCTTACTAACCTAACATGTTCCTTTACTAAAGGTGTAAACTTCCATTGTAATTAACCAAATTACCTTTATTTGAGGCCCTATCTCCCCATATTTAATCTTATTTGTTTTTCTATCAACACCTCCTCCTTAATCAGCTCCACCACCACCTCCACCTAGCTCCAAACACTCCTCCCCCCATCTTGAAGGCTCTTTGAGTAATTGGCATGCTTAGTCCATCCACCTTTTATTTCTTTTAATGAAAAATGAAAATGGAAGTTTCATGGCATCCTGGTTGATATTTAGCATTCTGGCATTTGATATCACATTAACAAGATCTGTGTCCTGAATGCTCCCATCTCATATTCTTCCATACACAGAAAGTAGAGGACTTTGCCTATCCCAAGATAACTTGTAATATCTCCTAGTCAATGATACTGTATTATTATTTTAAAATATTTTATCTGGCTTTACTTACCATTTTTTTAATTACTGGATTTATAATTATTATTATTATTAGATATACAAATTACTTCTAAGATATTAATTATTTATTATTGTCATTATCACTTATTAATATTTTTAATTACTATTACTATTATTATTATTATTTGTTACTCTTAGTAATGAGTGTTTCGTTATGGTTATAATTATTATTGCTATTGTTATGGTTATTTTAATTATTATTAGCAGTATTGTTAACTATTATTATTATTATTAAATTTATTATTATGTAATGGTATTATTGTTATTAATTATTATTACTAGTGTATTATTATTAGTATTTTAATTATTATTATTTATTTCTATTATTACTTGGTCAATTATTATTATTTATCATCATTGTTATTATTAATATTATTGCTATTTTCTCCTTGATTCTTTTTCCCATACCTATTTATCTAAACCCGAAACCCACCAACCCAATAATCTATAACCCAAAACTCAATCCTAATCTAAATCCTAACAAAAATCATATCTATCCTAACTTATACAAATCCAAATCCTATTTTCAAAATCATAACCTTAGTTAATTCTGTCCTAACTGTTAAGTCAAGCAATTTGAACCTAACTGAAATTCTGATTTTAAAATCCCTAATAAACTATAAAATGCCTAAGCTACTTCTTTTTTTACCTCCAAAGAAAAATCATGACTCAACTCTCCTCACCTCCTTCTTTCTTTTCTCCTCAAGCGGAGTACGAATGAAAAGGAATCTCAAAGTGTAAAAATTGAGGAACATGCTAGGGGAGATCAAACCAAGTAGTTTATCTTCTCATAATTTATTTGGTATAAATAGTTTATTAAAAATCATGTCTATACTATGTTATTCATGAATTTTTATAAATCAAAACTAACCACAAATCTAGCTAAAATACATGAGAATGTACCAACCCACATCTAAATTTACATATTTTTTTCTGAATTTTTACAACTAAGTTTTTCCCACACCAAAATCCAAAAAAAAATAATCAGCAATCAAGATCGACCAGGCCTGGCCCGGCCCCGCTAGGCCAAGGCCTGGGCTTGGACTGACTTGGGCCGGGCCAGGACTGACTTGGGCCGGGCCAGGCCTGGACCAGGCCACAGCATAAGGCCTTTGGGCCCTGTTTAAAATTAAAAAAAATTTCGGACCACGCCTGGGCCTGGCCTGGGCCAGGGCCGCTAGACATACGTATAAAAAAAAAGAAAGAAAGAAAGAAGAATTTCATATTAAAATAATTAGTTAAAAATATCAAAAAATGGATAAAAATATAAATAATAGTCTATAATACTTCTACTTTTTATGATAAAAATCTTAGACTAATACCAACATAAATTAACTCAAATCACCCACTTTAAAATCATTTTTTTAATGGTAAATTCAAACCCGTTAAGCATTTTAACGGTTTAAAGCCTACTACAAATCTAACAAAAAAATTAAAATTTGATTTAAACTATACCTACTAAATTCATTAGACCCAGAGGATCATATTCCCAACCCCTAAACTAACTAATCAAGATTAAACCTTCTTCAAACTCCTAACTAAAACATCCTTTTTAAAATTCTAACAATTTCTATTGAAATGAATCATGTAGATTTATCGGGGCCTCATGATTTCAGTGTTTTGGACTTGGGATCGAGTTCAGGTGATTGTTCTTTTCCTCCTTCAGTTAAATAAGGGTTTTGTGATAAATGATTTTATTTTGTTATGTAATTATGCTACTAAAATTTTTTGAGATGATATTTGTGAGTATTATTTTTCTCATTCACCATTGTCAGAAATATATGTGTGTGTTGCTTGTTTTATTTCATATGACCATCTGTCTTATTATACCAATATGATTACATGTATCATTTCATGAGGTATCAGTGAGTGTTCACTTTGATTATATAGCTTACTTGAGTGTCATTCAGTATCTTTTCATGTGTTAGTAGTTGTTCGACGTTATTGGCTCAGGACTAGTTGTGGTATAACCTTGAACTGTGACTTGTTTCGATCTATAGATTGACTAAGCTAGTTCATATTTGAGGACAGATAGCATCACTCATGTGTAATATTTATCGGACAATTATTTGGTGAATTGAAACTTGTAAAATAATTACATGTTGATAGATTGGTGAGTCGATGAGGGCTAAATTGTCAGGTATTAGTTTCTTATAAGTTTAGCGGTATTTGGAGCACTTGGTAGTTCTAGATGTTGTTGGAATATGAAGAATATATATGTGAATCTTTGAATTGAATTACGGCGAGATCCGTTAATCGAATCAATTGGATGATGGTTAGAGTGTGTTCTCCTTTCATTGGGGATGAACGTGGTATATTCACATGTTCAATTCCGACTTCGAATGAATGAGATATTCAAGTCTAAAGATTGCCTAATTCAAAGTCAAAATGGGACTAAAGGTAGCTAAAGGCATTTAGTCCCACATTGACCATGGGATGGAAGTTTGTAGTGTTTAAATAAATAAAATTGGGAACAAAGGGCGTGCCCTTTGGGTACTTGGAGTTTTCGCGCGCGATTGGGAGCAAACCATGCCCGCACATGCGCGCGTGCGCCGCCGCTGGCGGCGGCGGCTGCCAGCCGGCGCCGGCCCCGAGCTCGGGCTCGGGTTCGAGTTCCCTACCCGACATGGTTCTTTTTGAATCGGGTCTCATGGGTATGGGTTACGAGCATACCCGCTCCGCTATCCGGATCCGAACCGCCCCGCCAACGGACCCGCTCCGCTAACCGGATCCAAACCGCCCCGCCAACGGCTGTCTGTAAACCATCGCGGCGGTTGGGCGGTTGGATGGTTGCAACGGTTCAGACCGAACCGTTGCAACGGTTCAGACCGAACCGTTGCAACTGTTTGTCGGGTTCGGACCAGATTGCCCCTCCCGGAGCGCTATAAATAGCGCTCCGTATTCTCAATTGAAAACATACCAAAACAAACACTCAACTCTCTCTCTGCGTTCTGAACTGAGGCTCTCTCTGCGTTCTGAACTGGGACTGAAGTTAAGTTCTGTCTTGAAGTAACTTCCAATGGGAAGTGGGAAATTCAGTTTCCGAAGCAACTTCCAAAAGAGATTCTGCAAAAATTCATTCTGAAAGAGGGCTCAGAAAATTCAACAGATTCTTTAATAGAATTGTTGTCTGAATTTGAGACTTCCGAAGAAGAATATTCTTCTACCTTCCTTCTTCCTCTACAGTGAGTGCTCCTCCAAAGTAAAGGCAAATATTCTCCCAAAATTTGTCTTTGTCCCGCTGCTTAAATAATCCTGTGAAGGTACTGGTTAACTACGGTTCGACCGTACGGTGATTTGGTAGTGCTATCCAAATACCTTGAAGGAGTGTTGTATCTTGGGAGACCAGCGTCTAGTAACCCGTTAGCACCGGTGCGGGGGACGTAATTGTCTTAAGGAGATTCGCTTTAAGCGTACCTCACTCCAAAGTACTGTATAAGTGACTTAATTTCTTTATACAGGGGATATACTGATATTCAGTCTATTGAGACTGATTTATACCAGTCTAATTGGTGTTTAACCAAGGAAGGAAATTGAAAGGTGGTTCTTAAATTAAGGAACGTTCTATTGAACGAAAAACCTCCCACCTGATATTTACCGACCTGGCCAATTAGATTGTCGATATTTTAGTGAATTGATTAGTTGTCAGATTGATCCCAGAACCAACAATCTTAAGACAATTATATATTGAAGTTTCTTACTTCTGTTCTGCTTGAACTTGCAGAAAATGTCTGAGACTAATCAAAATAGCTCTAGGAAGGCACCAAACATGCAATTATAAGCTTTGATGCCTACTCCACTTCCTAACCCGAAGCCGGAGAAGCCAGAAAAATTTGACAGCACAGAATTCAAGAGGTGGCAACAGAAGATGCTCTTCTACTTAACCACTCTTCATCTGGCCAAATTCCTGCAAGAAGATCCACCAGAACCCGGAACTGATCGGGACTCAGTCCTTGCAGTTGATGCATGGACTCAAGGTGACTTCCTTTACCAAAATTATGTTTTAAATGGACTGGATGAGTCTCTTTACAATGTCTACAGTCCCATCACAACGACAAAGAAGTTATGGGCCAGTCTTGAAAAGAAGTACAAGACTGAGGATGCTGGTACCAAGAAGTTCGTCGTAGGACGATTTCTGGAGTACAAAATGGTGGACAGCAAGACTGTAATTAGTCAGGTGCAAGAGTTCTAACTTATCTTGCACGAGATAGAAGCCGAAGGTATGATTCTACCTAAAACCTTTCAGGTTGCTACTATAGTGGAGAAACTCCTACCTGCGTGGAGAGATTTCAAGAACTACCTGAAGCACAAGTGAAAGGAGCTGAAGTTGGAAGATCTCATTGTGAGGCTTCGAATCGAGGAGGACAACCGAAAGTCCGAGAAAAGGAGCAGTAAGAACTCCTACGAAGCCAATGTGATCGAAGACTCAAAGGGAAAAGCGTCTACTTCCAAAGGCTTAAAGCGGAAGAAGACTTCCCAGGGGTACAAAGGCAAGGTCCAAGAAGGCAAGAACATGCGCTTCAAGGGAACCTGCTACATCTGCAACAAAGAAGGGCATAAGGCGAATGAATGTCGCAGCCGTCTCAAAAGAATAAGAAGAACCATCCACATGCAAACTTGACCGACCATGCGTCGCTAAGCCTTTCAGCTGTGGTGTCAGAAGTGAATCTGACAACCAACAATAAGGATTGGTGGGTAGACACAGGGGCTACTCGGCACATCTGCTCTGAGAAATTATTATTCTCTGAATATTAAAAACTAGAGTAAGATGAGCAACTATTCATGGGAACTCAGCTGTCTCAAAGGTTGAAGGAAAAGGCAAGGTCATCCTGAAGTGGACATCTAGAAAAGAGCTTACTCTGAATGATGTGCTACATGTTCCAGATATCCGCAAGAACCTGATCTCTGGATCAATACTTAGTAAGAAAGGATTTAGAATGGTTTTTGAATCAGATAAATTTGTACTTACTAAGGGAGGGATGTATGTGGGAAAGGGTTTATCTTGTTGATGGACTTTTTAAAGCCAATGTTGCAGTGGTAGATAAAAAGTCTGTGTATTTGTACCCGAAACTTATAAATAAAGGAAAATCTTCTGTTTATTTGCTTGAGTCTCCTATTTTATGGCGTGCTAGATTAGGGCATGTAAATTACAAGTCTTTAAAGAACTTGTCTAATCTAAGATATATTCCTAATTCAACTTGGAAGAAATTCACAAGTGTGAGGTTTGTGTTGAGACCAAGTTAGCGAAAATTCATTTCACTCAATTGATCGAAATACAGAACCTTTAGGGTTAATCCATAGCGATCTGTGTGACTTGAAGTTTATGCCAACTAGAGGCGGTAAAAAGTATTTTATTACTTTTAGTGATGACTGTACAAGATACTGTTATGTGTATCTTTTAAACAGTAAGGATGAGGCAATAAATATGTTTATAACATATAAAGCCGAAGTTGAGAATCAACTCAACAAGAATATTAAGATTCTAAAATCCGATAGAGGTGGAGAATATGAATCAAATGATTTTAGTGAGTTATGTGTTAAATTTGGTATAATCCATCAAACAACAGCACCATATACTCCTCAGCAAAATGAAATTGCTGAACGGAAGAACAAAACTTTGAAGGAGATGGTCAATTCCATGCTCGTAAGTTCTGGGGTCCGCAGAACTTGTGGGGGGAAGCTCTGTTAACTGCAAATTATATTCTAAATAGAGTACCCCACAAGAAACTTAGTCTTATACCATTTGAGTTATGGCATGGAAGGACACCTTCCTACCATTATCTCAAAATGTGGGGGTGCCTTGCAAAGGGACTAGCACCATTACCTAAAAAGACTAAGTTGGGAGCAAAAACTATGGACTGCATATTCATAGGCTATGCCTTGAATAGTAGTGCCTACAGATTTCTGATTCATAAATCAGAGATACCAGATATTCATGTAAACATGATTATCGAATCAAGAGATGTTGTGTTCTTTGATGATATTTTTCCATATAAACGGGAAACAGATAAGACTTCTGGGAAAAGAACACATGAGATGGCATTCAGGAACGAAAACCCCGAGGAACCGACTGTTAATGCGAAAATTTAACCAAGAAGAAGTCAGAGATTTAGAATCTCAAAATCTTTTGGTCCAGATTTCATAGCATACGCTATTGAAAGCGAACCTCAAACATTTAAAGAGGCTATGTCAACCCCAGAAGCACAAATGTGGAAAGAAGCTATAAATAGCGAAATAGAATCCATACTAAGTAATCATACTTGGGAATTGACAAACTTACCTCCGGGCAGTAAACCAATTGGGTGTAAGTGGAATTCAAAAGAAAATTAAAACCCGATGGATCTATCGATAAGTACAAGGCTAGATTAGTAGCCAGGATTATCGACAAAAAGAAGGACTTGACTACTTCGATACTTATTCACCAGTAATAAGAATAACATCCATTCGAATGTTGATTGCAATTGCAGTGTTGCATAACTTAGATATCCATCAAATGGATGTCAAGACTGCATTCTTAAATGGTGAATTAAATGAAGAAATATATATGGAGCAACCTGAAGGATTTATAGTCAAGGGCCAAGAACACAAAGTGTGTAAATTGGTAAAATCCTTATACGGTCTAAAACAGGCTCTAAAACAATGGCATGAGAAATTTGATAGTATCATGATCAAAGATGGATTCACTATCAATGAATGCGATAAGTGTGTTTACACTAAAATAGTTGGAAATGCATGTATCATTGTTTGTCTTTATGTAGACGACATGTTGATACTAGGGACTAATATTGAAATTATTAAGTCCACTAAAAGAATGTTATCCAACAGTTTTGACATGAAGGATCTGGGGATTGCTGATGTAATTTTAGGAATTAAAATCACCAGAACACCAGATGGAATCAGTCTATCTCAATCTCATTACGTGGATAAGATGATAGAAAGATTCAAGGATCATGGGATAAAGGAGAATACAAATTCTTTTCTCCCACACGTCCACCTTCATAAGAATACAGGAACTGGAATACGCCAGTTAGAATATTCTCAGATTATCAAAAGTCTAATGTATTTGATGAATTGCACTAAACCCGATATTGCTTACGCTGTAAGCAAGTTAAGCAGATACACTAGTAATCCTAGTGATCAACATTGGACTGCTCTACTACGAGTATTGGGTTACGTATCACATACCAAGGAATATGCCTTGAGATATAGACAGTATCCACCTGTACTTGAAGGATACAGTGATGCTAATTGGATTGCAGATTCTGAGGAATGAAAATTAACTAGCGGATACGTATTTACTCTAGGAGGAGCAGCTGTATCTTGGAAATCTTCTAAGCAAACATGTATTGCCCGTTCCACTATGAAATCGGAATTCATAGCCTTAGATAAGGCCAGAGAAGAAGCAGAATGGCTTCGATAATTTTTGGAAGATAAACCATTATGGCAAAAGCCAGTGCCCGCTATATGTATACACTGCGATAATCAAGCAGTTATATCTAGGGCACAAAATGTCATATACAACGGTAAGTCTAGACATATTCGTCGTAGACATAATACTGTGAAGCAGTTGCTCTCAAATGGAATTATCTCTATTGACTTTGTCTCGTCAAAAGATAATTTAGCGGATCCGCTTACTAAAGGTTTAAGTGGAGAGCGTATAAACTGCGCATCGAGGGGAATGGGTCTAAAAGCCTAACCTTACCGAGTCAGCTTAATGGAAACCTCACTTAGCGACTGGAGATCCCACAGACTAAGTTCAAGAGGAAAAACTAGTTATGATTGACTCAGCAAGTAAGCACTTGGGAGCTTGACTCCAATCCATTCCTAAGGTGCACATAAAAGCTTTTCTACAAGTGGATTAAGGATAAGCTTAACGCTTTTAATGATGCCTATATCTTGTTACTAAACAAGTGGAGTAGAGTAGACTACTCTTAATAGAATGATCACCTATGTGAGTATAGAGTTGGGTCGGCTCTTTGAGAATTTTTATGGAGGCTGTTATTCCCTAAAGATACTCTCTGAAACCAAGAATGTCCAGGACCAAAACTGACACAACCAAGAACCAAAGTTGATTTGGAAAGTCACTGTGTGAAGCTTGTTGACTTGGCTTACACTAACGGCTAACAGTTAAAGACCTAGTTCACTGATTAGCCAGTAAGTCCGATAAAGCTTTCGCTATGGAAGGTTCAAGACCTAGTTTACCTATCCTGATGCAGTTTCTTTTCTAAAGTACCTTCACAATAGAGTCAGTCTCTTTGTGTGTCAATTCCTTGAATCTCCATTCATTGTGGGGGATTGTTGGAATATGAAGAATATATATGTGAATCTTTGAATTGAATTACGGCGAGATTCGTTGATCGAATCAATTGGATGATGGTTGGAGTGTGTTTTCCTTCCATTGGGGATGAACGTGGTATATTCACATGTTCAATTCCGACTTCAAATGAATGAGATATTCAAGTCTAAAGATTGCCTAATTCAAAGCCAAAACGGGACTAAAGGTAGCTAAAGGCATTTAGTCCCACATTGACCATGGGATGAAAGTTTGTAGTGTTTAAATAGAGAAAATTGGGAACAAAGGGCGTGCCCTTTGGGTACTTGGAGTTTTCGCGCGCGATTGGGAGGAAACCATGCCCACACATGCGCGTGTGCGCCGCCGCTGGCGGCGGCGGCAGGCCCCGAGCTCGGGCTCAGGCTCGGGTTCGGGTTCCCTACCCGGCCTGGTTCTTTTTGAACCGGGTCTCACGGGTATGGGTACAAGCGTACCCGCTCCGCTATCCGGATCCGAACCGCCCCGCCAACGGACCCGTTTCGCTAACCGGATCCAAACCGCCCCACCAACGGCTGTCTGTAAACCGTCGCGGCGGTTGGACGGTTGCGGCGGTTGAATCGAACCATTGCAACGGTTCAGACCGAACCGTTGCAACTGTTCGTCGGGTTCGGACCAGATTGCCCCTCCCAGAGCGCTATAAATAGCGCTCCGTATTCTCAATTGAAAATACACCAAAACAAACACTCAACTCTCTCTCTCTGCGTTCTGAACTGAGGCTCTCTTTGCGTTCTGAACTGGGACTGAAGTGAAGTTCTGTCTTGAAGTAACTTCCAACGGGAAGTGAGAAATTCAGTTTCCGAAGCGACTTCCAAAAGAGATTCTGTAAAAATTTGTTCTGAAAGAGGGCTCAGAAAATTCAACAGATTCTTTAATAGAATTATTATCTGAATCTGGGACTTCCGAAGAAGAATATTCTTCTACCTTCCTTCTTCCTCTACAGTGGGTGCTCCTCCAAAGTAAAGGCAAATATTCTCCCGAAATTTATCTTTGTCCCGCTGCTTCGATAATCCTGTGAAGGTAATGGTTAACTACGGTTCGACCGTACGGTGATTTGGTAGTGCTATTCAAATACCGTGAAGGAGTGTTGTATCTTGGGAGACAAGCGTCCAGTAACCCGTTAGCACCGGTGCGGGGGACGTAATTGTCTTAAGGAGATTCGCTTTAAGCGTACCTTACTCCAAAGTGCTGTATAAGTGAATTAATTTCTTTATACAGGGGATATACTGATATTCAGTATATTGAGACTGATTTATATCAATCTAATTGGTGTTAAACCAAGGAAGGAAATTAAAAAGTGGTTCTTAAATTAAGGAACGTTCTATTGAACGAAAAACCTCCCACCTGATATTTACCGACCTGGCCAATTAGATTGTTGATATTTCAGTGATATTGATTAGTTGTCAGATTGATCCCAGAACCAACAGATGTTACCTTATTGA
Organism: Agave tequilana; assembly: GCA_038442645.1. NCBI lineage: Eukaryota > Viridiplantae > Streptophyta > Magnoliopsida > Asparagales > Asparagaceae > Agave > Agave tequilana. Next base: position 143,704 of record JAVJIF010007621.1, read on the forward strand.
TATTGAGCATCCTATATATATGATTGGATCTTAGTATTATGATATAAGACTTATTTCATTTCATGTGCAATCGTTTCAGATTCAAATTTAGTTATGATAAATCTTAAAATATAAATTGCTTGATCTTGAGGTTGATTAGCTCGTGATTGAGATTAAAGATTCATATTTTATGTGGAGTACTTATCAGACTTGATATTCATGTATTTGATGATAAGTTAGATGAGGGTTTATTGTATTTTGAGAGTATATTAAATATGAAGTTACCTTATTAAAAGACTGATCTTCTGATACTTGGACTGATATGGACTTAGTTAGAGTTAGAATTGATTGACATGAGGATTGGTGTTCGTTTCAGAGGATTTTGATCGTTGTTCTGATGAGATTGATGTAGTTGGATCTATATGAAAGTACACCTAGAGGGAGGGTGAATAGGTGTACCTCTAATCTAATGAACTAAATGCAAAAATTAAACTTATTGCAACTACACTTAATGCAACCAACGAGTGTAGCCGAATTCCCGGTGAAGGCTCTGGACTAACTCATCTTGATTCCTCTGAATAAGAGTTGAGGCGCTATATGAAGCTCTCGTGGTTAAGCACAAGTGAGGCACACACAAACAAGCTAAGCATATAATATGAATGAGCAATATGAAATAATGTAAGGCACAATAGTAAAGAGAGAGAGTTAGAGAGACAATGGATCAAACGCTAACACACGAATATGTTTCGAGGTTCGAGCTCACAGCTCTACATCCCCGCCTTCTCACAGAAGGATTTCCAATCCACACAGGACTCCCACAAAGGGAACCTCCACTGAGGATTTGGGGCAATTATAATATGGAGTACACAACTCCTCTCTCAACCAAAACAACCTCTCACAGAGGCTAGGAACAAAGCCACACAAACACCACCTCACACAAGAGGGGTAGGCACTTAGCCAATACAACACAATTCACCTCTTCACTAAGAGGGATGCCAACACAAACTCCACCTCTCACTAGAGGGAGCTAACCACAATCTCCACCTCTCACTAGAGGGAGCTAATCACCACTCCAAAATCAACCTCTATACAAGAGGGATATCACAAATAGTGAGGGTACAACACTTGGTGGTTTCTACAACCACAAACTGTCTCTTTCTCACAAAAACAAAGATTCTAATAGATAGGATAGTATGTAAGCTCAAGTGTGAGAAATCAAGGTGTTTGGAAATCAAATAACAAAGAAAAATACTTGGGAAAACACTTTGAATTTGATAGAAATGAAGAACAACACAAATATCCCAAATCTCTATTTTTCTTTAATTTTTCCAACCCTCGAAAACAAATGAAGATAGATCTTTAAAAACAACAAACTCTTTTGAAAAACTTGCTTTTAAAAACACTATAGACTAGAAAATTTTTGGCTCAAAAATTCTTGGTAAAAACCTCTCTCAAATGGGGTTTTTATAGCCCCCTTAAAAACTAGCCGTTGGCTGCTGTCAAGGCCAGATTTGGCCTTCCGGTCGACCGCCTGGTCGACCGTGCCAATCCAGAGAGCAGAATGCTCTCTGGCCGGTCGACCGCCCGGTCGACCGTGCCTTGCTCACGGTCGACCGTCCGGTCGACCGCCCCCACCCGAGAGTGGGGCACTTGCAGTCGGTCGACCGCCCGGTCAACCGGCTCAAGTAGCTGGTCAGCGTGCACATCTTTGTGCACGTCGGTCGACCGGTCCGGTCGACCGGCCCGGTCGACCGCCAGATCCTGGCAGGCAGCAGTACAGGACTTAAAACTTGGGTATTTTAATTCATAAAAATTCTCATAAAATCTCTAAAAATTCACAAAAATAAGTTCAGTATAATACTTTGAAAATCAAACATGTGTGAAAAATTTCAACACATATTTCAAACTTTTTGAACCATTTTTGTGTTATGAAAGTTTTGCCGAAAACCAAAATCCGTATTTTCCAAAACTTGGATTTTTGAATTGAAAATTTGTTTTGTCGAAACTCATCCAAATATAAATACATGATACTTAAACAATTTAAAGCATGTTATATATGGATATAATTCCAATATACATGAAAGATATATATATATATATATATCAATGTTTTTGATATTAAATCTGAAATTATGTTATGTTAAAATACCAAAACACTAAACTCATGAAATAGACTATCAAACTAAGTTTGTTTAAATAGTTGAAGCATAGATGTATATAGAACAAATCTAATATACATAAAACCATGTAAACTTGTTTTGATACTATCTATACATGAAAACCAAGATCGGTTAAACCAAAAACCGAAAACCAATAAACATGAAAACTTAAACAAGTGTGTGTGTTGTGAACTTGAGCATATCGCACTATCTAGTCTTTACAAATAGATCTAAAACAAAAACTAAACTAAGTACCGAAGTCTTCTTGACGAACTCTGTCTTCAAGTCGACTCGATCTAAACCGTGATCCACAGAGCTTGACTCCAACGAGTGCTAGGTATGAACTTTGTCGCACGGGCTCTTGAATCACCATGTGAGAAGCTCCAAAACACCTTTGTTGAAGCTAATCACCTACTAATATCTTGGTTAAAAATCTGAAACTAAACATCACAAGATTATTATTAAACATAACTACATGAGTTTGAAATCACCTAGAGGGGGGTGAATAGGTGAAAGTGCTAATCTAGAAACTAAATGCAGAAACTAAAAACTATTTGCAACTACACTTAATACAACCAACAAGTGTAGCCGAATTCCCCGTGAAGGGCTCTGACTAACTCCTCTTGATTCCCCTGGATATGGGTTGAGGTGCTATATGAAGCTCTTGTGGTTAAGTACAAGTGAGGCACACACAATCAAACCAAGCATACAAGAGATAGGCAATAATAATATGCAAGGCAGCACAAGCAAATATGATATGATGATATGAATGATGCTTTGCACAATTAAAGAGAGAGAGGGTTAAGAGGTAATGGATCAAACGCAAACACAAAAATATGTTTCGAGGTTCGAGCCCCTAGCTCTACGTCCCCGCCTTCACTGAGAAGGATTTCTAATCCACTAAAGGAGTACCGAACTCCTCTCTTAACCTTACAATGCCACCGAGGCAATACAAGCACAATCCACCTCTATCGAAGAGGGATAAGGCCCGTAGCCAATAACCAAACTCTACCTCACAATAGAGGGAGCAAACACAAACCTCAACCTCTACCAAAGAGGGAGCAAGCCAATCAAGGCAAGGGTTTCTACAACAAGTGGTTACAAAGACCACAAACTCTCTTTTCCACAAAACAAGGATCCTAATAGAATAGGATAGAAGATAAAGCTCAAGTGTGGAAAACTAAGTGTTTTGATCAAGAAATACTCTTGGGAAAATACCAAATAGATATTGAAATGAAGAACAATAAACTAATTTCCCAAAACCCTATTTCCTTTGAAAATAACAAAACACTTAAAACAAACAAAATAAATCTTTTTGCTCTTTAAACTCTTTTAAAAACTTTTTTTAAAACCAGAGAATGGGGAAAATTAGCTCAGAAAATCTTGGCCAAAATCCCAAAGAAATGGGGTTTATATAGGCCAAACAGAAAACTAGCCGTTAGGCTGATCGTCAGCCTGACAGGCTGGCGGTCGACCGGCCGGTCGACCGCCAACGGTCATAAATATGACAGTTGGGCAATCCCGTCGACCGCCCGGTCGACCGCCCAGATACAGAAAGCAAAGCTCTCTGGTCCGTCGACCGGTCGGTCGACCGGCCCACTGTGCTGCCAGACGTGCACAGCTCTGTGCACGTCGGTCGACCGCACGGTCGACCAGCCCTTGGTGCGGTCGACCGGGCGGTCGACCGACCTGGCCTGTCAGCCAGTTATGGGTCAGAAACTGGGTCAGAAAAACATGTTAAAATTCTTTAATAAATCTTGTAAAGTCTTCTAAAAATACCCAAAATAGTTTTATCATTTTGCATTGATATATAAACTTGTGATAAAAATTTCAACTCAAATATTAAGCAAGTTAGACTATTTTTGTGTCTTATCATTTTTACCAAAAACCAAAAACTGTATTTTATCAAACTTAGATTTTTCAATATATGAATAGGAAAGTCAAAATAAGTTTGTTTAAGTCATGTAAGCATGTATGTATATAGAACACATCTAATATACATAAAAATAAAGTAAACTTATTTTGATCAATCTATTCATGAAAACCAAATCCAAAACATGAAACGTGTGTGTTGTGCACTTGAGCATATCAACTATACTAAGCTTTACAAATGGATCTAAAACACACTAAACTAAAACTAGGATACCTAAGTCTTCTTGATGATCTTCATCTTCAAGCCGACTCGATCCTAAACGTGATCCACCGAGTGCAAAGGTATGATCTTGATGCTCGGGCACTGGAATCACCATGTGAAAGCTTCCAAACTCCTTGTTTTTGAAGCAATCACCAACTAATATCTTGATCAATGATCTGTAACTAAAATCACAAGATTATTAGTAAACATAACTACATGAGTTAATCATCATCAAAATTAGAGAGGAAGGCCTCCGGGCCAACAATCTCCCCCTTTTTGATGATGACAAAACTCATGGATTTATATATGCATGGATTAAAGTTAAGCTTCAAAGAAGCTCCCCCTTAACTCATGCATAAACAAATAAACGAATAAACATAAATATATGCAATGCATCAACATGCATAAAACAAATAACACATGTTCTTATGCCAATTGAAATTTTCAAAACAAAAACAAAACATGTTCTAGATGCCAATGCTCTAGATACCAATTAAACTTAATATATGCAAAAACATAACTATGCATATAAAACTCAAACTCAAAATCTTTCTCCCCTTTTTTGTCAATCATCAATAAAGGGGTAAAAACAAAACCAAGTCAATAAATTTTTCTCCCCTTTTTGTCTAAAACAAAAAATATCAATATAGGGGTGACAATCAATTAAGATATCAAATGACAATATGTCAAAGAAGCATCTTGATACCAATTGAAAGTAAACATAGATCAATAAATAAATGGTATATGCTATATACATTCATGAAGAGGAAGATGTGAAGCTTCCCTACATAGATACATTACATGAAGGAGGGATGACAAGCCCTAATTCACATAACGTACACTATGTAATGCATAAGAGGAGATGTGAAGCTCCCCCTACACACGTGTACCACATAAAGAAGAGATGTCAAGCTCCTCAATACAAGATACACTCAACATGAATCTATATGTAGAAGAGATGTTAAGCTCTCCTTGCATATAGGCAATACAAATCAAAACTTTTGTATTTATTTTTAAACAAAATTTTGAGATACCAAATTAAAACATTCAAATAAACATCTTGATATCAAAAAAGAGTATTTTTCTTTTTAAGCATATAAACAATTTTGATTGTGATATCATATGCTTAAAATAAATATCAAATCTCCAATCATAAAGTATGGGAGTGGAAACAAAATACTAATTGAAATACAAAATCAAATTTTCTCCCCTTTATGAAATACCAACTAAAACAATGCGTAAACTCGAAATAAGATACCAATTGAAAATTGAATTAATTGAAACAAAGTTAAAACTCAAGCTTAGCATAAACAAAATATATATATGTATGAAAAGTAGATACCAATCGAAATTGATACTATTTGAAGTGTAAACATACATACATAAAAATATATATGAGTATACAAAAATGTCAATATTGATACCAATTGAAAGAATCCAATGATACCAATTGAAACAACAATAATGATCAAGGTATAACTCATATAACCTATCCTCCCAATCATGTTCAAGTTTAAAATGATTTTCAATATAAAGCATACATGAGCATGATCGCCCATCCATCCGCCCTTGGAAGGTAGGGTTTTCAAAAATAGATATGAGAATAAGGTTTGATTAAAAAACTCTACCAAATGAAGAATATCGCAACTAGTTATATGAAAAATTTGTAATTAGTACGAAATCCTTCAAGTAAGGAATAAAATAAAATTTTTCATGAAAACATGAAATCCACATGATAGTCAACACTCATAATCAATTAAGCATAAATATGACTCATGAAAACAAAACATGAGTAAACAATAAATGTGAGTGTACAAATACAATGCGAAGATCATAATCATGAAAGATGGACAATAAGTTCAATATTCTTTGAAACATGAAAACATGAAAATCATCAAAACTATTTAATCTTCAAGGTATATGTATGTCTTATACAACTAAAGTATCATACATATCCAAACACAACGAGTCCACAAAAATATATGCATGAAGGCACGTGGCTCAAAAGGATGTATATGTATAACAATAATTTGGATAAAATGGACATATACATGAAGTTAAACATAAACACATGGAAACATGAGTAATGCGAAAAAGCTAAATTTTCATTAAAACAATTTTCATTTCAAGGTATATGTATGATTTGTCAACACAAAAAGTATACATACATATCCCTAAACACAATTGAGTCCATATGTATAGATTTGCATGAAAAGCAAATGACTCAAGGGGTATACATGTATATCTTAAAGTTTGGCAAAATACACATATACATGAAATGAAAAACTCATAAAACAAATCCAAAATAGGAATACAAGTTTAAAATGTATGAATCATCAAAACTAGACTATACTAGCACATCTAATGGGTTCAAATAAGCATTCAAGGTCAAACATATATAAATTTATTTGTGGCCCACTATATGCACAAATATATACAAAGTTTTAATAAAAACTAACATCTAAACATGTATTCAAATCATGAAGCATAAAACAAGATATGAATAAACATTAAAAACAACCAAAACATGCTATAAACAATGTAATGAAAAGCATGTAAACAATAATTAGGAGTTAGGAATTCGTTACCAAAACCTAGAAGGCAACTTTCCTTGTCTCCAAAACATGGTGGTCCTCTCCACCAAACATCCCTTGAAAGTGATGCATCCAAAATGTTTCTTTTAAGTACGGAACGCATCCACTCCAAGGTACCGCTACTCTCACGTCATGCGAGAGCCCACACCTACATCAAACACACGAGGGGTGGCCTTTGGTACCCATACTCTTTTGGGTCCATGGGGGTTAGTATCATTCCTAGCCCAAACAAATTTATTTGCTAAATTTACATCATGTAATCTATCAAAGCAAAATTTAGCAAGGTGGCCCTTACGTCCACAATGTGTACAAGTGTACACATGAGCATACATAGTGTGATGGTGTCCGTGAGGAGCATGTGTATGCCGTGGGGGGTGTGCATGAATAATAGGAGCTTGTTTCTTCCGAAACAAGGATTCCATCCGTGTATGGCTCTTGGCACATTGGCTAAAGGTGGAGCCCAAACAATCCATATTCTTCTTCAACAAATCTATATCATTTTTAATTATAGAAGAAGTGGAGCATGCAAGGGGTGATCTAGGTGAAGCTACCCTAGCATGGCAAACATGTGAAACTATTTTATTTTTCAAAACTTCATTTTTCTTTAAACAAACATTTAAATCATTTGAAATGAAAATTATTTTATTTTTCAAAGCAACATTCTCTTTTATAACAAATCAACTTTTGAAGATAAAAACTCATTTTTCTTCAACACATTATCACAATCATTTTTATTTTTCAAAAAATTATTTTCTTTTAGTGCAAGATCAAGTTGAGATTTTAATGAATCCCTTTCATTTGAAATCTCCACCTTTTCTTGCAAAACAATATCAAGTCTAGAAATCAAATTTTTATTTTCATTGTTAAGGCCTAGACTTTTCTTTTTCAAAATCTTATATTTTTCAAATAATTTTTCACAAACTATGGAAAGTTCTTCATCAAAGTGTTGGCATCAATATTTTCATCACATGAAGAACTAGAATCAAAACTATCTAGTTGAGATTCCGATTGTACCTCAAGGGAGTCATTCCCTTGGATCATATAGCATTGTTGTGGTTCGGATTCATCTCCACTAGATTCCTCCTCTTGTTGGATTTGCAATTGAAGCTTGGAGGTGGTGGTGGTTGTCAACTTGTTCCACACTGCAAAGGCGGAATCAAGATTAGAAACATGCAGAAGATATTCTTTAGATAGCGTGCTTCTAATGTCCTCTAGGGCTTGTGCATTAGCCCCTATATGCTTGCTATCACTAAGGTAGGATTCCTTGGTAATGGCAAGGTGAACCTTATATCCTAGGGTTTGTAGGTAATGGACATCCTAGTCTTCCAAACAAGAATGTTGGAAGCATCATACATAGGTGGGGTCATGAAGTCCATGGGTCCAAACTAAATGTGTGCAAACAAGCAAATGCAAATGAAAGATTAGCAAACAAAGGATCTCACTCCTAGGATGTTAAGCCTAAGTATCAGGAGCGTAGGCTCTGATACCAATTGAAATCACCTAGAGGGGGGGTGAATAGGTGAAAGTGCTAATCTAGAAACTAAATGCGGAAGCTAAAAACTATTTGCAACTACACTTAATACAACCAACAAGTGTAGCCAATTCCCCGTGAAGGGCTCTGGACTAACTCCTCTTAATTCCCCTGGATATGGGTTGAGGTGCTATATGAAGCTCTTGTGGTTAAGTACAAGTGAGGCACACACAATCAAACCAAGCATACAAGAGATAGGCAATAATAATATGCAAGGCAACACAAGCAAATATGATATGATGATATGAATGATGCTTTGCACAATTAAAAGAGAGAGGGTTAAGAGGCAATGGATCAAACGCAAACACAAAGATATGTTTCGAGGTTCGAGCCCCTAGCGCTACGTCCCCGCCTTCACCGAGAAGTATTTCTAATCCACTAAAGGAGTACCGAACTCCTCTCTCAACCTTACAATGCCACCGAGGCAATACAAGCACAATCCACCTCTACGAAGAGGGATAAGACCCGTAGCCAACAACCAAACTCCACCTCACAATAGAGGGAGCAAACACAAACTTCAACCTCTACCAAAGAGGGAGCAACCCAATCAAGGCAAGGTTTCTACAACAAGTGGTTACAAAGACCACAAACTCTCTTTTCACAAAACAATGATCCTAATAGAATAGGATAGAAGATAAAGCTCAAGTGTGGAAAACTAAGTGTTTTGATCAAAGAAATACTCTTGGGAAAATACCAAAGATATTGAAATGAAGAACAATAACCAATTTCCCAAAAACCTATTTCCTTTGAAAATAACAAAACACTTAAAACAAACAAAATGAATCTTTTTGCTCTTTAAACTCTTTTTAAAACTTCTTTTTAAAACCAGAGAATGGAAAAAAATTAGCTCAGAAAATCTTGGCCAAAATCCCAAAGAAATGGGGTTTATATAGGCCAAACAGAAAACTAGCCGTTAGGCTGATCTGTCAGCCTGACAGGCTGGCGGTCGACCGGCCGGTCGACCGCCAACGGTCATAAATATGACCGTTGGGCAATCCCGATATACAGAGAGCAAAGCTCTCTGGTCCGGTCGACTGGTTGGTCGACCGGCCCACTGTGCTGCCAGACGTGCACAGCTCTGTGCACGTCGGTCGACCGTTACGGTCGACCGGCCCTTGGTGCGGTCGATCGGGCGGTCGACCGACCTGGCCTGTCAGCCAGTTTCTGGGTCAAAAAACATGTTAAAATTCTTTAATAAATCTTGTAAAATCTTCTAAAAATACCCAAAAATAGTTTTATCATTTTGCATTGATATATAAACTTGTGATAAAAATTTCAACTCAAATATCAAGCAAGTTAGACTATTTTTGTGTCTTATCATTTTTACCAAAATCAAAAACTGTATTTTATCAAACTTAGATTTTTCAATATATGAATAGGAAAGTTAAAATAAGTTTGTTTAAGTCATGTAAGCATGTATGTATATAGAACACATCTAATATACATAAAAACAAGTAAACTTATTTTGATCAATCTATTCATGAAAACCAAATCCAAAACATGAAACGTGTGTGTTGTGCACTTGAGCATGTCAACTATACTAAGCTTTACAAATGGATCTAAACACACTAAACTAAAACTAGGATACCTAAGTCTTCTTGATGATCTTCATCTTCAAGCCGACTCGATCCCAAACGTGATCCACCGAGTGCAAAGGTATGATCTTGATGCTCGGGCACTGGAATCACCATGTGAAAGCTTCCAAACTCCTGTTTTTGAAACAATCACCAACTAATATCTTGATCAATGATCTGTAACTAAAATCATAAGATTATTAGTAAACATAACTACATGAGTTAATCATCATCAAAACTAGAGAGGAAGGCCTCCGGGCTAACAGAGTTAATCATCATCAAAACTAGAGTGGAAGGCCTCTGGGCCAACACTATAGTTATGGGTATTCCCCATTTTACCCCTGATTATACTGTTTGAGTGTTGATGTCTTGTTGATATTGATTATCAGACGTAGAGACATCTTAAATTTTATATTACTTGAGGAGTAGGCGTAAATTGGGTTGACTTGACCTGGTGGCATGTATATACATAATTGACTAGTATCTTGGATTTCTGGTCTTGTGTTTGAACTTAATGAAAGTGAGAGTGTATGATGGTCTTTATTAAGATTGGATAGTGGTGATTGGTTGGATATAAACCAGTATGTATTTTATATATTGGGACTTGGATATATCGATGACTTTGAGGATCTGAGTTGATTAAATGTTTTGCCCAGATTATTTTATTCATGCTAGCATATCATTACTTATTCTGAATATCATGATTTACCTAAAGAACTATAATCACCTAGAGGGAGTGAATAGGTGACTAGCTAATGTAAAGATGAATTAATGCGGAATTTAAACTATTTATGCAAACTAAAAACTATTAAGCTAAACACAACAAGTATACACAAGAGTGCAGCCGAATTCCCAGTGAAGGGCTCTGGACTGTCTCCTCAAGATTCCTCTAGATAAGAGTTGACTCCTCAAGATTCCTCTAGATAAGAGTTGAGGTGCCGCTATGACTCTCTTGGTTGAATACGAGAGTAAGCAAACAATCCCAAGCATATATCAATAGAGCACAAATATATCAAGCATATAAAGAGATAAACAATATGAGCATGCAAGATATAAACATAAGTGAGAGATAGAGAGAGCAATCGCAAACACGGGAGATTTATTTCGAGGTTCGAGCACCCTTGCTCTACGTCCCCGACTTCAACACTATGAAGGATTTTCACTAGAATCGATCCCACCGGATCACTTGGTGCAGCAACACCTACAACGAGTTCACACTAGAACTCCTTGGACTCACTAGTCCCCTCACTTATTCCTGCAAGAACTACACATGCAAGCACACTAGCTTGTCGAGGCCGCACCTCTACACCGAGCTCCCACAAGAACTCGAAACAACGCGAACCCGCAAGTTCACCTCCTCAAATACAAAGTAGAACACTGGTGATATAAACACTCTAATCACCTAAAAACACTCTCACAACAACTCTCCTATAGGATAGATATGGTAATGGAAAGCTCAAGTATGAGTGAGAAAAATTAGGATGGATTTTGTGGTGAAAAGCTCAAGAAATCACTTTTGAAAACACTCTTGATAAACTCTCCTTTTGATATGAAAGTTTTAGCTCTAAACAGTGGAGATAAACACTTAGAAAGGTAGGAAAAACTAGCTTGAAAATTCACTTCAAATCTTGTAGAAAACAGCCCAAACAGCCCCAATTTATAGGCCTCAAAATATAGCTGTTGGGGTCTAACTCAGTTGAAAACTCTGCTGTCGGTCGACCGCCCGGTCGACCACCAACGGTCGAATTTCCGACCGTTGGGAAAAGCGGTCGACCAGTCGGTCGACCGAAAACTGGGCTATGACCTAGCGGTCGACCGCCTCGGTCGACCAGAGCCATTTACAGAGAGCAGAAGCTCTCTGGCGGTCGACCGTGCGGTCGACCGGCCCTTGGTTGTGCACGTTCGTGCACATCGGTCAACCGCCCGTTTGACCGATTTCTGGATCGGTCGACTGGCCCGGTCGACCGCCAGAAGACCTGGTCAGCCATATAAAGGGATTAAAAACTTAGTCTTTTTACCTTCAATAAAATCTCACAAATTCTTATAAATTCTACAAAAATAAGTTCATTAATATACTTTGATATCCAAACATGTTTAATTAAAAATCAAAATACATTACAAACATTTTGAACTATTTTTGTAATAGAAATTTTTGCTTAAATAAAAATCTGTATTTTTCAAAAAAAAAATCTCCAAATTGAAAAACGATTTTTTCAAAACTTCTCCAAATACAAGAACAAGATATTTTAACACTTTTGAAGCTTAGTGTGTATGGATATAATCCACTACACATATATGATGAAATATCTATTTTTTTGACAATAAGCTCTAAATAAGTTTTGATAAAACACATGTATATTTTGAAGCTTAAAAACCAAATCGGTATTTTCTAAAACAAAAGTTCTTTTCTGAAAACACATATAAATCTTGTGTGTGTATATGAACTTGAGCAATCCACCAACAAATCTATCTTTTATATTTTATCTAAAATAAAATCTTGACACTTACAAAACACGACACAAGTCTTTTTGAAAATCTTCTCTTTGAAAATCTTCTTCTCCTTCTTGACTTGGTCCAAACCTTGATCCAATGAGATAGACTTCTCTTGAGTACTTGATGCAATCTTGATGCGCGAGCTCTTGAATCAACATGTGCTAGCTCCAAAACTTGACTTTAAATTCTTTGTTGAAGCTAAACCCTACTAAGATCTTGATCAAATATCTGAAACTAAATAAACACAAGATCATTAATACTATAACTATAAGAGTTAATCATCATCAAAACTAGAGTGATGGGCCTCTGGGACAACAATCTCCCCCTTTTTGATGATGACAAAACTCATGGAGTATATATGCATGGATTAAAGTTAAGCTTCATAGAAGCTCCCCCTTAACTCATGCATATCAATAAACAAATAGATATTCAATGAAGTGCATAAACTAAAAATATGTATGCATAAACAAGGAGATAAACATGCATCAACTCACCAAATTCTTCTCCCCTTTTGCATAAACAAAACATATATGCATAAACAAAACTCTCTCAAAATCCTTCTCTCCCTTTTTGTATAAACAAGGAAATGCAAGAAAATGAAATAAACATGCATATATAAATCTCCAAATTTCTTTCCCCCTTTTTGTCAAATTATCAACAAAGGGGCATAAATAAACTAAAAAAAATTCTCCCCCTTTTGTCAAATCAAATAAGAAGGATGTATATGCGATATACATTCATGAAGAGGAGAGACGTAAAGTTAACTCCCCCTGCATACATGCATTACATGAAGAAGGGATGACAAGACCCTAACTCACATAAAGCATAATATACAATGTATAAGCGGAGATATTAAGCTCCCCCTACACACGTGTACCACATAAAGAAGAAATGTCAAGCTCCTTAATATAAGATACACTCAACATGAATCTATATATAGAAGAAATGTTAAGCTCTCCTTGCATATAAGCAATTCAAATCAAAATAATTTTGAAATCACTTTAAAACAAATTTTTGAATTTTCTTAATAAACAAATTTTGAGATACCACTTGTAAATAACAGAATTTTAAGATACCAATGAAAGTAAAACATTTTGTATTTTTGATATCAATTGAAATATATTGAAATATCTTGTAAATTTTGATACCAAATAAAATGTCAATTGAAATACCAATTGAAAACAATGCATAAGCTTATAAAGATATCAATTTATTTTTAATTTTAAGTCAAGCTTAGCATAAACATAATTGGTGCTTTAAACATGTAAATATATGGTAAATCAAGCACAATCAAAACATATATATTGTGTGTGTGGTGTGTGTGTGTGTGTGTGTGTGTGTGTGTGAAAAAGAAAATACTAATTGAAATTGATATTATTTGAGATTTTGAAACATACATATATAGAAAACAAATATGAGTATGTAAAAATAAAATTCCATGAAGAAACATTTGTATAACTCATATCTATCCACCTTATTCATGCACATGTTAAAAAGATTTTCAATTTTAAGCATACACGGCATGGTCGCCCATCCAACCACCCTTAAAGGGTAGAAGTTTTCCAAAAAAAATATGATTTGAAAATAGTTGTAAATTTGAAAATACTACCAAATGAGAATAAATAACTAGTTAAAGTAATTTTTAAAAAACTAGTTAAAGATCCTTCAAATATGAAACCAAATCATATATATCTCATGAAACATGCTAAAAACACAAGAGTTGACACTCGAAATCTATAAAGCTCAAAAATTCTCATGAAATAATGCCATGAGTAAACAAATGAAGTGTGAGTGCACAAGAATCATGTAAATAGCATTTTCATAAAATGATCAATAAAGCTCAAAATAAACATGAATATTTTTTTATCAAAAGCATAAAAATGTATTTTTCATTAAAATCAAACTTCAAGATATATGTATGTTTTATCCAAAACTAAAAATATACATACATATCCTAAACACAAAAGAGTCTATAATAGAATTTGCATGAAGGCAAGAGACTCAAGGGTATGCATGTATATTTATTAGTTTTAGACAAGAATAACATATACATGAAGTAAAATATGCACAAAAAAGACAAAACAAGTGTAAATGAGGGAATCATCAAAACTAGATTATACATGTACATGTAAGGAGTACAAATGAATAATGAAGGTCAAACATATAAGAATCAAATGTTGCTCACTACTTGTATAAGTATAGACAAAGTTTAATGAAAGCTACATCTAAACAAGTATTCACCACATGAAATATAAAAACAAAAACATGCTAAAAATATTATCTATGTAAAAGCATGTAAACTAAAATAAGAGTTTAGAGATAGTTACCAAACTATGTGCACTAATCTCTAAGTCTCCAAAATAAGGTGGTCCTCCCACCAAACTTTCTTGATAGCGATGCATTAATAGGGTATATACACTAGCTCTTGCATCCACCATCAAGGCACCAATCCTCTCTCGTCATGTGAGAGCTCACACCTACATCAAATATAAGAGGTGGGGATTTTGGTACCCATTTTCTTTTGGGTTCACGGGGGTTAGCATCATAAGGGACCCAAATATTTTTATTAGCAAAATTTATAGAATTTACTTTATCAAAACAAACTTTGCTAAATGGCCTTTGCGGCAGCAATGTGTACATTTGTACACTCTAGCATGCACATGAGAATGAGTATGATCATGATGTGCAAAGTGTGCATATGTGTGCCGTGGGCTATGTGCATGAACATGTGGAGCTTGTTTCTTTTGAAACAAGGTTTCCAATTTAGAATGATTAAATGCACAATTGCTCAAAGTTGAGCTCAAACATTTATTCTATTTTTCAAAAATTGAATCTCATTTTTATCAATAGTGGCATGAAGAGCATGGCAAGTATGAGAATCAACAACCCTTTTCTTTTAGAAATATTTTCTTTTCCTTTTGAATAATTTTTTTCTTTTTAAAGAGTTGTTTTCTTCCAAAGCAATTTCCTTTCTTTTTCCACCAAGTTGATTTTATTTTTCAAAAATTATTTCCTTCACAAAGATCATTTAATTTAGAAAATAAGGAAATATTCTCCTTTTTTTAAGATTCATTTTCTTTAGAAATGTTTCCAATTTATTTGAAAAGAATCTTTTTCTTTGAAATGGACTCATATTTATTTTTCAATCTTTATGGTCCTTTTTAAGCAAATCATATTTTTCAAGAGTTATTGACAAATAAAGCAAGTTCATCATATGACAAGTTACATCCTCATTAAGCTCGGATTCGAATTTACCTCAAGAGGGTTATCCCCTTGGACCATGTAGCACAAGTTGGAAGCATAACTTCCATCATCCGAGTCACTCCCCGCATAATATTGCTTTTGTTCGCCAAGGAGACTATAGTGTTCAATACTACAAAAGCCGAATCAAAATTAGCAACTTTAGATAAATATTCATCATTTAGGGTACTCTTAAAGCATGAAGGGCTTTTGCATTAGCCTCAAGATTTTTGCCATTTAAATATATGAATCTTTAATAGTGGCAAATAAACATGAATATTTAGGGCTTTGAGGTACATTGACATCTTAACCTTCCAAGTTTGGATGTTAGAATATCAAACGATGGGGTGACATGAAATCCATGTGTGTTAAATATTGTGATTAGCTAAAATGAGGATCTTTATTCTACGTTGTTAGACCCAAATCAAGAGCTCCAAACTCTGATACCACTTGTATCACCTAGAAGGGGGTGAATAGGTGACTAGCTAATCTAAAGATGAATTAATACGAAATTAAAACTATTTATGCAAACTAAAAACTATTAAGCTAAACACAAGTATAACACAAGAGTGTAGCCGAATTCCGGGTGAAGGGCTCTGGACTATCTCCTCAAGATTCCTCTAGATAAGAATTGGGTGCCGCTATGGCTCTCTTGGTTGAATACAAGAGTGAGCAAACAATCCCAAGCATATATCAATAGAGCACGAATATATCAAGCATATAAAAGAGATAAACAATATGAGCATGCAAGATATACACAAGTGAGAGATAGAGAGAGCAATCGCAAACACGGGAGATTTATTTTGAGGTTCGAGCACCCTTGCTCTACATTCCCGCCTTCAACACTATGAAGGATTTCCACTAGAATCGTCCCACCGGATCACTCGGTGCCGCAAACACCTACAACGAGTTCACACTAGAACTCCTTGGACTCACTAGTTCCCTCACTTGTTCCCGCAAGAACTACACACGCAAGCACACTAGTTTGTCGAGGCCGCACCTCTACACCGAGCTTCCACAAGACTGAAACAACGCGAACCTGCAAGTTTGCCTCCTCAAATACAAAGTAGAACACTTGGTGACCTAAACACTTTGATCACCTAAAAACACTCTCACAACAACTCTCCTATAGGATAGATATGGCAATGGAAAGCTAAAGTATGTGTGAGAAAATTATGATGGATTTTGTGGTGAAAAGCTCAAGAAATCACTTTTGAAAACACTCTTGATAAACTTTCCTTTTGATATGAAAGTTTTAGCTCTAAACAAGTGGAGATAAACACTTATAAATGTAGGAAAAAACTAGCTTGAAACTCACTTCAAATCTTGTAAAAAATAGCCCCAATTTATAGGCCTCAATATAGCCGTTGGGGTCCAACTCAGCAGAAAACTCTGTTGTCGGTCGACCCGCCCGGTCGACCGCCAACGTTCGGATTTCCGACCATTGGGAAAAGCGATCGACCGGTCGGTCGACCGAAAACTGGGCTATGACCTAGCGTCGACCGCCCCGTCGACCGGAGCCATTCACAGAGAGCAGAAGCTCTCTGGCGGTCGACCGTACGGTCGACCGGCCCTTGGCTGTGCACGTTCATGCACATCGGTCGACCGACTTCTGGATTGGTCGACCGGCTCGGTCGACCGCCAGAAGACCTAGTCAGCCATATAAGGGATTAAAAACTTGATCTTTTTAGCTTCAATAAATCCCCTAAATTCTCATAAATTCTAAAAAAATAATTTATTAATATACTTTGATATAAAAACATGTTTGATTAAATAAAACACTTACAAATATTTTGAACTATTTTTGTAATAGAAATTTTGGCTTAAACCAAAATCTGTATTTTTCAAAAACAATCTCTAAATTGAAAACGTTTTTTCCAAAACTTCTCCAATACGAGAATAAGATATTTTAAATAATTTTAAAGATTAGTATGTATGGATATGATTCACTACACATATATGATGAAATATTTATGTTTTTTATAATAAGCTCTGAATAAGTTTTGATAAACACATGTATATTTTTGAAGCTTAAAAATCAAACCGGTATTTTCTAAAACAAAAGTTCTTTTTGAAAACACATATAAATCTTGTTTGTGAGTATATATGAACTTGAGCAATCCCCCAACTAATCTATCCTTACATTTTATCTAAAAATAAATCTTGACACTTACAAAACCCGACACAAGTCTTCTTGGAAATTTTCTCTTTGAAAATCTTCTTCTCCTTCTTGACTTGGTCCAAACCTTGATCCAATGAGCTAGACTCCTCTTGAGTACTTGATGCAATCTTGATGCGCGAGCTCTTGAATCAATATGTGCTAGCTCCAAAACTTGACTTTAAATCATTTGTTTGAGCTAAATACCTACTAAGATCTATCAAATATCTGAGACTAAATAAACACAAGATCATTAATACTATAACTACATGAGTTAATCATCATCAAAACTAGAGTGATGGGCCTCTGGGCCAACAAGAACTTTACTGATTATACATGACATCTACCTGATAACTATAATGTCCATGTTACCATAATTGTTGGGAAATATTGTATACGGTAACACACTCTCATGTTATACTTGTTACATGTCCTGTTATACCGGTATCCTGTTCACTGATATTATATATCCTATTATACCGATATCCTAATTACCATGTTGACGTTGTAACCACCGAGTTATCCCAGTGGTCTAGGTAACATGTACATTAAATAATCTTGATAATCTAAATAACCTGATATTAAATAACTTATATTTGGGATTGGGAGATTGATAGAGGTGAAAGCGTCTGTATTTTGGGTGGACCTAGATATAGGTTGTGCAGGCGAAAGAGGGTTCCACTGCAGGGTTCGTGGGGGGTGACTGGCACTCCGTCCTATTATTGTTCGTGTTATACATGTTCCTGACTACTTTGCGGTAGGGCTTGGATCAGCGCTAGGAGTCTAGGCCGTGGTCCCGGGTATGTACAGGACCCACCTAAAGTATGGACAATGTCTCCAACCGATCAGTTTCAATAACTTAGGATCCTGATTGACACGTGTGATAGGCGTAGTATGGGATGCGTCTATTACATGTAGAAATGGTGTTCGCTGATATAATATATAATAAGTTACTGTAATTGATTGTCTTTACCTGATATATGTATGTATGTCGGACAACCCGTATTACACCTGACCTGATTGGACATCTGACTCTAGTACTGACTGACTCTACCCGCTGATATATAGATTGTGATAGACACCTGATTGAATGCCTGACTTGACACATACTCTACTGTGTGATATCCACATTATTATTTATTTATTTTATTCATGCCATTTCTTATTCTCGTGTGTGTGTGTGTATGTATGTATGTATGTATGTATGTTGTATATATATATATATGTTCACATGTTAATTTCACATTAAAGATGGACCAATAACCTTGGTTAATTGACATTGGATTCCTATTAAAGTTAACTGATATATATTAATGCCCATATTAAAGTCACATTTATATAGTTATATAGTCTCTTGAAATATAAATGGTACCATGATGGAAAGGTTTTATTTCAAGGGGTTTTATTGCAATGTGAGACCCACTTTTCTCCTCCTGCAAAGAATTACATCTTACGTTCATTCATTTGAGAATCCATCAGAAAAGAAAACTGTGAGTTTGTGCAAGGACAAGGAGACAGAGAAAGAGAGGATCTTTGCATTAGGGTTTACAGGATCAAAAAGAAGGAATCAAGGATCTTCTCCAATCATCATCTATTCTCTTCATCAATGGCTTCAGGTATGGTGATTTAAAGTATTGCTCAATTATGCATTTGATTATTCTTGAGATGTTCTTTGATTCTTGATCCATGGCCTATTTTTATCCGCATTAAATCTATTGTATTTCCAACATTTGGTATCAGAGCTGTGTTTAAGAATCAATACATTTTGGATTAGATTATGGTAAATTAGGGTTTTTTATAACAGTTCAAAATCGAATTTTTGATCATTTTAATTGTAGAATTTCATGAGGACTAAATAGCCCTAATTTTATGTTCATATTCCTCTAATTATGCAATTATCAGGGATCAAAATTCAGGATTAAGAAACCCTAATTTTCCCTAATTTTTGAATAAATCGTCGGAACAGGAACTGCCTCAAATAACTGTTTCGTCGACTATTAGTCGACTAGCAAGAGTTTATAGTCGACTAATTTATTTTCCGGAAAGTTGAAAACTCTCTGTTTCTAAACAGTAGTCGACTTGTACTTTGGATTAGTCGACTAGTAAAGTGTATAGTCGACTAACCATTTTTGCCAAGTCGACTAATTTTTAACCGAGAGTTGTCTTCCAACAGGAGTCGACTAATAAATTTTGTAGTCGACCAATAAAAATTTATAGTCGACTAATTATATGGGTATAGTCGACTAATCTTTCTTTGCCCTAGTCGACTGGACCTAAATGTGTAGGTCGACTTGACTTGACCCAAGTCGACTAATCCTTCATTGTAGTCGACTAATGCTTGTTAATGTTCAATCATTAAAGTATGTTACACATTTAAGTTATTGTGTTAATATTGATTGATGCTTGGTCAAGTAATGTATTGATGTATTATGGCTTTACTCAAATAAAAGGATTAGAGAAATTATATGGTTAGTTTTGTATTCATATGGCTTATTGATTAGTAGTTGCCAAAGTGACCTATGTTAGTAAACCTATGAATATATAACTACATAAACTTGTCAATGAGGTGGCATAAAAGACAATAATATTCTCGATGGCGTTTCTAGTTAGGAGATTGGGACTGGCCCAAAGGAAAGTCTCTTTCAAATATTATGAACCGGGTAGGGTAGTGTAATTTATGTGACTTAGTGGTGTGGAATTGGATACCCAAGGTAACATTGTTGGCCCAAGGTTACAATCACCCTTGTTTAGTGTATTTTGATGATTACAAAACATTTAGTTATTGTACTAATAACATTTGTTGTTTAAGTGTGTTTTTTTAGATTTCTATTCATACTAGAAGTCTTCTCTCACAAATACAAGGTTTTGGACTCAAGTCAACTCCAATTGGGCTCAAGATGCAAAATTGAAGATCAAGTGGAGATAGCCCATCTTGAAGCATTGCCTTGAAGTCTTTTAGAGTTTGTAAGTTTAGAATGTTAAAGTTTGAATATAAAAAATTTGGCTCTAGGATTTGCACACACACTTGTTTCATGTATTTCCTATGTTTTGAAAATGGTTTTTCTAAGTTTTATGCCTTAGTTTATATATACATGTACCAAGCTTTATATCCTGAAAAACTTGTTTAAAACATGTGTATAAACTATTTTCTGCATAATACTTAGCTATATGTATTTTTAAAATATTTATCAAAATTTTTCTAACTCAAAACAGCCCAGTTTTTCAGTTTCAGGCAACATCGTCGACCGGCCCGGTCGACCGGCGATGTGTCTGGACATGCACTGTTTGCGACGGAGAGCATTCTGCTCTCGTGATATTTCGGTCGACCGGACCGGTCGACCGGAAGAAGGACTGTGTTTTCCTCCTTTTGGGTCGGTCGACCGGACCGGTCGACCGAGAGCAACGGCTCTTTCCAGCAGGGCTGGCGGTCGACCGGACCGTCGACTGCCAAGCCTGCAACTTAGCAACGGCTCTTTCCTCTTTGAGATTTTCTGAAAACTGTTTTCTTTTTCTGCTTTAACAGATTTTTGGAGAGTTGTTGGGGTGCTTTTGCAGGTTGAAATTAGGTGTAAAGAAAATATTTTTAACTTATTTTCAACCCTACAAATAGAGGAGAAGTCTCTCCTTCACTTCACTCAGAATCCTCAAGTTTTCATTGTTTTCAAAAGAGAAGAAAAGAGTTTAAAGCTTTCATTCCAATTCTTTTTGAGCTAGTTTTTCATTGGTTTTGATTGCTAATATCTTTCTACAACTGAAGTTTTTCTCACCACACTTCATAGAGCCAAAAATCCTATACTCATTCTATAGTGAGTTTAATTGAAATTTAGAGTGTTTTTGTAAAGAGTTTGAGAAATAGTGTAGTGATCTTGTTGTTATCACTTTGTTCTTGTATTCCTTTCTTTGGGAGCAACCTCTTCGTAGAGGTCCTTTGTATTCGGTGGAGCTCGGTGCTCGGTCTTCGGTAGACCAAATTGTAAAGGCATCCTCGGTGGATAGTGGAAACCCTTCACGGAGGTGAAGGCGGGGACTAGAGCAAGTGTGCTCGAACCTCGAAACAAATCATCTTGTTTGCGATTGCCTTTGCGTTATTCTTACTTTCAATTCTCTTGCTTTATATTGTCTTGAATTATTTGCTTGAGAACTAACCCTCTACTTGTGCAATCTTGTCTTATTTACTTTACTTGCTATACTTGTTTGTGTTACATTGTGTGCATCTCATTTCTCATCATCATACTTGGCATTGATCGATCACACCTCAATACAACACGGTTTGCATTGCGCACCTCTAACCCATATCTAGGGATTGGGAGGAAGGAGTTCAGAACCTCGCAAGGGGTATTCGGCTCTAGTCGTGTTTTTGAGAGATCGTTGCATCACTCATTAATTAAAGTTTAAAAAGATCATTAGATTAGCATTCACACCTATCACCCCCCCTCTAGGTGTTTTTCAATTGGTATCAGAGCTTGGACTCTAGGATTTGGTTTAACCACCTTAGAGAAGATCCTAATTTGCTAATCATTTCATTCATATTCATATAAGTAAAAATGGCCGATGGAATTAAGACCCCTCCTAAGTTTGATGGACTTAACTTTCCCATATGGAAGTTAAGA
This sequence comes from Agave tequilana, assembly GCA_038442645.1. Lineage (NCBI taxonomy): Eukaryota > Viridiplantae > Streptophyta > Magnoliopsida > Asparagales > Asparagaceae > Agave > Agave tequilana. The sequence continues at coordinate 166,176 of JAVJIF010007621.1, forward strand.
TGACCGTGTTTTTGCAATCTCTAGGTAGCCGAGTTGCGAAAGCCGTGACTAAGTCCTTTAGTGTACCCCCCGGTGACGAATCCACTGGTCCGAAATAGAGACTAAGGAATTCGATGCCAATGCCAAAGCTCACTATGCACTTCTTCAAGCCCTAATGATGATGACATAGCTAGGGTTATACATTGCAATCCGCATTTGAGATTTGGTCACACTTGATAGTCACTCATGAGGGGGACCTCACAAGTAAAGAAGGCTAAGATTGACCTTCTTCGGTCTCATATGAAACATTAGCATGCAAGACAATGAAACCATAGATGATATGTTATAAGATTTACCAAGATTACTATGGACTCTCTTCTTTAGGTGAAGATATCAACAATGATCAAAGAGTAAGAAGATCATCCGGGCTCTCCCTCCTTCATGGGAAGTTAAAGCAACAACCTTGAAGGAACTCAACGACAATGAAGAGATGGAGCTTATAGGTCTCATTGGAACCTCAAAACCCATGAGATGGAAAGGAAAGCAAGGAGGACATGGCTCCTACCAGAAGAAGACTATTGCCTTCAAGTGTCAATCATCACACTCCGACGAAGATGATGAAGAAGAAGATGATGAAGAGCTCTCACTCCTTGTTAAGAATGTCCGAGGATGTACAACAAGGCAAAGTACCAAGGTAGAAGGAGATGGCAAGGAGGCAAAGAAGAAAGAA
>JAVJIF010007622.1:0-209427 GCA_038442645.1 Agave tequilana
AGACGACCTGCACGAGCTGAAGTCTTTGGAAAATGCCAGCTCTTCTAGTGAGCCCAGGTCACCCTAACCCGGCTCTTAGCTGCTCAAGAACAAGAGCGACAGGAGGCAGAGGCACAACTAGATGCAGAGATCCGCAGCCTCGAATATTCCCAGGCTGAATGTCAGAAACTAACTGACAATTCAAGGGAATCCGAGATTGTCATGCAGAGCACGGAGCACGTCTCATCAGTGCTCAGGACACACCATTGCCAAGGCTCGGGACACCATTGCCAAGGCAGAAGCTGTGCTTGCGATCAATGAGAAGAAGCTTGTTACCATCAAAGAGGAGCTTGCGGAGCAACAGGCGGCTAAGGCGCGAGCTGAGAGAGTCTGTCTCTACATTTCTTTCAGGGTGGAATCTCTGCGAGCGCAGCTGGCTGCAAAACCCTTCCTATCTGAAGAGGAGCTGCGGGTCCAAGCCATGATGGAGGCTGAGAAGGCACGTCAGATCAAGATGCATCATCTCAGGGAGCAAATCCGTTCCTTGGCGACCAGACATTTAGCCTTCTTTTCTTTTTTTTTTTGTAAAGAAAAGGACACTCTACTTATCAGAGTGTTTGTATCCACTTTTGATATAAAAAAGACATTTTTTTTGTTTCCATCTTCTTTGCTTAGCTGTGGATGAATCCAACTTCTTGATCACTGGCTGTGAATACTGACTTAGGTAAAGACTAAGTTCTTTCAATGAACGCAGCATCGACTCGCGGCCTCTGTTCACAGGGAGACGCGGGTATCAGTTCAGAAGAACTTGGGCAGAACCAAGTTCTTTGGCGAAATGCAGCGTCGATCCATAGGGAGACGCGGCCATGAGTTCAGAAGGACTTGGGCAGAACCAAGTTCTTTTGATGAAACGCAGCGTCAATCCATAGGGAGACGCGGCCATGAGTTCAGAAGGACTGGGCAGAACCAAGTTCTTTTGATGAACGCAGCGTCAATCCATAGGAAGACGCGGTCATGAGTTCAGAAGACGCGGCATCCGTCTGTAGGGAGAGACGCGGATCTGCTTCACTAGGAAGACGCGGATCAAGCAGACGCGAGGGACGCCCTTGTGCATTTTTCCATTAATCCCAAAATGGACTAAGTGTTCTCCTTTAAAAAGGACCCCGTTTGCTGAGGGGACGCGACTTTGCATCACGCGGACATTCCTCTAGGACGCGGGTGATCGATATCCAATCTGGGAAGGGGACGCGAATTTTGGATACGGTTCTTCAGTCTGCGTCTTGGTGTAACCTCCCAGGCGTTACATACAGCCTGTCATAAAGATTTAATGTGATCTTCAAATCTCTATTGATGATCGGGAATGCAGATTTTCGCTGTTTCCCGAAGCGGTTACCCACGCGTCCGGCTTCTTATTGGTCTTGAGCGTTAATTCCCTTTAATGAGAACCCGATGCGGGGGTTGGAGATTGGCGCCTGCGACGGTTTTTCGAAGCGGCGTTACACGCGTCAGTCTCTTATTGGACCTTGACAATCGTGCGGTCTGTCATAAAGGCCGGCGGTTCAGATTGAGAGATCATTAATTGCAGTTATCGGGGGCTGCTATAAATAGGGCGCACCCTCTCCCTTCAATCCAACCTTTGGACTGTTTTCTTTTTGAGAGCGAGCGCTCTGAGAACCTTCATCCTCTTCAGAGTATTGTTTCCATGATGAGGTGGCTCTGTGGATGAAGATGACCCAGGGCTTGTATCTCCTGTTTGGTCTCTTCGGGGGCAGAGTGTCTCTCTTGATCATCTTGCACGTCCGCGTTTGGACGCAGAGAGCCCGACTCTTGGTGGAGGCCTCTGTTGGTACGCCGTCCCGATTAGCCATGATATTTTAATCTACCACGGCCTGTACCTTGGCATCATCATTATTTGGACCCCCTCACGAAGTCTGTGTTGGGTGCCATTCCTTCTGGAATTTGCGCCACAGGCTTGAACTTCTCTGGACGCGAGTGCAGGGGTCTTTGGCACTTGGCGCTGGCTTTGTTCACAAAGCTTGCGTTTCAAAGCCACTGTCTTGGCGCGTTTTTATGGCTACTGCCTTAGCGCGTTTTATAGCCACTGCTTTGGACGAATTCCAAAAAGGTTTCAGACCCGAACCTTGCAACTCTTGTTCACTCAACAAGGAGATGGCAAACTTTCGGCGTCTGTGCCTTTTCGGCGTCTGTGCTTTCGACTTGGGCGTAGAATGAGACCGCGTTTTTGATTCGCGTTTGTCTCTGCTGACGCAGCAGTTTGGCTCACTGCGTGGGTCATTCCCGCGTCTGTTTGGCTGACTGCGTGGATCATTCCCGCGTCTGCAGTCTGCATTTGCGACTTAGTTTTTTCTCTGTTGAAACATACTAAGTTGCAGATTGTTCTGATTCCTTTGTTTCATTCCTTGCAGGTAGACTTGCTGGTTGCTGGGCCCCTGGAAGGATGCTTTGGCCGGCGAACCTTGCTCGAGTTCACCTATAAGAGAGTATATTATGGTCCTCGTCACATATAAAGAGTATATTACGTCTCTGACGAGGACCCAACCCTCGCCAAGGTCTCTTCAGATCTGCTTCGCCATTCATGCCTGCTGGCAAGAGATGGTCAGGCTATGCATGACGGCGATGAGGGTTCCGGCGGTTGTGGTGGCGGACAAGAACCTCTTCCTCTCCCACTCCAGAAGTCACATCAAGGACAATCCATGTCCGTTGGATGGCCTGCTAGGGAAGGAGACGCTCCTGAACGAAGGGTGCAGGACTTTCTGTTGCCACCGACTTCAAGAACACCATTGCCCTTAGCTTAGTCAGCTAGGGCGCTTTCGATGCTTACATCATGCATCGTGGTGTAACCAGCTTCTATTGTAGCACAAAACATCGCGCACTTGGACTCAGACGCGGCTTATAAGGAGTGAGTGCCAACCTCTAAGAGAGAGAGAGGGACTTCTTTGTACTCCTTAATTGTAACACTCAATCTTATTGTATAAGAGAGCGTTTTTACTGTAACACTCCATCTTATTGTATAAGAGAGCGTTTTGTATCACTTTCATATGTTTGGAAATAAATAAAAGTGACACTTTTCTTTTTGCCTCTTGCATTGTCTTGAACTCTTTTTTTTTTCTTAGACTCGTAGAAGTAAAGAATCTTTGACTTTGTTAAAATTATGATGGTAACTTTAATAAGTCAAATTTTGTAAGAAAAGATCCTATTTCAGGAACTCTCACAATACTGTCAGAGGTATGATGTTAACTTGACAGGGATGAAATGACTTTTTGGTGGACCTGCCACTTTGTAATAGAAAGTGACAAGTAGAATTTGGTACCCCCAGGGAGGGTGAACTCTGATCAGAGGTTTAGAATTAACTTAATCGAGTTTAGCTGGGGATTTTGATGAAACACTGTTAATTGGTGTAATATTAACCTAACAATATTTTTAGGTGGACCTGTATTCTATTGAAGAGAATAACAAGTGAGATTAGACTCGTGGAGAGTCTAGGAAGGTTTTACCATCAGAGGTGTGATATTAACTTGACGGGTTGAAAGTGGTCTTGTCGGAAGTGTAATGTTAACTTGACAAGGATGCGAGTCAGAGGTGTGATATTACCTTAACTCAGAAGTATTTCAGTTTTGTTTAGGAAAAACTGAGAATGTCACTGCCATAGGTGTGATGTTTAACTTAACAGTGAGGTAATGCTAGAGGTGTAATGTTGAACTTAGCATTGGTCATCTCGACTTGGACAAGGAAGTCGGGGAAAGGTCATGGCCATAGGTGTATTGTTGAACTTAGCGATGACTCAGATGCTAGAGGTGTAGTGTTAATTGGCATCATTCATTTCAGCTTCGATGTGGAAGACTGAGAAAAGTGACTGTCAGAGGTGTAATATTAAACCTGGCAGAAACTTGAAGTACTGCTTAGAGGTATAATGTTAACTTAAACAGTAGTTTTGTCAGAGGTGTGATATTAACTTGACAAGAATTGGCTGAGCCGAAAACAGTTTGAGGACCTGTCATTCTATGGATGAGAATTGACAGGTGGGATTTGAAGTGCCAGAGGTGTAGTGTTAACTTGGCAAAATGTAGAGTTGACAAGCAAGATTGTACTCTACAAGGGGTATCTCATTACCAGAGGTATGGTGTTAACTTGGCAACGATTGTTTTTTTTTTTGTGGTCCTACCATTCTGTGGATGAGAATTGGTAAGGGATTTGGAGGAAAGAGTGGAGCCAAGTCCACTTTGGATTTTTAGCAAACCCCCAGCTATCAACGAATTTGAGGTGCCTTTACCAACTACCATTTGAGTTGGGCTAGCCATGCTATTCCCCCCAGCATGATGAGTTGTCGAAGACTTATGTTGGGCTTAAAAGCCAACATTTTCCTCTATCCTTAGCCGTTGGGGGCGTCGGATGTTAATGAAGAAATTCTTCTTGCTTTGATCAGAGGTGTACTATTAACTTGATCAGCGGAAGAATACCATCTAAGGATAGTACTTCTTCAGGAATCTGCCATTGATTGGCATCATAAGTGTATCGCCATTCGAGGTTATGAGGCGATATGATCCATTCGAGTAGACTGACTCTACCACAAATGGTCCTTCCCATTTGGGTTGGAATTTGCCTTCGTCTTGTGCGTCATCACCATGGGTCTTCTGACGGCTAAGACAAGGTCACCTTTCTTGAAAGTTCGCACTTTAACTTTCTTGTTGAAGGCTCTGGTAATTCGAGCTTGGTAGAGCTCGATTTGCTGTTGGGCTTGCAGACGCTTGTCGTCTAGGGCCTCCAGTTCCTGGAGTCGCTGTCGATGCTTCTCCTCTGCCGTCATCTCCGCTGTCAAGGCGACACGTAGAGATGGAATTTGGATTTCCAGGGGAAGCACGGCTTCACATCCGTATACCAAGGAAAACGTGTGGCCTTTGTCGGGGTTCGCACTGTTGGCGATAGGCCCATAAGCATTCGCCTAGCTTGTCGTCCCAGTCGCGTTGACTCTTCGAGACGAACTTTTTGAGAAGCTTGCCAATGGTCTGTTGAAAGCTTCTGCGAGGCCATTAGCGGCAGGATAGTATGCCGTTGAGGACACACTCTGGATTCTGAACTTTGCGCAGAATCTCTGGAATGCCTGGCTGATGAACTGGGGTCCATTGTCATGGACAATCCGCCGAGGTACACCGAAACGGTAAATAACGTGATGTTTTACGAACTTGATCACGTTGGACGACTTCACCTCCTTCAAAGGAATAGCTCGGCCCATTTGGAAAAGTAATCAGTTATTGCTAGAATGAAACCGATGTCCCTTTGATGATGGTGGGCTGATAGGACCAACCACATCCATCCCCCACATTTCGAATGGCCATGTAGAGGTCGTAGAGTGGAGGTACCCTGGTGCTTGATGGATAAAATCTCCATGTATTTGGCAAGCGTGACATCTTTTGGCATAGGCGACGGCGTCGGCAACCATCTTGGGCCAATAGAACCCAACCTTTGGAGTCGATGTGCCAGTTTTGGGCCAGGTTGATGGGCTCCGCACGTACCATCGTGGGCCTCTTTCAATACCTCCTGGGCCTCTTTTGGTGAGAGGCACCGGAGTAAGATCCCGTCATGCAATCGACGATACAAGGTTCGTGTAATCGCATTATAGTAAAACTTAGGGGCTTTCCTTCGAATGGCAGCCGCCTCTTTGGCGTCCTCAGGCAGGATGCCGTACAAGACATAGTCGATGTAGGGGAATCGCCAGTCTTTAAGCTCTGGACCGGCCGACAATTCCAGCACTTCTTTGCCTCGACAATCTCCCTTTGACTCCTGATAGTCCTCGAGAGTATTTTTCGGGCAATGCAAGTCGTGGCTGTAGACGAATATTTTCTCCATTGCTCCAGCTGGAAGAGCTAGGGAGGCTGCAAGGGATGCGAGTGCATCGGCGTGCGCATTTTGCCTGCGCGGTACATGGTCGATGTAGAAGTTAGCAAACCCCTCGGCCATGCGGATAGTTGCGTTGTAATAGGGTACTAAGTCTTCATGTCTGACTTCGTACTCCCCGCGAATTTGGCTGACGATGAGTTTAGAGTCACCGTATGCCTCGAGATTTTTAACGCCAATCTCATCGGCGAGCTGCATCCCGATCAATAGAGCATTGTATTCCGCCACATTGTTGGAACAAGGCTCCGTTAGCGAGACAGCTCGGGGGATCACATAATTTTGTGGGGAGACAAGTACTACTCCTACCCCCGCCACTACGTGTCCCTTGGGCTTGTCCTTGATGCACCGTCGAAGAAAAGTTGCCACACTTGACTTTCGAACGATGTCTGAGTCAGGTAGACTTCGGCCACTTCATCTGGGAGATCCTCGTAGACTTTGGCTGCCCTCGGATCTGGGTGTTCAGCTAGGAAGTCTACCACCGCTTGTCCCTCAATGGCTTTCTGCGGCAGAAAGTGCATATCATACTGGGATAGCAACATGGCCCATTTTGGCCAGCCGGCCATTTAGTGAAGAAGGCTTTGTCATAAGTAACCTCAGGGGGTTGACTTTTGATATGACATTTATAGTCTGGCCTACCAGATAGTGTCGCATTTTCTAAATGGCGAACACTAGTGCCAAACATTCCTTCTCGATCGGGTTGTACCGATGTTCGGCTCCGATCATTGTTCTACTCAGATAGTAGATTGCCTGTTCTCGTCCTTCTTCATCATTCTGAGCTAGTATAGCTCCCAAGAATGGTCCATTACCCGGACGTACACCAGGAAAGGCTTTCCGGACACCGGGGCTGCAAGGACTGGTGGTTGGGTGAGGTATTGTTTGATTTCCTCAAACGCTTGTTGGCAAGCATCGTCCCAAATGAACGAGACACCCTTCTTCATCAACTTAGCGAAGGGCTAGCATCTTCCGAGAGGTTTGAGATGAACCTGCGGATGTACGCTAATCGACCCTGTAAACCCCTGAGTTCCTTGAGGTTTCTCGGGGGTTGCATCTCTTGGATAGCGCGGACTTTCTCCGAATCCAAATGGATTCCTGTGGAAGTCACAACAAATCCTAGGAATTTGCCACTGGCTACCCCCAGGAAGGACTTGGTGGGTTCATCTTCAATTGATGAGCCCGCATGATGTCGAAGACCACCTTCAGATCAGCTATGTGATCTCCTTTAATGCGACTTTTCACCGCAATGTCATCGACATAAATCCACCGTTTTGCGCATTTGCTGATGGAAAATGGCGTTCATGGCCCTTTGGTAGGTTGCCCCTGCATTCTTCAGTCCAAAAGGCATGACAGTATAGCATATACCCCTAGAGGAGTCCTGAAGGAGGTATGCTTTTCATCACCAGGATACATTTTGATTTGATTGTATCCTGAGAATCCGTCCATGAAGGACATTCGTTCGAATCCACAAGTACTGTCGATCATAACATCTGTGATTGGCAATGGGAATTCGTCTTTGGGGCAGGCCTCGTTTAGATCGCGGAAGTCGATGCAGATCCTGATCTCCCGTTCTTCTGAAAACGGGGACGGTGTTGGCTACCCAGTCGGGAAGTTGTTCTTCCCTGAGGAAGCCAGAATCAATAAGTTTTCTGACTTCTGATTGAATTGCCTCCATTATTTCGGGACGGAACCGTCGCTGCTGTTGTTTGACAGGCTTTACGTCCGGATTGATGTTGAGGCGGTGCATGGCCACTTGAGGATCAAGTCCTGGCATGTCCTCATAATTCCAGGCGAGACGTCTTATACTCTTGTACAAGAGATATTAGATCCTTCTTCTCTGAAGGTGACAGGCGTCACTTATGAAGATGGGCTTAGGGTTAGCCTCATCTCCTAGGTTGATCTGAACAACCTTGTCTTCTGTGGGTGGCTCACGTTGTTCAAAGCGAGTGTCCCAAAGAGCATTCAAATGTTTGATCCAAGGATCTGCATCTGCGAGGATCATTTCTTCATATTCATCCTCCAGGTGGCTTGTTGAAACCATGTCACTGAAAGTTCCTTGAAGATGTTGCCGACACTGACATCTGACTCCCAAGATGATGTGTCTGAAGAGTGATCGTTGCTCGACGATTCTTGAGAATCGGAGGCTGATGGGACCGGAGTTGATACATAGCCCAACCCCCGGCGCGTCCGATGATAATAATCGGGGGCCTTCCCTTTCGGCACAAAGGATCGAAGTAGCGTTCTCCTTCCTCTGCCGAAGTTAACCCGGGTCTGTTGGTTAGATCATACCCCATGCACTTCATCATTTTGAGCGCTTTTGGTTCATAATGACTGAGCTGAGGGGATTCCTCCTCGCTTTCCGATTCTTCGCGGAGCATTGGTTCAGTCGTCATTCGCCCAAAAAGGATTGGTTTTTGGCCTTTTCGTCTTGTCGGAACAATGAATATAGATTCCTGCGCATCACCATTATCCTGGTATGTCCCGAAAGATGATTTTACTGGTACATGCAATGATGTTAAAGCATCCATTGCCGACCAGATGTCATCGTCTACGTCGGTACTAGTATCCGACGGTATTGAATCGGATGCACACACAGAAAAATACTCAAAGTCTAAATTCTCATTAATATACCAACCGCCCGCATCGTCGGTGGATTATCAACATCGAGCTTATTAGTGCTCTTTACAAGTGGTTTCCAACTTCCACAGGCACTCTTCTTACTCGGGCTCAGTGTCAGCCTCATTACCAGAGTCTGGCACCTCCAGTTGCGGGGTTTCATCCACCGGATCCTGATATAAGAGGGAGTCCGTGAAATAATTTTCGACCCCCTTAAACGGATACCTTTCGGCAACCAACGTTTGCACCTTCCCACTCGCGTCAATGTATTTCATGACTTGGTGAAGAGTGGAGGGAACGATGGAGTTGCGGTGGATCCATGGTCGTCCCAGCAGCAGATTGTAGGAAGTGTCGCATCGATGACGTAGCACGTCACCTCCGACTTGAGGCTCCCAATCTGGCACTTGAGCTTGATCTTCCCTATCGGACGGGTGCCGTTGGCATTGAACCCGTAGATGGTCGTCTGTGTAGGGCTCAGACGGTGGGTAGGGATGCCGAGGTGTTGCATGACTCGGCGGGGTATGATGCTCAATGCGGACCTGGATCTACCTGAATGCGGTTCACCTCAGATGATCCGATATAACCTGTGAAGTACAGGGGTCGATCATGCTTCCCTTTAACCTGCATACATCTGCCGTGAAGGTAATGCAGGGAGCATTCTGGGAGGTGTGGAGACAATTCTCTACATCTTCCTTCTTTGGCACCTGGGTCATAAAGACCTCAGCATTGCCAGAGCTTCTTGTAGAGCCTCCCTAGTCGACTTTGATAGTCTTAGAAGCTCATACAGGGTGATCCGCGCCGGGATGTTGGCCAATTGAGCCAAGACATCAAACGGTAAGGCGTTGTGGATCCTTCCGCTATACCCTTTTGAAGAGCTCGAGAGAATCGAGTCTCTTTTTGTTTCTCCACTGGTGGCTTCGTGGAGGGCCTAGTTGGCTCTACAGCCGGTTGTGGAGGGTTTGCCGCCACTTCGCCGTACTGCTTCAAGTAGGGCTGTCCTGAACGAGTCCCCGTCATTGGTTGGTTGGGCTCTGCGGCCAAGACTATTGTTTCCTCTTCTGAATCAGTCAGTGAGGGAACATCATCCTCTGCTTCTCGGGAGGAAGCACATACCACATGGCAGGACGAAGCTTTTGCCTTGCCTTTGGACTTCCTGTTGGTTACAGTAGTCCACTGCTGGCCGTCCACTAGGTCAGGGTGGACCCACATGATTTCCCCTTGAGGCGTAGGGACGGGTACCAAGCCCTTCTCCTGCTGCTGGTGAGGGTCTGTGTTGACCACTCTTAGTTCTCCTCTTGGGATGGGACCACCCCTGCAGGTGCTGGAGGTTGTTTTCCAAACTGGAGAACCGACGTCATGTTGGCTGTCACCTCCTTCTGTTCTGGTCGGAGTTTCAACACCTCCGCGTCAATCAGAGCCTGAAGGATGTCCTGAAGATGTAACAGCTTCTGGTAGGGTGTCCCCAACATCCTGTGGTACAAGCAGTAGTTGGGGTTGTCGGTCATGCCGACTTCCTGAGGGCGCCTGGCCTCAGGGAGCTTCAGTCGGTTGCTCTTATTGAGTAGCTTGAAGAGCGAATCGACATGTTCCTCCTTGAAGGAATACTGCTTGTTGGCGCGGGGTTGGCTTGAAGAGCCACTTGCCTTAGCTGGTTGAGGTTTGGTGGGAGATTTGGTCTCCGTCGCCAAATTATCCTTCCGCTTTGTCTGGAGGGAGGTGTCTGGCGCTCGCCTAGTTGACCTCTCCGGTCGTGGCTTGCCTTCTTCTGCCCTGACGCGGGCAACAATCTCCTCAGCCTGTTCACCTTGTTGGACTAATTGTTTCCAGGTGCGACTTTCAGCAACTCCTATTTGAGCAAGGAGTGAGGTTTGGAGGTTGTGGCGGCATGTTTCCACCAGGGTGGCCTGGGTCATACCGCTTGGACACGGAGTGCCACGTTCCGAAATCTTTCCACGAAAGATTTGACGGACTCTCCTTTCGCTGTCTCGTAGCTAAAAGGGTAGGCATTGTGACCTCGGAGTCATCTTCGAAGAAGCGTGTTAAGAACAGCTTCTCCAAGTCGCCCCAGTTTTGATAGAACCTTCCGGGAGTTTCATGAACCACTCAAAGGCCAACCCTTTCAGGGTGCCGATGAACAGTCGCGCCAGGATAGCGTCATTATCTACTACATTCCCGGTTTGGGATTTGAAGTAGTAGATGTGCTGATTAGGGGACCCCTTCCCATCAAAGGCTTGGAGGGTTGGAGCCTTGAACTTAGGAGGGTACGGGACTAAATCCCACTCAGCTGGATAGGGCCGGACTACTCCAGCTTCTTGGAGGTCTTTGCGACTGGCAAGGGCATTGAGGCATTCCTCCAATTGACTCATCCTTTTAGCACGAGCCTTCCCTGGGTCTCGGTCGCCCTTTGACGAGGGTTTGGACGAGCCAGAAGTAGATCGAGGCTTCTCTTCAGAAGGCTCGGAAGATGAGCTTCCTCCCCTTTCTCTCTCTGTCCCTCGACCTCCTAGGAGGAGATCTCCTCCTGTCTTCGAGCAGCTGTGCAAGCGCCAGCTTGATAGCATCGATAGATTCCTGTTGAGACACAATCATCTCCATTTGTCTCTTTTGGATCTGTTCCAGACGTCTAGCTGTCTCATCAGGAGTGCCTGTCATGTAGGCAGAGGTCTCCTTCTCAACGGAGGAGTTTGAAGCCCCTGATTCCACTATGGCGGAGTGGAATCGTTCACTTTAATGCCATGGGCTAAGGCATTATAGTCAACCGGGGGAATGGCTCCAGGCCGGTACGAGTGTGTTGATACACCCCTTCCGGTTCAGAGTCAGACTCATCTGAGCTGACTGCAAGTCCTTTTCCCTTGCTTCTGCTTGTCATGTTCGCAGTAAGCTCCGGGTATTCAACGTCAGAGAAGATTCTCCTTCTATGGGAGCGCCTTCTTTTGGCTGACGGGGGAATCGAGGTCAGCTGTCTAACTAAAGACTGCTGGTGCACACTCGACCCGCAACGGCACTCCGAGAGCATGGAGATGAGCCGTTGCAGCAGCAAGGTGAAGTAACCTGGTGGGCACTTCTTTTCTTTATTAAATAATCCCTCAAATCCATGGAAGAGGGATCAAAGAGACTAGCCTCACAACGTCGAAGACGGGAGGCATCCATGTGCTGTACAGCCTGGACGCGGGCATCGGGGACGCGTTCTCGCGACGCGGTTGTGTAACGCGCGTCTGGCGTCTCTGCTGAGATGAAACGCGAATCTCGCGTTGCTGCCTGGTGCGTCCGGGCAGAGACGGGTGAGAGAGAGTGGGCTGCTGGGCCCCACGCCTGTGGGCGCGTGCTTCTTGCGTTGGACGAGACGCAGAAGCTTCGCTTTGGCGTTTGGTAAGCTGGTCTTCAGAGGAGACTCAACTTGAGGAGTTACGCACTTGGGCCGCCAAACGCGGATTTCACGTACTGGACGTGCCGCGGGCAAAGCGCCAGATTGCATGTCGCGTTTAGCCTCAGTCGGACAACCAATGGTTCCAGCTTGAAGCTGACGCGCGCGTCTCCTCTGTCGACGCTCAACATTTCGGTTGCGTCGCGGAGGAGGAGAGAACCGACAACATCCTGATGCTGAACATCAGGGGTTTTAACCACGCGGGTCCTCTGAGGGACACTGACGCGGGTCTTTGTGCGACGCAGTTGGTCGCAGCAGTAGTCGCGCGTGAGACCACGCTGGCCTTCTGAGAGGCGTTGACGCGGGCCTTCTGTGCACAAGGGACCGTAGCAGTGGCGCCCAAGAGAGCCTCAGATTGAGCTTCGGAGTTATTCACCACCGAGACCCTGCGACAGACGCGGGTCTTTGACTCTTGGAGTCAGAAGAGAGAAACTCTTCGAATTTCGCCTGGTCGAACTCTACGACAAGTGTCTCGACCATTTTCCCCCTACGGAGGAGGTCATCCTGCACCACGGCTTGTTCGTCAGTGACAAACGTATTCCCCAGCGGAGTCGCCATCTCTTGTTGGACACGAAAAAAGAGAGGGAGGTGTAAATTTCCTTGAATCAGATGAAAAATTACAACAGACTAATCTTCCGGTTACAAGGGAGGGAGGATGTGAAGCTTGAATCCCCCCTTTGTTTAGTGCTGGGTTCTTCGTGTGGCGGTGGAGAGTGAATCTTGTTCTCCGTTGACCAGATGACCGTCTGGACCGTCAAGGGATCTTCTCCTTGGCAGGTAGAAGGAGTAACTCAGCCCCTCTACCAAAACTCTAAAGAGAAGGTAGGTGAAGAGCAACTTGTACGCAGCAAGTTAGCTTGAAGAGTCGAGCTCTCTCTCTCTCTCTCTCTGTATGTCTATTGATTTCTTCTTATGCCCTTCCCCTTGATGCCGATCGCCAAAAAAATTCGACCCCTTCTTCATAGCGACGGGGCTATTTATATATGCTGTAGGGGGTGAACGTGCCCCCTAAAAATATTTCACGATGAGAGCCAACTTCCCCGCTACATGGGCGGTAACTAACCCACGTGCCTGCTAAAGACACGCCATGATGGGAGCTGATTTCCCTTACGTTGGGCAGTGATTGGTCCCTTAACCAAGGCGGTTATAACTGAGACGCAGGTTTCAAGCCAACGCGCCTTGATGCTGAGACGCGGGTGTCAAGCCAACGCGCCTTGATATTGAGACGCGGGTGTCAAGCCAACGCGCCTTGATGTTAAGACGCGGGTGTCAGGCCGACGCGCCTTGATGCTGAGACGCGGGGGTCAAGCCAACGCGCCTTGATGCTGAGACGCGGGTGCCAGACCGACGCGCCTTGATGCTGAGACGCGGGTGATAGTCCCTCGCGTTTAGAGCTTGAAACTTTGCTTTTCAATAGCTTGTCCTCCAGTAACTTTTGGACAGCCTACACTAGGTCCTCAATTCTACCGTGTAGTTTAGGACTAACGAGTCGTGATCCACAGGGAGGGACAGCGATGAAAGGGTTATGTAAGTTTCTTCTTTTAATTTATAAAAACTAATTAATACTTATCTTCTCAATTTATAAAAAGAAAATAAAAAATATTAAGTTAAGTTTAGATAAGATGGTAGAAGAAGATGGTGGTATTGTTTTATTTTAATTATAAAAGAAAAAGAAACAAAAAGATAAAGAAAAGTGTTGATGCAAAAAAATAAAAAAAGAAATAAAAGAAGAATATTTACCTCTACTGTTCAACCATAATGAAATTTACCTAGCATGGAGTAAAGAAAAGTAATAGAAAAGAATAAAGGAAAGCAAATCTTCGGCGAGATCGAGCACAATGAAGAAAAGTGGGAAAACTCCATTGATTGTCACCTTCAATATAAGCTTCTTGAAAAAAAATTACAATAGTGTCACTCTACAATAACTCTTCCTCTCTTTTAATCATGTAACTCTCTCTAATCTAAGCTAAAAAGAAAATAAAATAAAAATAAAAATTACATTGAAGAAGAAAAGAAAAATCTAAAGTAAAGCTCTCTCTGAAGTGGTGCCCTTTTTGAGAGTATTTATAGGAAAAACCAGAGGGATAGAAAGCGTATGAAGATAGGAAGATCTGGATATTTCTGAATTTAAATTCTCTCCTTATCTCCAACTTGATTTGATTTATCTAAAATTCAATTCTGATCTGCAGGATGTTGGCATGTTAATTGCTGAATATCACTTATCAAATGATAGAATTGAAATTAGTGAATTGTAGCGCTTTAAATCTTCTTTCTGTAGCATCTTGAATCATTAAATTTGAGTTTCAGTAGCGAAAGTTATGATTAAAATGCTAAACTGTATCCAGCCTGAATCTGAATCTAAATTGCTTCATCTCATTCGTTGATCTTCTCTTTATCCACTTATCCTCTTGAATTTAGAATTATAATTATATTTTATTTTTTTAATTTTATAATTTTATATTCTATTCTAAATTGATAAGATATTCACTTATCTTCAGCGAAACAGATAGGGTCCTCAAACAATCCATTTTTCTCTTGAAATTAGATAATATTATCTTATCTGATATATCCAGTTTTCAGATAAGATAGCTTCTAGAACCTTTGAGTTTGAATCGATTCCCTTTCTTTTGAACTTTAAATTTAATTAGATAAATTTCATGATTATCTTCTCCCTATCATACTCTGCGTGAATTAGGGCATTAAGACAAGTTATTTGCAATATTCATTATAGAATATATGTAGGAATGTAATAATATTTATACATATATGTGTCCAAACATAGGTGCTTCATGTAATTACAATATCATAATCTTTGTGCTACGACTTAGCTTCTTCCTCACTTGAAGATCTTAAAGGAGAAATACAGGGGGAGAGACAGAAGCTATTTTCTTTCTCTAGATTGCAAGTGTGCATAATATGAAGACTCTCATATGAGATCTTAAATAGTAGGGTTTCTAAAGGATCCAATAGAGTTAAGAAAACCTCATTATGAGATAGAATCAAATGTTGATTTGTCCAAATCCAAATCGGATATGAATTGATCCTACCTATTAAGTGTTAACCCTATAGATTATCTTTATCCATTCTTGCCCTTGTACACTTGCCTGTGCATGTGCCTCGATGCGGGTTGACCTACCCGACTCCAAAGTAGATTGGGTTTGGATCCAACCCGAATCCATTAACAACCCCTATGCCTCCAGACCTGTACGTATTTCTCTCATGTTTTTTCAAAGCTTCGGCGTACACACTCCGCCCTTTTTGCCTACGAGATAACCTACATGGCGAGTAACCATGCTATAACTTTCCTTTTTATGGGAACAAGCACGACACATCAAAACAACGTATAACGCAGCAAATTCTAGGTCAGTCTCAGATATCCAGATCGTTGCACACATCGACGAGATAGTTCTCCCGATCTCTCCATTGGGAACACTTCTTGGCCCGCCCGACTGATGCACTTACCCATCCGTTGGTACGGAATTTCTACATTGCTATCGAAACTTGTGAATCAAAGCAGCTTCGTTATTTCAAAGTCTACAAATAAGACCTAGAGTCACTCTTGGGTACTATGCAACGCAGAAAATTCCATATGATATAGGGAGAGAAAAGACGGACATGCAGGTACCTTATTCATGGAGAATAGAGGGATGAAATCAATTTGTGCTTTCAAAAATAATGGCTTGTTGTGTGTAATTATTGAGTGTGATTTAAGGTCAAAAACTTGTGTGGTATGAATTTTGAGTGTGATTTTGGTCAAATATATCTACAACTACTCTTAAAAGTAAATAATACAAAACACAAAATTCTGTCCCCCCTCTCTTGTGCTATCACCAAATTGTATCCCTCCCTTCTTGTTTTATCACCTAAATTTTCTATTAGAACTCTCAAATTGTCATACCCTGCTTCTCAAAATACATGAAAACGGAGTAGTGACAAGAGTCGGCGACGTATATACCGAGAAAAATACCCGACGTATACACGCTAAGCCTAAAGTAACCTAAGCAAGTTAAAATATCTACTAAATAAGAGTGATATCACTGTAATACTACATATAGATGTCCACACATGATATCATATGAATAAGGAATCAATAGAGATAAAGGTTAAGAAAGAATACCGGTAATCAAATAGAGAAAACTTCAGGTTCCTCAAAGTGTCTGTCATCCTCTCCAAATATCTGATCAGCAATAAATAGCCACAGATCTAGATATGCAAATTCAGGGAGTCAGAACTCCTAATAAATGTGTAAGAATAAAAGGGAAGGTACACGTGCATATAAAGTGAGCAGACTATGAAAAATATATACTGTAATAAAACAGAATAATATGCAAATATAAATGAACAGTAATAAGTTAGTACTATAGTCAAGTGTACATTAGGTTATAAGTATAACCAGATGTCTATCATATCATGCTTGTATTAGTTGTCCGCAATTAATCACAATACATTATAAACAGTTTATTATTATTATGTCAGCGAACACCAATGTCACATGTAATAGATGCATCCCATACTGCGCATATCATACATGTCAATCAGGTTCTATGTTATTGAAACTGATCGGTTGGAGACATTATCTATATTTTAAGTAGGTCTCATACATACCCGAGACCACGGCCCAGACTCCTGGTGCTGAACCAGGCCCTACCACAAGGTAGTCAGGTAACATGTATAATATGTATAACAGGAACAAGAACAAAAAGGACTGGGGTGCAGTTATCCCATGAAAATCCTGCAGTGGAATCCTCTTTTGGTTGCGCAACCTATATCCTAGGTCCACCCAAAATACAGACGTTGTCTCCTCCATTAATTTTCTCAACCCCGTATAATTTGTTTAATAATATGTTATTTAGATTATCAATATTATTTAATGTACATTTTACCTAGATCACTGGATAACTCGGTGATAGTCACGATAACAACGTTAACATGTGTGATCATGATACAAGTATAACAGGATATGTAACAAGTATAACAGAAGGGTGTTGTTATCATGTAATAATATTTCCCAGCGACTATGGTAACATGGACAGTTCAGTTATTAGGTAGATGTCATGTATAATCAGTCAAGTTTTTCAAGTAGTATCATGATTGTTCAGGATGAGTAATGACATGTAGACATGAACAGAATAATCCAGGGCAAATTATTCAATCAACTCTGATCCTTAAAGTCACCAATAACTGTGATCAAATAATAACTGTCATCAAACTCTGAATATGTATATTATCACTGATATCAATAAAATCACTTTCATAATAATTCTCTCTTTATAACTGAATAATAATAATAACTAGAAATCAATCATGAAGAGCAGTCTACTGATATCCTCGAGATCAACTAAGTCAACGGATATTGAAATGAACAAAGAGTAGAACATCCTCAAGCAATGTGGAATTTAGAATACTATGTCTGATAATCAACATCAATAAGATTATAAATACTCAAACAGTATAATCAGGAGTAAAACTGAGAATACCCACCACTATAAATCCAACTACATCTATCTCATCAGTACACTTCTCAAAACCCTCTGAAGCAAACACCAACCTCATGTCAATCAACTCTAATTCTAACTAAGTCAATACTAATCTAAGTATCGGTAAATCAGTCTGTTGATGAAGCAACATTCTATCTAAGCCATCATCAAGATCTAAATGAGTTCCGATCAAAATAATCACCAAATAATAGTAGATAAATACGTCACATAAAACATGCCATCTTTCTCAAATATAAACTAGGTCAGCTGATCAGTAGATCGAATCAAGTCACAGTCTAAGATATTTCAAAACTAATCTTGAATCAAAAGTGATAACCAACTACACATGAAATATTGCTGATAAACGCTCATATCAACTAAATAAACAATGTGAGCACTCAATAATGTCTCATGAAGGAATACATGTAATCATACTGGTAAAATATATCAATCGGTCACATGAAATGGTACAAGTAACATATAAATAATACTGACAATGATAAATAAGTAAATGATATAAGAGCAAATACTCACATGAAATGACGTGATTTTGAATCCGAATTGTCATCTGGTCTTCACTACACAAACTGGTACAGATCTCTAGATCATCCTGTGGGTCAGTTTTCGAATCGCCAATGTATCGGCTCCACAGCGAACAAGTATCCGGATCGGGTCCGGATCTCGCGAGTGGGTCCGTATTGCTGTAACACGCAACCCAACACACACGTTGATATACAAACACATACGTACACATTATATACATACCCCCACATATACACATACATATACTAACATATATATACATATATACATACACACACACATACGCACACTTACATGCACAAACCCATGCACACACATTAATTAAAGACACTGACACATGCATCTATATATACATTCCCACACACTCATTCACACAACACACACTCACATGCATGCATATTCCTTATAAACACACAATATATATATATATATATATATATATATATATATCCAAATACATTAATAATGCACAACACACACACACAAATCACTCCCGCGCGCGCACACACTCATAATGATCCATGCACACACAATTTAAAGTACATGTACACTCATAAACTCACACCTAGTAAATCATACACTCATAAATAAATGAAAATAGAGAAGAGAAGGGATACTCACGGCAAGGGTGCAGTACCAGACTCGGCAAAGTTTCAGGGTGGTTCATGGCTCTGACGGAGGAATCGAATGATGTCGGAGGCTCACCAGAGTGCTCGTGGGGACGCCGGAGGGAGGGGGATATGTACGGATTGAATAGAGCTGTCGTGGAGGGTTGCCGGGGTTAGTGTGCGGCAAGGAGCATGGCCTGGTCATGGGAAGGTAAGGTGGAGGGAGGAGAGAAGGGATATGCCATTCATATACACACATTAATCCATGGATAATTAAACACCTATGTACAACATAAATAACACAGAGAGAGAAAAGGAGGAACTCACGCAAGGGGGCTGTCGGCCATGGTTGTAGACCACGGCGGAGGAGGTAGAGACCAGAGGATGTCGATGGCTTGAGGATCTCACCGGGAAGGATGCGAGTGTACTCGCACTCACTGTCGGAGGACGACGGTGACTCATGGAGAGATGGAAGATGAGGGAGTCTTCAAAGGGCCAAGGAGATAGGGGGATCCCATGGTGTTGTGGGTGATATGTGCCATGAGGGGGGCTCACGCTGGGGATAGCGTGGGCATAGAGCATGGCCAAGGGCAGTGCACTGGGTTTGGCTTGGATGCGCGTGCAAGAGGAGGCACGGGCTGTGCTAGAGCTCGGTGGGGTAGCTCGACCAAAACTCGGCCTAGGGATGTGTGGGTTCTCCGGGGATCGTCGGCGAGGTCGCGAAGGTCCTTCGACAAAGCAAAGGCACTAGGGCAAGATGATGAGTTGCGGTTGATGAAGGAGATGGCGTAGCGGACTCCGGCGGAACGACGGTGGTGGGGGGTTGTAATGGCCCTATCTTATAATTGAAAATCACCTAGAGGGGGGGGGTGAATAGGTGATGATGCTAATCAAAGGGCAATTTAAAAATTAAAGCTACAACAATCACCAAGCAAGAGTCACAAGATGAATGCAAGCAAGTATGACAATGAATATGATGAGCAAGTAATAAGTGCAAGCAAAGTAGAGTAAGGAATTCAAGAATGTAAACCAATCGCAAACACAAGGATATGTTATCGAGGTTCGAGCACCCAGCTCTCTCCCCCCCCTTCCCCAGAAGGATTCTAGCTACTTCCACTATCACAAAGATCTCAATTACAATGGAGTACCCAACTCCACAATCTCAGTACAAGTAATTTTCCTTGGTAGTCAAAAGACCACAAACTCTCTCTTTCAAATATCTCTTCCCTTACAAAGGTCCTTAGAGAGTATTGAGTAGGAATGAAGCTCTTTTGTGTGCAAGGAAAAGAAATTGAAATCAGAGAAAAACTTTTGAAAACCCTTCAGAAATTGAGAGAATTTAGCTCAAAACCAAGAACTTTGAAAGCCTTAAACTTTTGAATTTTTAGCAATAATTGTTGTTGTAACCAATCTCTCCCCAAACACCCCTATTTATAGGAGAGGGCTAGGGTTTAGGGATAAAACATATTTACTGATGTTTAGGAGGTAATTAGATCAAAATATATCCTTAAACGAATTTTTAAACACAAAAGACAAAAATAAACAGCTCTTAAAAATCTGCCCGTTACTGTTCAAACGGCTACATCGGTCGACCGGGCCGGTCGACCGGTAGTACAAAATTCTGACCGTTACAGGTTATCGGTCGACCGACCCGGTCGACTGATACAAACTGTGACTCAAAAATAAATATCGGTCGACTGCCCCGGTCGACCGACAGACATGCACACGGATACGTGCATTCTGCCAGGACCTCGGTCGACTGGTCCGTCGACCGGACCAGCCTGACACAGACTCGGTCGACTGTCGGTAGACTGCCGGTCGACCGGATCAGGTCAGAAAACGAAATAAAGACAGAATTTTGAGAAGAAAAAAATTTTTAACAAAACTATTTTAAATAGGAATTCAGTATGTAACATAAAAAGAAATTTGTAGAAGAAAGATTTTGTACTAAAATATTTTTGTATATTTTATAGGAAATAAACTAAGAAATAGTATATGCGCAAAAACGTGTGTGATTGAGCTTCAAACCTATCCACTATTCTTTAACATACTATAAACTGAAAAACAAATTACATGAAGACTTCTTGAGCTATCTTCAAGTCTTTGAGCCATCCAATGCCTTGCTAGTGCCTTCTCTTCTATGATCCTTCCTTGATGTGCAATTTGCCTTCCTTGCTTTGTGGAACTTAGAAGTTCTTGCAATAGCTAAGCGAATGGTCTCTAAACATGGTACAAACCTGAAACTTATCTTAACAAACTGTTAGTACCAAATAGCTCATATTTGGTTTGTCATCATCAAAACACAAAACAATTGGAGAGTGTAACCTCTTGGGCCAACAATCTCCCCCTTTTTGATGATGACAAAACAAATAGGCTATTAACAAAAATATAGGGAGGAGAAAACTCCCCCTCAAATTATGCTATACATAAAACACAAGAATATGCTCTAGAAACCAATAATTGAAATGATGCACCAATTATTGAAACACAAAAATTGCTCTTGATGCCAAAAATACCAAAACAACTAAAACACAAAACAAGAATTCTCAAAATACATGAATTCAAAAACTCATACATACATAAACATAAAACTCATAAAACAAATCTTTAAAATTAAAGCATATAAATTCATATGGAACCAAGACCAAATGAACTTATTTTTGTCATGTAAACTTATTCTCCCCCTTTTGTCATACATCAAAAAGGGTTATGAAAACATGTCTATTCAATAATACAAACATTAAGTTCTCCACAAATAAACGAAAATCTAGCAAAATCAAGAGGTTTAGTGAAAATATCGGCTAGTTGTAAATCCGTGGAAACATAATCAATATCTATATCACCTTTCTCAAAATGATCTCTAAGAAAGTGATATCTAATCTCAATGTGCTTGGTCTTACTATGTTGATTTGCATTTTTGGTCATGTGTATAGTACTAGTATTATCACAAAATATTTTTATATGATCAAAGTGCAAATCAAAATCAAGGAGAGTATGTTTCATCCAAAGGACTTGTGCACAACAAGCCCCCGCGGCAACATACTCCGCCTCGGCGGTTGAGAGAGCTACGGAATTTTGTTTCCTAGAGGACCATGAAACAAGACAATTACCCAGAAATTGACATGTCCCACTAGTACTCTTTCTATCTACTCTACAACCCGCATAGTCGGCATCCGAATAACTAGTCATAGAAAAATCTATAGTTTTCGGATACCAAAGACCCATTCCAATAGTGCCCTTAATATAACGAATAATGCGTTTTACCGCAATAAGATAAGATTCTTTAGGACACGATTGAAATCTAGCACAAAGACACACACTAAACATGATATCCGGCCTACTTGTCGTCAAATATAAAAGACTTCCTATCATGCTTCTATATAATTTAATATCAACATTTTTACCTTGTTCGTCCTTATCAAGCTTGGTTGTGGTTGCCATTGGAGTGTTGCAAGCCTTTGATCCTTCAAGCCCAAACTTCTTTACTAGCTCCTTTGCGTACTTGGCTTGGTTAATGAAGGTTCTGTCTTGCAATTGCTTGATTTGGAGTCCAAGGAAGAAATTGAGCTCACCCATGGAAGACATTTCAAATTCTAGTTGCATTACTTTCTCAAAATCCTTGCATAAAAGCTCATTAGTAGATCCAAAAATTATATCATCAACATAAATTTGCACAATTAAAATATCATTATTAACATGCTTAGTAAAAAGAGTTGTGTCTACTTTGCCTTTAATAAAATCATTTGAAATGAGAAAACTAGAAAGCCTTTCATACCAAGCTCTTGGAGCTTGTTTCAATCCATACAAAGCTTTATCAAGTTTAAAAACAAAATCGGGATGAACATGATCAACAAAACTGGGAGGTTGAGAAACATAAACTTCTTCATTAATAAAACCATTTAAAAATGCACTTTTTACATCCATTTGAAAAAGTTTAAAATTTTTAAAACAAGCAAAAGCTAGTGTCATCCGTATGGCTTCAAGCCGTGCAACGAGTGCAAAGGTCTCCTCAAAGTCAATTCCCTCAACTTGAGTGTAACCTTGGGCCACTAACCTAGCTTTATTCCTAATGACATTTCCGGACTCATCCATCTTGTTTCTAAAGATCCACTTAGTACCAATTATTGGTCTATCGTGGGGCTTAGGAACAAGGTGCCAAACTTGGTTGCGCTCAAATTGATTGAGTTCCTCTTGCATGGCAAGCAACCAATATGGGTCCGTCTCGGCTTCGAGAATGCCTTTGGGTTCAAAATGAGAAATGAAAGCAAAGTTACCACATAGGTCATGGAGTTTGGAGCGCGTTGTGACTCCTTTAGATGCATCACCCAAGATGAGCTCCTTAGGATGATTTGTAGCGTATCTCCAAGCTTTAGGAAGCGGTTGAGTGCTTTCCTCCT
Source organism: Agave tequilana (assembly GCA_038442645.1). NCBI lineage: Eukaryota > Viridiplantae > Streptophyta > Magnoliopsida > Asparagales > Asparagaceae > Agave > Agave tequilana. Next base: position 22,952 of record JAVJIF010007622.1, read on the forward strand.
TATCCTCTTGAACTTCACCAATAGGGTCTAGCTTTTCTTCTTGAGCGGGTGAGTCCTTCAAGGATAGTCTCTCCATGTCTTCACCTAACGGTTCAATCTCTACAACATTCTCAACAACCACATTAGATTCTTCAAATTTAACATGCATGGATTCTTCAATGGTTTGAGAAGATCTAATGAAAACTCTATACGCTTTGCTAGTAGAGGAATATCCAACAAAGATAGCCTCATAAGCCTTAGCATCAAATTTACCCAAATTATCCTTAGTATTCAAAACAAAACACTTGCATCCAAAAACTTTAAAATATGCAACATTTGGTTTTCTAGAATGATACATTTCAAAAGAAGTTTTGGAAGAATTTTGCATAAATAAATACGATTCAATATATAGCATGCGGTGTTTACGGCCTCGGCCCATAAATATTGAGGGAGGTCATATTCACTTATCATTGTCCTACCCATCTCTTGAAGTGTTCTATTTTTCCTTTCTACAACTCCATTTTGTTGTGGAGTTCTAGGACAAGACATTTCATGCTTAATTCCCTTATCATCACAATAAGTCATGAAGAATTGGTTAACAAACTCACCACCTCTATCACTCCTTATTCTCAAAATCGGAAAACCCTTTTCTTTTTCAACTCTTTTTCGAAAAATTTTAAAATGAGAAAAAGTTTGATCTTTATTTTGTAAAAAGAAAACCCAAGTAAAACGGGAGAAATCATCAACCAAAACAAATGCAAATCTACTTCCATTTAAACTCTTAGTTTTAGTTGGTCCAAAAAGATCCATATGAATTAATTCTAAAGGCCTAGTTGACATGATATCCTTGATTGGTTTAAAGGAAGACTTGGTTTGTTTCCCAAGTTGGCACGCACCACAAATGCGGTCTTTCTCAAAATTCAAGCAAGGTATACCCTTTACCAATTCCTTTGAATTAATCCTAGAAATATGGTCAAAAGATGCATGTCCTAATCTTCTATGCCAAAGCCAAGATTTTCATCAAAAGCATTCAAGCATTTAGTAGAACAATCTAAATTAAGCATGTCAATGATATAAACATTATTATCACGAAAACCAGTAAGAATACAAACATCGGATTTAACATCAAAAATCTTGCATGAGGAATCATCAAAAACAACTTTAAGTCCATGGTCACAAAGTTGACTAATGCTAAGCAAATTATGTTTTAAACCATCTACTAAAACAACATTCTCAATAATAGGAGATGCACCAATTTGAATGTTACCTATACCGATGATAGTTCCTTTGGAGTCATCCCCGAAGGTGACGGTGCCACCTTCCATGTACCTTGATAGGGTTGTGAAGTTGTTGATGTCCCATGTCATGTGTCTTGAACAACCACTATCAAGGTACCACCGCTCCCTACGTCTTGGAGCTTTGGTGTGTACCTACATCAAACAATTTAAGACTTGATTTTGATACCCACATTTTCTTGGGTCCTCTAGGGTTAGTGTCATGAACCCAAACAAGATTATTTGTTCTATTTAGTTGATCATAACAAAACTTAGCTAAATGTCCATTTTTACCACAATATGTGCATCTATACACTCTACCATATTTAAAAGCATAATGAGTGTGTGATTTGTGAGCATGGGCATTGTGAGCATGAACATAAGACGTGTTAGGTGTAGTGTGAGCATGAGGAATCTTAGCATGAGATGTGTGCTTTTTAGAAAATTTTTCTTCAAGTTTCTTAGTATTAAAGGCACAATCTTTTAAAACTTTTTCAAAATCATTCATTTTGGATTTAAAAGAAGAAATTTCTTTTTCATCAATAATAGGAGATTTTGCCTTACAAGTACTCTTGTAGGCACAAAATTCTTTTTGCATGGAAATGAAATTAGAAGAAATATCATCTTTTTCTTTAGAAACAATGGCAAGTTGATTCTTAAGAAAAGCAACTTCTTTTTGTAATTTTAAACATTCAAGTTTCTTGTTATCATAAGTTTCAGAAAGTTCTACAAATGCATGTACTAGAACTTCCTTACTTACATCATCATCTTCATCATCAAGGGATTGAGAGGTTACCTTGGGTGTGTTTGCCATGAAACACATGTTAGCTTGATCCACCTCCTCTTTGGACTCGCTTTCCGAATCCCATGTAGCTTTGTAGGCTTTCTTTTCCTCCGGCTTCTTTGGCTTAAAGGAGGAAGTCATTTTCTTCTTGAACTCCGGACAATCCGCCATGATATGTCCGGGTTTGCGGCAATTGTAGCATATGATCTTCCGCTCCTCTTTGCCTTCGAATTTTCTCTGGAAGTTGAACTTGTTCTTTCGGTACAACCTCTTGACATTCCGCACAAGTAGAGTTAGCTCCTCATCTTCTTCTTCGTCTTCATCATCGTCATCATTGGTGGATGAAGTCTTGAAGGCTATGGATTTCTTCTTTGAAGTAGTGGCTTCTTCTCTTGCCTTCTTCTCCATCTCATGGGTATTTAGGTTCCCAATGAGACTAATGATGTCCATCTCGTCCTTGTCGTTCAACTCCTTTAAGGTGGTGGCCTTGATCTCCCATGAAGAAGGAAGAGCCAGTATCACTTTGCGCACCTTTTGATCGTTGAAGATGACGTCACCTAATGAAGAAAGACCATTTGTAATTTTAGTGAAACGAGTAATCATACAATCAATGGATTCATCATCAAGCATTTTAATGATTCATATTGAGACCTCAAGAGATCTATCTTAGCTCTCTTGACTTGTGAAGTCCCTTCATGTGTGACCAATAAGTGTTGCCAAATCTCATAGGCGGATTGGCAATGAATTACCCGTGTAAGGTCATCCTCATTCAAGGCGGTTAATAGGGAGTTTTGGGCTTTGGAGTTAGCCTCATATTCTCTAAAGTTGAAGTCGGTCCAAGTGCTCTCATCACTATCGGGTGCTACATAGGGTTTAGTCAAGGACTTGGCCACTAAGCTACCCAAAGATTGCAAAAATATAGTCATCCTAACCTTCCAAATTGGGAAATTAAGTCCATCAAATTTAGGAGGGGTTTTGATGTTATCGGCCATGTTTACTAGTGTATGAATGGATGAATGAAAATGTTGATTAGCAATATTTTAAGGATCTCTCTATGGATGTTAAGCCAAACCTAGAGTCCAAGCTCTGATACCAATTGAAAATCACCTAGAGGGGGGGTGAATAGGTGATGATGCTAATCAAAGGGCAATTTAAAAATTAAAGGTACAACAATCACCAAGCAAGAGTCACAAGATGAATGCAAGCAAGTATGACAATGAATATGATGAGCAAGTAATAAGTGCAAGCAAAGTAGAGTAAGGAATGCAAGAATGTAAACCAATCGCAAACACAAGGATATGTTATCGAGGTTCGAGCACCCAGCTCTACTCCCCGCCTTCCCCAGAAGGATTCTAGCTACTTCCACTATCACAAAGATCTCAATTACAATGGAGTACCCAACTCCACAATCTCAGTACAAGTAATTTCCTGGTAGTCAAAAGACCACAAACTCTCTCTTTCAAATATCTCTTCCCTTACAAAGGTCCTTAGAGAGTATTGAGTAGGAATGAAGCTCTTTTGTGTGCAAGGAAAAGAAATTGAAATCAGAGAAAAACTTTTGAAAACCCTTCAGAAATTGAGAGAATTTAGCTCAAAAACCAAGAACTTTGAAAGCCTTAAACTTTTGAATTTTTAGCAATAATTGTTGTTGTAACCAATCTCTCCCCAAACACCCCTATTTATAGGAGAGGGCTAGGGTTTAGGGATAAAACATATTTACTGATGTTTAGGAGGTAATTAGATCAAAATATATCCTTAAACGAATTTTTAAACACAAAAGACAAAAATAAACAGCTCTTAAAAATCTGCCCGTTACTATTCAAACGGCTACATCAGTCGACCGGGCCGGTCGACCGGTAGTACAAAATTCCGACCGTTACAGGTTATCGGTCGACTGCCCCGGTCGACCGACAGACATGCACACGGATACGTGCATTCTGCCAGGACCTCGGTCGACTGGTCCGGTCGACCGGACCAGCCTGACACAGACTCGGTCGACTGTCGGTAGACTGCCGGTCGACCGGATCAGGTCAGAAAACGAAATAAAGACAGAATTTTGAGAAGAAAAATATTTTTAACAAAACTATTTTAAACAGGAATTCAGTATGTAACATAAAAAGAAATTTGTAGAAGAAAGATTTTGTACTAAAATATTTTTGTATATTTTATAGGAAATAAACTAAGAAATAGTATATGCGCAAAAACGTGTGTGATTGAGCTTCAAACCTATCCACTATTCTTTAACATACTATAAACTGAAAAACAAATTACATGAAGACTTCTTGAGCTATCTTCAAGTCTTTGAGCCATCCAATGCCTTGCTAGTGCCTTCTCTTCTATGATCCTTCCTTGATGTGCAATTTGCCTTCCTTGCTTTGTGGAACTTAGAAGTTCTTGCAATAGCTAAGTGAATGGTCTCTAAACATGGTACAAACCTGAAACTTATCTTAACAAACTTGTTAGTACCAAATAGCTCATATTTGGTTTGTCATCATCAAAACACAAAACAATTGGAGAGTGTAACCTCTTGGGCCAACAATAATGCCATGTACATAATAAGTTATAGTATTTTTAAAGTGTATACGTATATTTTGTATTGATTATTATTTCTTATCTTATGAGTTGTTATGAGTTATGCTATGAATTTTTATTAATATCTATTATTAATTTTTTTTTGAGATTGTTATTAAGGTGTTGCTTACTACTATTAGTATTATATTATTATTGTTAATAATTATTACGTATTAATCATTGTATATTATCTAGAGTTAATTATTACTATTAAGTGTTATTAATTAACATTTATCATTTACTAATTAATTATGATTATCTAGTTTTTATTAATTGTTATTGTTTATATGTCATAAATATTTATTTTCTCTTTTAGCCTAAGAGACCTTAGCCCACATCAATTGTATTTATCTCTTGAGCTCATTTGAGCCCATTTCCTTATAGCCCATACCCAATAACCCATCCTAAATCCTTTACCCATATACCCATTAACCCAATGTAGTCCCTATTTAATCTTCATTAAAACCCTAACCTATTCATTATTTTTCCCATCTCCTTCAAGATACATGCCGCCAACACCCTGTCAACCTCCTGCCGCTGCTGCTCCTCATCATCACCCGCAGCCACCGTAGGGGAATGATATTTTCGTGAACGGTAGCAGTTTGGATCCTCGCTGTCCTCCTCCGATGGCCGATGACAAGATGCAGGAAGCATCTGTTATTGAAGGAATGATCTAGTCACAGGCCATGTTATCTCCACCACCATTGGAGGAAAGAATGGTGAACCCAAACAAACCTTTAGCTACATGGCAGTGTGTGTTGTCAGAACTGGGTCATTTGACATCGTCTTCCAGGCCAAGTGTTTGGAAATAGGAGAGACGGTGGCTATAAGGAAGGTGTTGCAGGATAGGCGCTACAAAAACCATGAGCTGCAGTTGATGTGTTCTATGGATCATCTGAATGGCATCTTGTTGAAGCACTGTTTCTTCTCCACCACCAGCAGAGATGAGATTTTCCTCAACTTGGTCATGGAGTATGTCCCTGAAACCGTATACCGCGTTTTGAAGCATTATAGCAATGCGAATCAAAGAATACTACCTATCTTTGTAAAGCTTTGCATGTATCAGATATTTAGGGGGTTAGCGTACATTCATGTTGTTCCCGGTGTTTGTCATAGAGATGTGAGACCACAAAACCTCCTGGTTGATCTTCTTACTCATCAAGTTAAGCTTTGTGATTTTGGAAGTGCTAAAGTATTGGTTAAGGGTGAAGCCAAGCACTCCATGAGATATCTTACTCCGAACCATTTTCCGGTGCTCCGCGTGTCGCCGTGGATCACCGTTGGTGAGCGCGAACCATCCACACTCTTCACGGCGAGATGCTCTATCTAACGACACCCTCCGTAGCCCCGGACGCCTCCGCCAGAGCATCCGTCGGTGCACCGCAAATCGGCTCGAGGTTAGTGTATTTATAAGTGTAAGGGGTAATCTTGTAATAATTGGGAAGTTAATTAAAATGTGTGTGTTTGTGTGTGTGCGTGAGTGAGTGTGCTTGGTACATGATGTGGATGCATGCATGTATATGCATGTATTTATCCATGAATGTGTGCTTTAATTATGTGTGTGTTAGTTTAGTAATTAATAAGTGGGTCTTAATTAATGTGTTTTATTTATATATTTCTTAATTAATTAATCATGCATGTGTTTTATTTATATAAATATATAATATGTATGCATGTAGTATATATGTATGTGTGCGTGAGTGGTGATATGTATGCATGTATATGCATGGATGGGTGTTGTCCATTAATGTTTGCATGCATGTATATACTTTTATATGTATGTATGTTTATGATTGCTAAAAGAAAGAACAATCAAAGAGTTTAAGAGTTTACCGTGTAGCTTGTGGCTAACGGGTCGTGTCCACGAGGAGGAATGTGATGGAAGCGTTTCGGTGAATTGCTTAAAAGCAAAGAATTGTGTTTGTTTTGTTTTTATGGAAAAGAGACTGGAAAGAAAGAGATGATTAAAAGAGAAATTGCAACTTTTAGGAAAGGTTTTGGAGAAGGTGATTTAGAAAGCTTGAGAGTTATTTTGTTGTTTTATAATATGAAAGCAAATCTGGGCTCACTATTTCGCTACTCAATTGTTCATTCTTCCATTAAAATATCAAGTGCCTCAAAGTGATCATTTGCAAAACTTAAAGTTAATTTTTAGAAAGCTTTAAGCAAAACACATAAGATGGTTGGAAGAGTGCAGTCTTTTCTTCGAGAAATCGTTAGAATTTGAATATTAAATCATCAAGCGTGAAGAAGCAAGAATGAAGTAAAAACAAAATTCAAAAGATTTTCATGAAAGAAGTGAGAGTTCAACAATCCAAACCCATCCTCATGTGCCTTCAAGAACACTTTCAAAAAGAAAGGCTTTTAAGTGAGGCAAGCATATGATTCATTGGGTCTTTTTCTTTTAAAAACAGAAGAGAAGAAGAATAAGAGAAAGTTATGATAGCTAGCCCAAAAAAACCGTTTAGTTACTCATAGAAAACAATGAAGAAGAAAGCATAGAAATAATGCAAACCATACCGTACTGCAAGTGGAAGAAAACTTGGCTCGACTTTTGTATTGACGTCACTTCAATCTTCAAGTACAAGCACTCAATTCCTCTCTCTCACAAGTTTTGATATTGGACTACAAAGTAAATAACAAGATTATAACTTTTGTGCTAGCTAACAAAGAGCCTAAATCCTAAGAAAATAAACACAAAACTTAATCCTAGTCTTTGCTCCATTTTTCTTTGCTGAAACCAGTATTTATAGGCAAAAACCTATAGGAGAAGATCCCGGGAAGATTGGGGGAGCAAACGCTCCCCCAACAACCTTTACTTGGCCACGAAAACGCGGCTTGGGCCGCGTTTCCGCGGCCCTGGTGTGGCCAGGTGGCCACACCCAAAGGGGGGAATCTCCTGGTTTGGTGTTTTGCCCGTATCTTCTACTGGTTTTCTTGTTTCTGCTCCAAACGTTGATGAAACAGCCTTTGATTTCATGGCTTCAACCGCTTGATTCAGGGAGGATTCTTCTCAACCTCATGATATGCAAAGATTTTTGCCCTGATTTCTTCATTTCGAATTTATTCTGAATTAAATCAGAATTTGGTGGGCTTTTGGGCTTGTTTCTCTTTTCTTTCATTTAGCACTTGGGCCTACATTTAACAAAGAAAAAGAAGAGTTATTAATAGGATTTATTAGCTAAAAAGTATGATAAGGTGATAATGTATATGCAACATATGTGACAAATTACACCCCCACACTTATCTTTTGCTCGCCCTTGAGTAAAACATCAGACTAATTCTAATCAATTATTAGACCACTTTCGCAGGTCACTCGATTGCACTGAGCATATGTAACAAGCCGTTAAACCTCTAGGTTACCCTAGAGGATGAGTTTTGTCTTGTGAGGGTTTTCAGAGGATTGCACCCACAAAATCCAAAAAGAAAGAGAAAAAAGTTAGCATTTTTGAAAAGCATTTTGAAAAGAGAAAATATTTGAAGTATATTTGTAAGGCTTTAAGTAATCTATAAGTTATAGAATATCAAATTTTTCATTCCTAAACTTAATCTCTATTCAACAACATGTCGTTAATCAAAGTAAGGAGTCAAATTATTTTTTCTCATCTAGTCTATTAATTTACCCTGAGTCGTATGCACCATCGTGACTGTGAAGTTGACTAAGGGTTCTTTAACATTAACTCCTATGCCTTATATTTATTTATTTTTGGTGAAATTTATTTCTTAATTTCATTAGGCTTTCTAATCTGCCCATGTAACGAGCATTCAGTCGGTGACACCCAAACCGGACAGTTTTAGGGCACCAGGTGAGAAAACACCCCTAAGAACTTAAACACTTAAGCAAATAAGGCCACGAAACCAAGGTTTTTATTTATACGATGTACCCCTTTTAGACGTGAATACTTATGCTTTATGAGGCATAAATACCCAGCTTAATCAGAAGATTTATATACACATTTTTTTCTCAACTTATCTAATTATCTTTTGCATAAATACTAAGGCTTGCTTAGGCCAAAGCACCTAGCTAATCAATAATTAGACTTGTTTTTTTTCTTTTTCATAATATATTTTTTATAAGGCATAAGAGTCTCTATTTTTAAACCCTAAGTGTGTAAGTGTATTTAGTGTGCATATGTCATCAAGGTAAATATCAAGACTAAATTACTTTCACAAATTTTCTTCCTGGCCCTAAAAATCAAACAAGTTATCTTATTTTGACCAAGTGTAAGAAATCCTAACTATGATTCTCCTATTCCTTAAAATTGACTTAATTTCTTACAAAAAATATATCAAAATATTGTTCTAACCTTTCAAAAAGTTTATATATATATATATACAATTTTTTTTTTTAAGTTGTAGTAATCATCATGTTAGAACCCTCCCCCACACTTATCTCATGCATTGTCCCCAATGTATGAAAGAAATGTATACATGCATGAAATGAAATGTAAAAGAGGTGCATATATTATACAGAAATATGTACAACATCAAGTTTCTCTCACACCTAGATCTTTTTCGGTCTTATCCCTCTAGCTCTCTTCCCATCATTCCAATGGGTTCTTTTTATAGGGCACAGTGGGGAGGCCAATTGTTTTGTCCTTTTAGCTTTCTGCGTCCCCAGTCTCACTTTCTTTAGGTGTTTCTTCCTCATATTGCAACAATCATTATTCAAAAATTTGTCACCACCACCCTTCTCATTTGGAACTTCTTCATTATGAATACCTAGGTATTCTAACTCAGTTCCATATATCTCCTCAAAGCTTAGGTCAACACTTTCTCCTAGAGATGTGCAATTAAGCAAAAGATCCCTAGTTGGTTCATGCAAACACATGAGCTCTTCTTCGAAGAGCTTTTCAAAGAGTATGTCAATCGGAGGTTCTTGAATTATATCCTCATGCGATACATTATTGGTGGCTCATCGAAAGTGAAGATATTTAAATCAATTTTTCCCTTTTTAAAGGGTACTCTAACATTAGGATCTTCGACATCAAGATAATCGCATTCATTTTTAAATAATTCATTAAGAAATAGCGATTCATCTTCTAGATCTTCACTTTCTTCATCACAATTATTTTCAATAAAGTTCACCTCAAATGTTTGATCTCTTATCTTACGAGGTTATTTTTCTAGATTGAAGACATTGAGTTCTCTAGTCATGTCCCCAAAAGTTAACCTCATGGATCCATTCCTACAATTGATGATGGCATTGGCAGTAGCAAGGAATGGTCGCCCTAGGATAACAGGAGTTTGAGCCCTATGATTGGAGTTAGACACATGTTGTGTCTCAAGAACTATGAAATCAACAGGGTAAATAAACTCCCCAACCCGGATAAGGACATCATTAATCTCCCCTTTTGGAACTTTCACTGAACGGTCAGCCAGTTGGATAGTGACTCGAGTTGGACTAAGATCGCCCAACCCAAGTTGTTGATAATCTGAGAATGGAAGCAAGTTGATACTTGCTCCCAAGTCAAGAAGTGCACGACTAATCTCGGCTTGTCCTATTGTGCAGGCAATGGTTGGACTACCTGGATCCTTGTACTTGACAGGGATCGAACCCGATAGTAGCTCACTAATGTTAGTGGCTAAGAAGACCTTTTTAGGTACATTAGTCTTTCTCTTCTTGGTGCACATGTCCTTAAGAAACATAGCATAAGATGGGACTATGGCATCAAGAAGTGGCACATTTATCTTCACTTGATTAAAGATCTCAATTATCTTATCCATGTGTTGATTTTTCTTGTTTTTCAGCCTATTAGGAAATGGTGCTATAGGCTGGTGCACATGACTGGTTGACTTATCTTTTTAGATTCATCAAATTTAGGAGGAGTGGGATTAGATGAGGTGGATGCTGAAGTGTGATTGTGCTGACTAGGATTAGGTGGTGTTGACACTTGGTTATCAACTTTCTTTCCCGACCTCAATGTATAAACAACATTACATTGATTCAGTGACTGATCCTCAACCAAATGAGCTTGTTGTGAATTCCTAGGATTCATAATGGTTGACTGGGCAAGGTACCCTTTTGCCTCTCATGTTGTGGGTTGGCTAACTGGCTCATTTGACCCTCTAGCCTCTGTATTGTTTGCATGAGGGAATCCTGGTTCTTCATGTACCTTTTCATGTTTCTCTCAAAATCAGTCATTCTCCTTTCAAGTTGAGGATTCTGGAAGGAGGATTGTGGAGCTTGGTTGGAGAAGTTCTGTTGATAGTTTGAAAAATTGTTGGGAGAATTTTGAGGGTGATTGGAAAAGTTGGGTTGATGATTGGAAGAATTATTGGAATGATGGAAGTGGCTTGCATGGTTTGACCGTGGGTGGTCATTATTTTGATAGCTCCATGAGAAATTGAGGTGATTTCTCCAGCCAGGATTGTACGTTGGAGCGTAAGGATCATTGTTCGGCCTTGAGAAGGCCGCATTCATCGGTTCAGGAAAATGTTGATGAGCTTGAAATACAGGACACTCCTCAAACACATGATTCATGGCCTGACAGTAAGTACAACTCGGAGTTTGAAATTAGTTTGGGCTAACTTGATTGACTGGACTTGGTTCCTTAGTTTCTAGAGCTTCCAGTCTTCTCGCTAGGTTAGCTAACTTAGCCTCGTTAGTTATGGATGATTCAATCGAATGGAGACCTCCTTTTAAAGAAATAGAGTTAGGATTTTTAGAGCTTTCAATAGTAGGTTCCCATTGGATGGTCTTTTAAGCTAGATTCTCATATAAATCCCATCCTTCATGCTCATCTTTCTGCAAGAATCCCCCTTGGCACATGCTTTCTAAGAGGGTCTTGGTCGAGTAGTCTAAACCGTCATAAAGAATTTGGACATTGGACAAGGAGGTCTTTGAAGCGTTCAAAGTACCTCCAAAATGGTTCACTAGGTTCTTGCTTGAACTGCATGATGTTCTTCCTAACGAGAGCGGTCTTGCGGATTGGATAGAATTTCTTCAAGAAGACCTTGATGAAACCATCTCAAGATGTGATAGAGCCGGCCGCTAAGCTGTAGAGCCATTTTTTAGCTAGGTCCTTAAGAGAAAATGGGACAAATCTCAACCTAATAGCATCATCTGCAAGGTGTGAGATTTTCATCATTAAGCATACTTCCTTAAATTCTCTTATGAAGAAATAAGCATCTTCGGACTCTAAGCCATGGAACTTAGGGAGTGTATTGATGAACTGTGGTTTAACCTCAAAGTTGTGTTCACCAACCGATGGAAGTTGGATGCAGGATGGAAGTGATGTTCTAATGGGGTAAAACCTATCCTGCAGAGATGTCGGTCGATCCATAACCGAATCTGGTCTTGGTTCAAACTTGGATGGTGATGTGTTTCTAGTCACCTAGATGAATTAGGGTCTCTCGACCACACTTGCATACACAAACACAATCACAATCACAAACAAGTTTACCAACAGTCAACAATAGTAATCAACCAAGCCTAGTCTAAGGTAACCTCGACCTAGACAACTCCTAACTGGTTGATTGTCCATAGGAGGTAGAATGTAGACTTTGACCATAAGCTAATCAGCCAGCTCAGGATAAAATTGGTGGGAGGTTATCCGTCAAAGACGTTCCTTAATTAAGTAACCACCAATCTTCGAGCTTTCGGCCCTCAATCCCTTTCCTAGACACTGATTTGGCAGGAGTCAATTTCTAACGCCTTCCTCTTTAGGATAATCTCCTAGTGAGTTCGAGATGTCCCTAAGGCCAACGTCTATCAGATTTTACTTAGGCTTAGGTTGTGCGTGCTTGGAATCTGATTTTTGGGCCAAGGAAGGGTGATTAAATCCCCACCTTATCTTGTTATTGGGTGTTTCCTTTAAAATCAATTTTGTGCAAGTGTACAAGATAAACAAGATTCACTCAAAGCGTTAGAAATCAACCAAGAGATGAGTCCTATTCTGAATGCAATGCGTACGTACTTTGCTCCAGCACTCTTCAACAGTAAAGTAAATGAATTGAAAAGACTCGTGCCTAAAATGCAAATGTCTAATCAATTTTTTTAACTTTTCAATAAGTGTTTTACTGTTGGCTTAAAACAGGGATGGTGGATAGCAGAAATAGCACAAATATAACATACAAAATCTTAAATTTTTGCGAGCAATATGTCCTGCAAAAATGAGTTTTTAGTAGTCCAATGAATTTTTTCAGATTTTTTAACGCAATTTCTTGAAATTCTGTTTCCTACTTTCGAGAGTAGGGGCACAGAAGTCATCTCTTGCAAAGCTTGAATGCTAGATCTTGATCTTCAAGTCCCTGAAACAACACACATAACTTGTTAGAAAACAAATACACCGTTCCCTCCCCGGCAACGGCGCCAAAAATTGATTGCTAAAAGAAAGAACAATCAAAGAGTTTAAGAGTTTACCGTGTAGCTTGTGGCTAACGGGTCGTGTCCATGAGGAGGAATGCGATGGAAGCGTTTCGGTGAATTGCTTAAAAACAAAGAATTGTGTTTGTTTTGTTTTTATGAAAAAGAGACTGGAAAGAAAGAGATGATTAAAAGAGAAATTGCAACTTTTAGGAAAGGTTTTGGAGAAGGTGATTTAGAAAACTTGAGAGTTGTTTTGTTGTTTATAATAAGAAAGAAATCTGGGCTCACTATCTCACTACTCAATTATTCATTCTTCCATTAAAATATCAAGTGCCTCAAAGTGATCATTTGTAAAACTTAAAGTTAATTTTTAGAAAGCTTTATGCAAAGCACATAAGATGGTTGGAAGAGTGTAGTCTTTTCTTCGAGAAATCGTTAGAATTTGAATATTAAATCATCAAGCGCGAAGAAGCAAGAATGAAGTAAAAACAATTCAAAAGATTTTCATGAAAGAAGTGAGAGTTCAACAATCCAAACCCATCCTCATGTGCCTTCAAGAACACTTTCAAAAAGAAAGGCTTTTAAGTGAGGCATGCATATGATTCATTGGGTCTTTCTCTTTTAAAAACAAAAGAGAAGAAGAACAAGAGAGAATTATGATAGCTAGCCCAGAAAATCGTTTAGTTACTCATAGAAAACAATAAAGAAGAAAGCATAGAAATAATGCAAACCATACCGTACTGTAAGTGGAAGAAAACTTGGCTCGACTTTTGTATTGACGTCACTTCAATCTTCAAGTACAAGCACTCAATTCCTCTCTCTCACAAGTTTTGATACTGGACTACAAAGTAAATAATAAGATTATAACTTTTGTGCTAGCTAACAAAGAGCCTAAATCCTAAGAAAATAAACACAAAACTTAATCCTAGTCTTTGCTCCATTTTTCTTTGCTGAAACCAGTATTTATAGGCAAAAACCTAAAGGAGAAGATCCCGGGAAGATTGGGGGAGCAAACGCTTCCCCAACAACCTTTACTTGGCCGCGAAAACATGGCTTGGGCCGCGTTTCTGCGGCCCTGGTGTGGCCAGGTGGCCACACCCAAAGGAGGGAATCTCCTGGTTTGGTGTTTTGCCCGTATCTTCTACTGGTTTTCTTATTTCTGCTCCAAACGTTAACGAAACAGCCTTTGATTTCATGGCTTCAACCGCTTGATTCAGGTAGGATTCTTCTCAACCTCTTGATATGCCAAGATTTTTGCCCTGATTTCTTCATTTCGAATTTATTCTGAATTAAATTAGAATTTGGTGGGCTTTTGGGCTTGTTTCTCTTTTCTTTCTTTTAGCACTTGGGCCTACATTTTGAAAAACACCTAGGGGGGTGAATAGGTGTAATTGCTAATCTAATAACTTTTTAAAATAATTATGGATGAATGATGCAACGATCTCTCAAAATAAGACTAGGAGCCGTATACCCGGTGAAGGGTTCTGAACTCCTTCCTCTGGATATGAGTTAGAGGTGCGCAATGCAATCTTGTTGTATGAGAATTGATCGACAATGGCAAGGAATGAATGCAATGGTGAAGTGCACACAAGATATATCACAAATATCACAAACAAGTAATAAGGAGCAATAGAGAGTAAAGCGAAATAGAGAGCAAGAGCAAGAAGGCAATCGTAAACACAAGTATTTGTTTCGAGGTTCGAGCCACCGCTCTACTCCCCGCCTTCACCTCCGTGAAGGGTTTCCACTATCCACCGAGGACTATTACAAGGTCTACCGAAGACCCGGAGTACCGAACTCCACCACTTACAAGAACTCTACCAAAGAGTTATCTCCACAAGAGGAACACAAAGAACAAGTAACCAAGTGATCACAATAATGATCACAAACTCTTTACAACACTTCTCTTTTACAACTCCTTATAGAATGAGGATTGGAATTTTTGGCTCTAGAAGTATGGTGAGAGAAACTCAGTTGTAGAATGATCTTTGCTAGAAAACACAACTGAAAACAAGCTCAAGAATGAATGGGAAAATGGAGAGCTTAAAACTTTTCTTCTCTTTTTAAAACTTTGAAAACTTAAGGATTTTTCTTGGTCTTTTGCAAGAGACTATACTCCTCTATTTATAGGGAGAGGAAAGGGTTAAAACTAATTTATTTTAAGCTTATTTGATCTGAAAAAGATCTCCAAAAACTCAGAAAAAGTCTGCCAAAAACAGATTTATAAAACAGATTTCAGATTGCACCAAAGAGGAAAGAGCCGTTGGGGACTTTGCAGGCCTGGCGGTCGACCGGTCCGGTCGGCCGTCCGCCCTGCTGGCAAGGAGCCGTTGGGCTCGGGATGACCGCTCGGTCGACCGTCCTCTAGAATAAAACACAGTTTTCTGAAGGCGGTCGACCGGGCGGTCGACCCAGAAAACCCGAGAGCAAAACTGCTTTCAGTCGGTCGACCCGGCGGTCGGCCGACAGACATGCACAAGCGTGCACGTCCTGGATACAAGCTCCGGTCGACCGGTCCGGTCGGCCGGTCTTGCCTGAAACAGAAAAACAGCAAGAAACAGAACTTGAAATTTTTGTAAAATATTTTGAAGTATTGCAAATCATGCTAGAAAGAGTATACATACATGATTTAAACATGATATTCATTTTGTAAAAAGTTAGAGTCATGTATATATACCAAGGCATGAAACTTAAGGATAAAAGCTAAACATGAAAACTTGTATAAAAATATGTGTGTGTGTATCCTAGAGCCAATTTTCCAAAACTCAAACTTTAACAAACTATTTCTTACATTGGTTCTAAAGGACTACAAGTTCTTCAAGTGGGCTTCCCCATATGACCTTGCAAGCTTGATACTTGAGCCCGAATTGAGGTAACTTGAGTCAAAACTCCTTCCTTTAAGGAAGAAAACTTCTAGTTTCATTAGAACCCTGAAACACACTCAAACAACAAACATGATTAGTACAAATAACTATATATGTTTTGTAATCATCAAAACACAGTAAAAACGGGTGATTGTAACCTTGGGCCAACAATCTCCCCCTTTTTGATGATGACAAAACATATAGTTATTTTTAAACATGGGAAAGGAGCATGGAAGCTTCCCCTCAAATTATGCTATGTATAAAAGAATGACTATGTATAAAAATGAATGGCTATATACATAAAGCATAAAACACAATGCACAAAACAAAATCCAAAGTGCATAAAAACTTAAAAACTCTAAAGTTAAAATAAACTTAAACTAATAAACTAAACTTTTTCTCCCCCTTTTTGTCATACATTAAAAAGGGTAAACAAAATAAGAAAACTTTCATTCAAGAATCTATAATACAAACATTCAACTCACCACAAATAAATGAAAATCTAGCATAGTCTAGAGGTTTTGTAAAAATATCGACAAGTTGAAAATCGGTAGAAACATAATCAATATCAATATCACCTTTCTGTTGGCCCAAGAGGTTACACTCTCCAATTGTTTTATGTTTTGATGATGACAAACCAAATTAGAGCTATTTGGTACTAACAAGTTTGTTAAGATGAGTTTCAGGTTTTGTACCATGTTTAGAGACCATTTGCTTAGCTATTGCAAGAACTTCTAAGTTCCACAAAGCAAGGAAGGCAAATTGCACATCAAGGAAGGATCATAGAAGAGAAGGCACTAGCAAGGCATTGGATGGCTCAAAGACTTGAAGATAGCTCAAGAAGTCTTCATGTATTTTGTTTTTCAGTTTATAGTATGTTAAAGAATAGTGGATAGGTTTGAAGCTCTATCACACACGTTTTTGCGCACATGTTCATTCCAAAATAATTTCTTATAAATTATACAAAAATATTTTGCATACAAGTTTTTGCCTACAGATATATATTTATGTTTTATACTATTCCCTGTTCAAAAGTATTTTTGTTAAAATCAAAATCCTCTTTGTTTTCTTTTCTAAAATCAGTTTTTGACCTGATCCGGTCGACCGAGTCTGTGTCAGTCTGGTCCGGTCGACCGGACCAGTCGACCGAAGTTCTGGCAGATGCACGTATCCATGTGCATGTCTGTCGGTCGACCGAGGCGGTCGACCGGACTATTGCTTTTGCTCACAGGTTTTATCGGTCGACCGGGTCGGTCGACCGCTAGCCTATAACGGTCGAATTTTTGTACTACCGGTCGACCGGCCCGGTCGACCGATCTGACCGTTTGAACAGTAACGTGCAGATTTTTAAGAGCTGTTTATTTTTGTCTTTTGTGTTTAAAAATTCGTTTAAGGATATATTTTGATCTAATTACCTCCTAAACATCAGTAAATATGTTTTATCCCTAAGCCCTAGCCCTCTCCTATAAATAGGGGTGTTTGGGGAGAGATTGGTAACAACAACAATTATTGCTAAAAATTCAAAAGTTTAAGGCTTTCAAAGTTCTTGGTTTTTGTGCTAAATTCTCTCAATTTTCTGAAGGGTTTTCAAAAGTTTTTCTCTGATTTCAATTTCTTTTCCTTACACAAAAGAGCTTCAATTCTACTCATTATTCTCTAAGGACCTTTGTAAGGGAAGAGATTTTTGAAAGAGAGAGTTTGTGGTCTTGTGACTACTCAGATATTCTTGTGATTGTAATTGAGGAGTTGGGTACTCCGGTTGTAATTGTTCTTTGTGATAGTGGAAGTAGCTAGAATCCTTCTGGGGAAGGCGGGGAGTAGAGCTGGGTGCTCGAACCTCGATAACATATCCTTGTGTTTGCGATTGGTTTACTTTCTTGTACTCTTTTACTATACTTGCTCTTATTCTTGCTCATCACAATCATTGTCATATTTACTTGCTTGCATTCATCTTGTGAAACTTGATTGTTGTAGCTTTAAATTTTTATTTTGCCCCGTGATTAGCATTGTCACCTATTCACCCCCCCTCTAGGTGACTTTTCAATTGGTATCAGAGCTTGGACTCTAGGTTTGGCTTAACATCCATAGAGAGATCCTTAAAATATTGCTAATCAACATTTTCATTTCATTCATTCATCACTAGTAAACATGGCCGACAACATTAAATCCCCACCTAAATTTGATGGCCTCAATTTCCCAATTTGGAAGGTTAGAATGACTATATTTTTGCAATCTTTGGGTAGCTTAGTAGCCAAGTCCTTGACCAAACCCTATGTAGCACCCGATGGTGATGAGAGCACTTGGACCGACCTTGACTTTAAACTATATGAGGCTAACTCCAAGGCCCAAAACTCCCTATTAACCGCCTTGAATGAGGATGACCTTACAAGGGTAATTCATTGCCAATCCGCCTATGAGATTTGGCAACACTTATTGGTCACACACGAGGGGACTTCACAAGTCAAGAGAGCTAAGATAGATCTCTTGAGGTCCCAATATGAGTCATTTAAAATGCTTGATGATGAGTCTATTGATAGTATGGCTACAAGGTTTACTAAAATCACTAATGGTCTTTCTTCCTTAGGTGATGACATCTCCAACGATCAAAAGGTGCGGAAAGTAATTCGGGCTCTTCCTTCATCATGGGAGATCAAGGCCACCACCTTGAAGGAATTGAACGACAAGGACGAGATGGACCTCATTAGTCTCATTGGGAACCTAAAGACCCATGAGATGGAGAAGAAGGCAAGAGAAGAGGCCACTACTTCAAAGAAGAAATCCATAGCCTTCAAGACTTCATCCACCAATGATGACGATGAAGATGACGAAGAAGAAGATGAGGAGCTAACTCTACTTGTGCGGAATGTCAAGAGGTTGTACCGAAAGAACAAGTTCCACTTCCGGAGAAAATTTGAAGGCAAAGAGGAGCGGAAGATCATACGCTACAATTGCCGCAAACCCGGACATATCATGGCGGATTGTCCGGAGTTCAAGAAGAAAATGACTTCCTCCTTCAAGCCAAAGAAGCCGGAGGAAAAGAAAGCCTACAAAGCAACATGGGATTCGGAAAGCGAGTCCGAAGAGGAGGTGGATCAAGCTAATATGTGTTTCATGGCAAACACACCCAAGGTAACCCCTCAATCCCTTGATGATGAAGATGTTGATGTAAGTAAGAAAGTTCTAGTGCATGCTTTTGTAGAACTATCTGAAACTTATGATAACAAGAAAATTGAATGCATAAAATTACAAAAAGAAGTTGCTTGTCTTAAGAATCAACTTGCCATTGTTTCTAAAGAAAAAGATGATATTTCTTCTAATTTCATTTCCATGCAAAAAGAATTTTGTGCCTACAAGAGTACTTGTAAGGCAAAATCTCCTATTATTGATGAAAAAGAAATTTCTTCTTTTAAATCCAAAATGAATGATTTTGAAAAAGTTTTAAAAGATTGTGCCTTTAATACTAAGAAACTTGAAGAAAAATTTTCTAAAAAGCACACATCTCATGCTAAGATTCCTCATGCTCACACTACACCTAACACGTCACATGTTCATGCTCACAATGCCCATGCTCACAAATCACACACTCATTATGCTTTTAAATATGGTAGAGTATATAGATGCACATATTGTGGTAAAAATGGACATTTAGCTAAGTTTTGCTATGATCAACTAAATAGAACAAATAATCTTGTTTGGGTTCATGACACTAACCCTAGAGGACCCAAGAAAATGTGGGTACCAAAATCAAGTCTTAAATTGTTTGATGTAGGTACACACCAAAGCTCCAAGACGTAGGGAGCGGTGGTACCTTGATAGTGGTTGTTCAAGACACATGACATGGGACATCAATAACTTCACAACCCTATCAAGGTACATGGAAGGTGGCACCGTCACCTTCGGGGATGACTCCAAAGGAACTATCATCGGTATAGGTAACATTCAAATTGGTGCATCTCCTATTATTGAGAATGTTGTTTTAGTAGATGGTTTAAAACATAATTTGCTTAGCATTAGTCAACTTTGTGATCGTGGACTTAAAGTTATTTTGATGATACTTCTTGTAAGATTTTTGATGTTAAATCCGATATTTGTATTCTCACCGGTTTTCGTGATAATAAAGTTTATATTATTGACATGCTTAATTTAGATTGTTCTACTAAATGCTTAAATGCTTTTGATGAAAATTCTTGGCTTTGGCATAGAAGATTAGGACATGCATCTTTTGACCATATCTCTAGGATTAATTCAAAGGAATTGGTGAAGGGTATACCTTGCTTGGATTTTGAGAAAGACCGCATTTGTAGTGCGTGCCAACTTGGGAAACAAACCAAGTCTTCCTTTAAACCAATCAAGGATATCATGTCAACTAGGCCTTTAGAATTAATTCATATGGATCTTTTTGGACCAACTAAAACTAAGAGTTTAAATGGAAGTAGATTTGCATTTGTTTTAGTTGATGATTTCTCCCGTTTTACTTAGGTTTTCTTTTTACAAAATAAAGATCAAACTTTTTCTCATTTTAAGATTTTTCGAAAAAGAGTTGAAAAAGAAAAGGGTTTTCCGATTTTGAGAATAAGGAGTGATAGAGGTGGTGAGTTTGTTAACCAACTCTTCATGACTTATTGTGATGAAAAGGGAATTAAGCATGAAATGTCTTGTCCTAGAACTCCACAACAAAATGGAGTTGTAGAAAGGAAAAATAGAACACTTCAAGAGATGGCCAGGACAATGATAAGTGAATATGACCTCCCTCAATATTTATGGGCCGAGGCCGTAAACACAGCATGCTATATATCAAATCGTATTTATTTGTGCAAAAATTCTTCAAAAACATCATTTGAAATGTATCATTCTAGAAAACCAAATGTTGCATATTTTAAAGTTTTTGGATGCAAGTGTTTTGTTTTGAATACTAAGGATAATTTGGGTAAATTTGATGCTAAGGCTTATGAGGCTATCTTTGTTGGATATTCCTCTACTAGCAAAGCATATAGAGTTTTCATTAGATCTTCTCAAACCATTGAAGAATCCATGCATGTTAAGTTTGAAGAATCTAATGTGTTTGTTGAGAATGTTGTAGAGTTTGAACCATTAGGTGAAGACATGGAGAGACTATCCTTGAAGGACTCACCCGCTCAAGAAGAAAAGCTAGATCCTATTGGTGAAGTTCAAGAGGATAAGGAGGAAAGCACTCAACCGCTTCCTAAAGCTTGGAGATACGCTACAAATCATCCTAAGGAGCTCATCTTGGGTGATGCATCTAAAGGAGTCACAACGCGCTCCAAACTCCATGACATATGTGGTAACTTTGCTTTCATTTCTCATTTTGAACCCAAAGGCATTCTCGAAGCCGAGACGGACCCATATTGGTTGCTTGCCATGCAAGAGGAACTCAATCAATTTGAGCGCAACCAAGTTTGGCACCTTGTTCCTAAGCCCCACGATAGACCAATAATTGGTACTAAGTGGATCTTTAGAAACAAGATGGATGAGTCCGGAAATGTCATTAGGAATAAAGCTAGGTTAGTGGCCCAAGGTTACACTCAAGTTGAGGGAATTGACTTTGAGGAGACCTTTGCACCCGTAGCACGGCTTGAAGCCATACGGATGACACTAGCTTTTGCATGTTTTAAAAATTTTAAACTTTTTCAAATGGATGTGAAAAGTGCATTTTTAAATGGTTTTATTAATGAAGAAGTTTATGTTGCTCAACCTCCCGGATTTGTTGATCATGTTCATCCCGATTTTGTTTTTAAACTTGATAAAGCTTTGTATGGATTGAAACAAGCTCCAAGAGCTTGGTATGAAAGGCTTTCTAGTTTTCTCATTTCAAATGATTTTATTAAAGGCAAAGTAGACACAACTCTCTTTACTAAGCATGTTGTTAATGATATTTTAATTGTGCAAATTTATGTTGATGATATAATTTTTGGATCTACTAATGAGCTTTTATGCAAGGATTTTGAGAAAGTCATGCAACTTGAATTTGAAATGTCTTCAATGGGTGAGCTCAATTTCTTCCTTAGACTCCAAATCAAGCAATTGCAAGACGGAACCTTCATTAACCAAGCCAAGTATGCAAAGGAGCTAGTAAAGAAGTTTGGGCTTGAAGGATCAAAGGCTTGCAACACTCCAATGGCAACTACAACCAAGCTTGATAAGGACGAACAAGGTAAAAATGTTGATATTAAATTATATAGAAGCATGATAGGAAGTCTTTTATATTTGACGGCAAGTAGGCCGGATATCATGTTTAGTGTGTGTCTTTGTGCTAGATTTCAATCGTGTCCATCTTATTGCGGTAAAACGCATTATCCGTTATATTAAGGGCACTATTGGAATGGGTCTTTGGTATCCGAAAACTAGAGATTTTTCAATGACTAGCTATTCGGATGCCGACTATGCGGGTTGTAGAGTAGATAGAAAGAGTACTAGTGGGACATGTCAATTTCTTGGTAATTGTCTTGTTTCATGGTCCTCTAGGAAACAAAATTCCGTAGCTCTCTCAACCGCCGAGGCGGAGTATGTTGCCGCGGGGGCTTGTTGTGCACAAGTCCTTTGGATGAAACATACTCTCCTTGATTTTGATTTGCACTTTGATCATATAAAAATATTTTGTGATAATACTAGTACTATACACATGACCAAAATGCAAATCAACATAGTAAGACCAAGCACATTGAGATTAGATATCACTTTCTTAGAGATCATTTTGAGAAAGGTGATATAGATATTGATTATGTTTCCACGGATTTACAACTAGCCGATATTTTCACTAAACCCCTTGATTTTGCTAGATTTTCATTTATTTGTGGAGAACTTAATGTTTGAATTATTGAATAGACATGTTTTTCATAACCCTTTTTGATGTATGACAAAAAGGGGGAGAATAAGTTTACATGACAAAAATAAGTTCATTTGGTCTTGGT
Organism: Agave tequilana; assembly: GCA_038442645.1. Taxonomy (NCBI): domain Eukaryota; kingdom Viridiplantae; phylum Streptophyta; class Magnoliopsida; order Asparagales; family Asparagaceae; genus Agave; species Agave tequilana. The sequence continues at coordinate 45,664 of JAVJIF010007622.1, forward strand.
TCCATATGAATTTATATGCTTTAATTTTAAAAGATTTGTTTTATGAGTTTTATGTTTATGTTGAGTTTTATGTTTATGTATGTATGAGTTTTTGAATTCATGTATTCTTGTGTTTTAGTTGTTTTGGTATTTTTGGTATCAAGAGCAATTTATGTGCTTTATTTGTTTTAATTAGTTTCAATAATTGGTGCATCATTTCAATTATTAGTATCTAGAGCATATTCTTGTGTTTTATGTGTAGCATAATTTGAGGGGGAGCTTTCTCCTCCCTATATTTTTGTTAATAGCCTATTTGTTTTGTCATCATCAAAAAGGGGGAGATTGTTGGCCCAAGAGGTTACACTCTCCAATTGTTTTATGTTTTGATGATGACAAACCAAATTAGAGCTATTTGGTACTAACAAGTTTGTTAAGATGAGTTTCAGGTTTTGTACCATGTTTAGAGACCATTTGCTTAGCTATTGCAAGAACTTCTAAGTTCCACAAAGCAAGGAAGGCAAATTGCACATCAAGGAAGGATCATAGAAGAGAAGGCACTAGCAAGGCATTGGATGGCTCAAAGACTTGAAGATAGCTCAAGAAGTCTTCATGTATTTTGTTTTTCAGTTTATAGTATGTTAAAGAATAGTGGATAGGTTTGAAGCTCTATCACGCACGTTTTTGCGCACATGTTCATTCCAAAATAATTTCTTATAAATTATACAAAAATATTTTGCATACAAGTTTTTGCCTACAGATATATATTTATGTTTTATACTATTCCCTGTTCAAAAGTATTTTTGTTAAAATCAAAATCCTCTTTGTTTTCTTTTCTAAAATCAGTTTTTGACCTGATCCGGTCGACCGGGGCAGTCGACTGAGTCTGTGTCAGTCTGGTCCGGTCGACCGGACCAGTCGACCGAAGTTCTGGCAGATGCACGTATCCATGTGCATGTCTGTCGGTCGACCGAGGCGGTCGACCGGACTATTGCTTTTGCTCACAGGTTTTATCGGTCGACCGGGTCGGTCGACCGCTAGCCTATAACGGTCGAATTTTTGTACTACCGGTCGACCGGCCCGGTCGACCGATCTGACCGTTTGAACAGTAACGGGCAGATTTTTAAGAGCTGTTTATTTTTGTCTTTTGTGTTTAAAAATTCGTTTAAGGATATATTTTGATCTAATTACCTCCTAAACATCAGTAAATATGTTTTATCCCTAAGCCCTAGCCCTCTCCTATAAATAGGGGTGTTTGGGGAGAGATTGGTAACAACAACAATTATTGCTAAAAATTCAAAAGTTTAAGGATTTCAAAGTTCTTGATTTTTGTGCTAAATTCTCTCAATTTTCTGAAGGGTTTTCAAAAGTTTTTCTCTGATTTCAATTTCTTTTCCTTACACAAAAGAGCTTCAATTCTACTCATTATTCTCTAAGGACCTTTGTAAGGGAAGAGATTTTTGAAAGAGAGAGTTTGTGGTCTTGTGACTACTCAGATATTCTTGTGATTGTAATTGAGGAGTTGGGTACTCCGGTTGTAATTGTTCTTTGTGATAGTGGAAGTAGCTAGAATCCTTCTGGGGAAGGCGGGGAGTAGAGCTGGGTGCTCGAACCTCGATAACATATCCTTGTGTTTGCGATTGGTTTACTTTCTTGCACTCTTTTACTATACTTGCTCTTATTCTTGCTCATCACAATCATTGTCATATTTACTTGCTTGCATTCATCTTGTGAAACTTGATTGTTGTAGCTTTAAATTTTTATTTTGCCCCGTGATTAGCATTGTCACCTATTCACCCCCCCTCTAGGTGACTTTTCACTTTCTCATAATGATCCCTAAGAAAGTGATATCTAATGTCAATGTGCTTAGTTTTACTATGTTGATTTGCATTCTTGGTCATATGAATAGTACTAGTATTATCACAAAATATTTTAACATGATCAAAATGCAAATCATAGTCAAGGAGAGTATGTTTCATCCAAAGAACTTGTGCACAACAAGCTCCGACTGCAACAAACTCCGCCTCGGCGGTTGAAAGGGCTACCGAATTTTGCTTTTTGGAAGACAAAGATACAAGACAATTACCAAGAAATTGACATGTTCCACTTGTATTCTTCCTATCTACCCTACAACCCGCATAGTCGGCATCCGAAAAACTCGTCATTGAAAATTGACCGATTTTCGGATACCACAACCCATTTCAATAGTGCCCTTAAGGTATCTAATTATGCGTTTAACCGCAATTATGTGAGACTCTTTAGGACAAGATTGAAAACGTGCACAAAGACAAACGGAAAACATAATATCCGACCTACTAGCCGTCAAATATAACAAGCTACCTATCATGCTACGATAAAGTTTAATGTCTACACTTTTATCTTGTTCATCCTTATCAAGCTTTGTGGTTGTTGCCATGGGAGTTTTGCTCACTTTAGCTCCTTCAAGCCCGAGCCTTTTGATTAGTTCCTTTGTGTACTTGGCTTGATTGATGAAGATCCCATCCTTCCTTTACTTGATTTGGAGTCCAAGGAAATAGTTGAGTTCCCCCATCATAGACATTTCAAATTCGTCCTTCATGCATGATTCAAAAGCTTGGCAAAGAGATTCATTAGTAGAACCAAAAATAATGTCATCAACATAAATTTACACAATAAGAATATCATTTTCTACATGTTTTGTAAACAATGTTGTGTCAATTTTACCTTTCTTAAAACCATTTGAAATTAAAAATGAAGAAAGTCTTTCATACCAAGCCCTAGGGGCTTGTTTTAAACCATAAAGAGCTTTATCTAATTTAAACACAAAATCCGGATGTGTAGGATCAACAAACTCGGGGGGTTGTTCAACATACACCTCCTCTTCAATAAAACCATTTAGAAAAGCACTTTTAACATCCATTTGAAATAATTTAAAATCTTTATATGAGGCAAATGCTAGTGTCATCTGTATGGCTTCAAGCCGTGCTACGGGTGCAAAGGTTTCTTCAAAATCGATTCCTTCGATTTGAGTGTAACCTTGGGCAACTAACCTAGCTTTATTTCTAACTACGTTACCCGATTCATCCAACTTGTTCTTAAAGATCCACTTAGTACCAATTGTTGGTCTATCGTGGGGCCTAGGAACAAGGTGCCAAACTTGGTTGCGCTCAAATTGATTGAGCTCCTCTTGCATTGCTAGCAACCAATATGAATCGGCCTCGGTTTCGAGGACGTTCTTGGGTTCAAAATGAGAAATAAAAGCATAGTGCCCACAAAAATCATGAAGATTAGAGCGAGTGGTTACCCCTTTAGATACTTCACCTATAACGAGATCCTTGGGATGATGCGGATTGTATCTCCAATCCTTTGGAAGTTGTTGAGTAGGCTCCTCTTCAATTGTTTGATTTTCATTTCCTTGAGCCTCCTCTACTTTAGCTTCACTTCCTTCATCATCCTTTGGCTTGCCTTCCATCGTAGGTGTATCCTCCAAGGTCACTTTCTCCAAGTCTTCATCCAATGCATCTATTTCTACAACATTCTTAACAAACAAATTAGATTCTTCAAACTTAACATGTATAGATTCCTCAATAGTCAAAGATGATCTATTGAAGATTCTATAAGCCTTACTAGTATTAGAATAACCCACAAAAATTGCCTCATAAGATCTAGCATCAAATTTTCCTAAGTTATCTTTTGTATTTAAAACAAAACATTTGCATCCAAAAACTTTGAAATATGAAACATTTGGTTTTCTAGAAAAGTACATTTCAAAAGAAGTTTTTGAAGTATTTTTACACAAGAAAACACGATTTGATATATAGCATGATGTATTAACGGCCTCGGCCCACAAATAATGTGGTAGACCATATTCACTAAGCATTGTCCTAGCCATCTCTTGTAATGTTCTATTTTTCCGTTCAACTACTCCATTTTGTTGTGGAGTTCTAGGACAAGATAGTTCATGCTTTATTCCATGTTCTTTACAAAAAGTGATAAAGGGTAGGTTAATGAATTCACCTCCTCTATCACTTCTTATTTTTAAAATTGAAGTATCTTTTTCCTTTTCAACTCTTTTCTTAAAGGCTTGAAAATGTGAAAAGACTTGATTTTTATGTTCCAAAAAGAAAACCCAAGTAAAACGTGAAAAGTCATCAACCAAAATAAATGCAAAACGATTCCCACTTAGACTTTTGGTTTGAGTAGGACCAAATAAATTCATATGGATCAACTCCAAAGGACGAGATGTCATGATATCCTTGATTGACTTGAAAGAAGACTTGGTTTGTTTCCCAAATTGACATGCGTCACAAACCCGGTCCTTTTCAAAATTCAAGCAAGGAATACCTTTCACCATTTCCTTTGTGTTTAACCTAGATATATGGTCAAAAGAAATGTGGCCTAATCTTCTATGCCACAACCAAGAGTCATCATCGAGGGCTTTTAAACAAGTAATATTACAAGACATATTAGACATATCTATCATATAAACATTATTTTCACGAAAATCGGAAAACACACAAGTATTAGATATTCTATCAATTACTTTACAAACTACATTATCAAAAACAACATCAAATCCTTTATCACAAAGTTGACTAACACTCAAGAGGTTATGCTTGAGGCCATCAACTAAAACAACATTCTCAATTAAGGGGATGTACTAAGTTTAACATTACCAATACCGATGATTTTACCCTTGGCATCATCTCCGAAGGTGACGGTGTCACCTTCATGGTATCTTGATAGAGTTGCAAAGTTGTTGATGTCCCAAGTCATGTGCCTTGAACAATCACTATCAAGATACCACAGTCCTCTACGTCGTTGGGCTTTAGAAGGTACCTACATCATTTAACAAATTCATTGATTTTGGTACCCAAATTTTCTTGGGTCCTTGAAAGTTAGTATTTCGAACCCAAACATTATGACGAGATGCATTAAGTCTATCATAGCAAAAATTAGCTAAGTGTCCTTTACGCCCACAATGTGAACATGAAAACACTTTACCATACATGAATGCATGATGTGTGTGTGAAGTGTGAGCATGTTTTGGGGGTTTGCCACGATGTAAAGGTTGTGTGGTATGAACATGAGCATGAGCATGGAAAGCATTTTTCTTAGGGGCTTGTTTCTTAGGAAACATGGCCTCAATTTTCTTTTTATCAAACTCACAATTTTTTAAAATAATTCCTAATGAGTCTATTCTTTCTTTAAGCATGGTAATTTCATTAGGATCAACTAGTGGGGACTTGCCTTTACAAGAAATCTTGTACTTATCAAAATCATTTTGAGTAGCAACTAAAGTAGAGAGCAAGTCATTCTTTTCTTTAGAAAAAGTAAATACTTGAAGATTAAGAGACTCATTTTCCTTTTTTATTTTTAAATACTTTTCTTTAGAAAATCATAGTTATGTGATAATTCTACAAAGGCTTCTCCTAATTCATCCATGGAAAGTTCATCATTAAAAGAAGTGGAAGAGGTTACCTTACTTGTGCTTTCATTAGCCATGAAGCACATGTTGGCGGTGTCGATATCGTCCTCGGATTCACTCTCGGAATCCCATATTGCCTTCATTGCTTTCTTCTTGAAGGGCTTTTTGGAGGTGGAAGGCTTTACTTTATCCGGGCACTCCGCAACAATGTGACCCGGTCTTTTGCAATTAAAGCAAACTATTTTCCTCTCTTCTTGCCATCTTTTTCTTCCTTGGAATTTAGCCTTGTTGTACATCCTCTGAACATTCTTTACAAGAAATGAGAGCTCTTCGTCATCTTCTTCTTCATTGTCTTCATCAGAGTGTGAGGATTGACACTTGAAGGCTATTGTTTTCTTCTTGGAAGGAGCCATGTCCTCCCTAGCTTTTCTCTCCATCTCATGGGTTTTGAGGTTCTCAATGAGACCAATTAGCTCCATCTCCTCCTTGTCATTGAGTTCCTTTAAGGTTGTTGCTTTAACTTCCCATGAAGGAGGAAGAGCCCGGATGATCTTTCTAACTCTTTGGTCATTATCAATGGCATCACCTAGAGAAGAAAGTCCATTAGTGATCTTTGTAAATCTTGTAACCATATCATCTATGGTTTCATTTTTTTGCATGCAAAAGTTCTCATATTGGGACCGAAGAAGGTCTATCTTAGCCCTCTTCACTTGTGAAGTCCCCTCATGTGTCACTAGTAAGTGTGTCCAAATCTCAAATGCGAATTTGCAATGGATGACTCTAGCAATGTCATCATCATTGAGGGCTTGAAGTAGTGCATAATGAGCCCTAGCATTGGCATCAAACTCCTTAATCTCAATTTCAGACCAAGTGGATTAATCACCGGGGGGTGCACTAAAGGGTTTGGTCACGGCCTTTGCAACTCGACTTCCTAGAGATTGCAAGAAAACGGTCATCTTAACCTTCCATATGGGAAAGTTAAGTCCATCAAACTTAGGAGGGGTCTTAATACCATCGGCCATTTTTACTAAGTGAGAGAGAGTGAGAAATGATTGAAGTGATTAGCAAATAGAGGATCTCTCTAAGGTTGTTAAGCCAAGAGCCTAGAGACCTATGCTCTGATACCAATTGAAAAACATCTAGAGGGGGGTGAATAGGTGTAATTGCTAATCTAATAACTTTTTAAAACAATTATGGATGAATGATGTAACGATCTCTCAAAACAAGACTAGGAGCCATATACCCGGTGAAGGGTTCTGAACTCCTTCCTCCTGATTCCTCTGGATATGAGTTAGAGGTGCGCAATGCAATCTTGTTGTATGAGAATTGATCGACAATGGCAAGGAATGAATGCAATGGTGAAGTGCACACAAGATATATCACAAATATCACAAACAAGTAATAAGGAGCAATAGAGAGTAAAGCGAAATAGAGAGCAAGAGCAAGAAGGCAATCGCAAACACAAGTATTTGTTTCGAGGTTCGAGCCACCGCTCTACTCCCCGCCTTCACCTCCGTGAAGGGTTTCCACTATCCACCGAGGACTATTACAAGGTCTACCAAAGACCCAGAGTACCGAACTCCACCACTTACAAGAACTCTACCAAAGAGTTATCTCCACAAGAGGAACACAAAGAACAAGTAACCAAGTGATCACAATAATGATCACAAACTCTTTACAACACTTCTCTTTTACAACTCCTTATAGAATGAGGATTGGAATTTTTGGCTCTAGAAGTGTGGTGAGAGAAACTCAGTTGTAGAATGATCTTTGCTAGAAAACACAACTGAAAACAAGCTCAAGAATGAATGGAAAAATGGAGAGCTTAAAACTTTTCTTCTCTTTTTAAAACTTTGGAAACTTAAGGATTTTTCTTGGTCTTTTGCAAGAGACTATACTCCTCTATTTATAGGGAGAGAAAAGGGTTAAAACTAATTTATTTTAAGCTTATTTGATCTGAAAAAGATCTCCAAAAACTCAGAAAAAGTCTGCCAAAAACAGATTTATAAAACAGATTTCAGATTGCACCAAAGAGAAAAGAGCCGTTGGGGACTTTGCAGGCCTGGCGGTCGACCGGTCCGGTCGGCCGTCTGCCCTGCTGGCAACGAGCCGTTGGGCTCGGGTCGACCGCTCGGTCGACCGTCCTCTAGAATAAAACACAGTTTTCTGAAGGCGGTCGACCTGGCGGTCGACCCAGAAAACCCGAGAGCAAAACTGCTTTCAGTCGGTCGACCCGGCGGTCGGCCGACAGACATGCACAAGCGTGCACGTCCTGGATACAAGCTCCGGTCGACCGGTCCGGTCGGCCGGTCTTGCCTGAAACAGAAAAACAGCAAGAAACAGAACTTGGAATTTTTGTAAAACATTTTGAAGTATTGCAAATCATGCTAGAAAGAGTATACATACATGATTTAAACATGATATTCATTTTGTAAAAAGTTGGAGTCATGTATATATACCAAGGCATGAAACTTAAGGATAAAAGCTAAACATGAAAACTTGTATAAAAATATGTGTGTGTGTATCCTAGAGCCAATTTTCCAAAACTCAAACTTTAACAAACTATTTCTTACATTGGTTCTAAAGGACTACAAGTTCTTCAAGTGGGCTTCTCCATATGGTCTTGCAAGCTTGATACTTGAGCCCGAATTGAGGTGACTTGGGTCAAAACTCCTTCCTTTAAGGAAGAAAACTTCTAGTTTCATTAGAACCCTGAAACACACTCAAACAACAAACATGATTAGTACAAATAACTATATATGTTTTGTAATCATCAAAACACATTAAAAACGGGTGATTGTAACCTTGGGCCAACACATTTAACAAAGAAAAGGAAGAGTTATTAAGAGGATTTATTAGCTAAAAAGTATGGTAAGGTGACAATGTATATGCAACATATGTGAGAAATCAGTTTACATGGGTAGTGTTGTAATTATTTTTAAGTATTCATGTGTGCATAGACTTGGATGTGTGCGTGAGTTTATGTATGTGTGCGTGAGTGGTGATATGTATGCATGTATATGTATGGATGTGTGTTGTCCATTAATGTTTGCATGCGTGAGTTTGGGTATGGGCGCGTGAGCATGAATGAGTAGACATTGGATATGTATATATGTGTGGGTACGTATACCCAATGTATATACACATATATAGGTCTTTATGTATGGGTATATGTGTATATATGCATGATTATGCGTGAGTTTGTTTGTATATTATATGTATATATATAGTGTATGTATTTATATTAATGTGTGTTGGTATTTATTTAAGTATGCATGTATGTTGGTGTATGCATATACTTGTATACGTATATATGTGGGTGTACATGTATGTGTCTGTGTGCTCGGGAGTGTGTTTAATATATATTTATATTTATTTGTATGTTTGGTTGCGTGTTACAGTTTTTGGATCCGTTCGGTGAAATCTGGACTCGTTACAGGAGACCCGGACCCGATCCGGATTCGTACTCGTTGTGGACCCGATACAATGGTGATTCAAAGTCCGATCCATGGGATGATCCGTAGATCAGTACCGGTTCGTGTAATGAAGACCAGACGGCGATTCGGTTCTGAAACCGCGTCATTTCATGTGAGTGTTCATTCTTGTGTATTTACCATTGTCGGTATGCTTTACATGTTACACTTATCATTTCATGTGACTTTCTTTTATGTTTTACCAGTTTGATTTCTTGTACTACTTCATGAGACATTCATAATTGTTCACTTTATTTACGTAGTTGATAGGAGCTTGTATCAGTGCCATTTCATACTGATAGTTTATCGATGTTGGCTTAGACCTAGTTTTGATACACCTTAGACTGTGACTTGACTCAGCTCGATCTTGAGGTTGATGTAATTAGTATTAGTTATCAGATTTGATATTCATGTATTTGGTGATTATTTCTGATCAGAACTCTTTTGGATAATGCGGACAAGTATATATGACATCTCTATTGATATGAGACAAATTTAGAGATACCACAGATAATAGATCAGATGTGATTGATGTTAGACATTTTCGGACTCGATGTTTTGTCATCGGGATATTAGTATTCTTGCTAGTTCTATTTAGTTATTTACCTTCTGGATTCGGATTTAGTTGTGAGGAAAGTTGGACTGTGTTAGATTGATCTTGAGTTAGAGTTGAATGAAGCCTGATCCGCATTAAGATAAGGTTGATGTAGCTGGATTTATATTTGTGAGTATTTGAGATTTATTTAGATGATATTTTATTGATATTAAGTAGCAGAAGTAGATATTCTAGACTATATGTTGTTTGAGGATGAATCCCTTACTTCATTATGATTTCAGTATCTGTTGACTTATTGGTCTCGAGGATATACCATGTGCTTCATGTTTACTTACTGATCAATTTAGTTAGGGAGATAGAGTTATTTTGAGAGTGATTTATCGGTGATTATATTACATGTTCGGAGTTTTATGACTACTATTGATCGATCTGATTTATTGATGACTGAGAGGATGGATATATCGATGACTTTGAGGATATGAGTTGATTATATACATTGTTCAGGTTATTCTATTCATGACAGTAGATCATTACTCATCTTGAATATCTTGATTTACATGAGGAACTTCATTGTTTATACATGATATCTACCTGATATTATTGTCCATGTTACTTAATTGCTGGGAAAATATTGTTACACGGTAACAACACTTTCATGTTATACTTGCTACATATTCCTGTTATACCGGTATCCTGTTCACTGATATTATATATTCCTGTTATACCGGTATCCTGATTACACATGTTGATATTGTTACCGTGACTACCACCGAGTTATCCCAGTGATTTAAGTAACATGCACATTAAGTAATCTTGATAAACTAATAACATGATATTAAATAACTTACACTGGGATTGGGGAGATTGATGGAGGAGACAACGTTTGTATTTTGGGTGGACCTAGGATTTAAGTTGCGCAGCCGAAAGAGGGTTCCACTGCAGGGTTCCCGTGGGGTGACTGGCACCCTGTCCTGTTCCTGTTATACATGTTATACATATACCTGTTCCTGTTATACATGTTCCTGACTACCTTGCGGTAGGTCCTGATTCAGCGCCAGGAGTCCGGGCCGTGGTCCCGGGTATGCACGGGACCCACCTAAAACACAGACAATGTCTCCAACCGATCAGTTTCAATAACTGAGGACCTCGATGGGCATGTGTGGTAGGCGTAGTATGGGATGCGTCTATTACATGTGGCAATTGGTGTTCGCTGACATAATTAATAATGATAAACTGTTAATGTATTGTGACTAACCGTGATCACCTGACTGTATATACATGTATAAACTATGAGAGATATAGGATTGTACACCAGACTAGTGACATGTGCTAGGTTATACCTTCAGGTATTAGTTGCTTGTTTACAGTTATGATAGTTGACTTTTATCTTCATTCATGTTATGCAGTTATCTGTTTATCATGTTCTTTAGTTATCTTCTGTTTGTATTTTATCTGGTTATTATTCTGTGCACATTGGTTATATGCACGAGCTCTCCCCTTTACACACACACTCACCAGGTCGTTTTCTGACGACCCTGGTTTGCACGTCCAGATATTGGACGCTTTATTTCTATTGTGCAGGTGTTCGAGGAGACGGTACGCTTCATGAAGAGCTGGAGCTTCTCCCTATTCGATTCCAGTATTCTTATCTTTCTTGTCTTCATATTATTTCTTGATTCTCGTTATATCAGATTCATTTGTTATTCCAGTTCTTTATTCATATGATATCATACGTGGATGCTTATATGTATTATTGCAGTGGTCGTTGACTCATTATAGTATAAATTTTAGCTTGTTTCGGGTTACTTAAGGCTTAGCGCGTATACATGAGGTATTTTCCTTGTGTATATGCGTCGCCGACCTCGCGACTCTGTTTTTATGAATTTTGAGAATCGGGGCGTGACAGGGGTTTAGGCCAGATTATGGGGAGATGGGACGACAACCAGGGTGGATGGAGAAGAGGGAAGAAGTGGGGGGTGCCTTGTTGCATGGGTGTTGGAGAGAGGTTGTGGTGCTCGTGGCCTGTGCATGGGGGTGATAGGTAGTAAAAAGTGCATATTTATCACCACATTTACTATCATATTTTCCTATTTATTCTTTTAATTATGCACTATTACTAATGTTTTATTATTTAATGTGTGCAGGTCTTGAGTAATTAAAAAATAAAGAAATAAAGCCTGAATGAAGCCCAAAAGCCTATGTGCAAGCCCATGTGCAAAAGTTGTAGTAATTTAGAAGTCTCTTATTATCTAACCTAATCTAAACTTGGATTTTTTTTAAACTCTTTATTAAAAATCTAAGTGAAGAAAAGGAAGGATAAGAAAGAACTCCTAATTGCTAAAAGAAGAGGAAAAGGATGGACTTCTACTCAACCCTAATTGCTTGCAGGACAAGGCTAAAGATAAAAGGAGAAGAGTGCAAAGATAAAAATTTGTTTTAAAGAGATTTGAATTTAGGGTAACTTGCTTCCCAAGTTATCCCGAATTTTTAAAATAAAGAGTCGGTATGCAAAATCCAGAAGGATATACCCAGATGGACAGACCAGAGGAGGCCACGCGCGAAAGCGTGTGGCCAGGGGACAAGCTACAGCCGCGGAAACGCGGCCATAGCCGCATTTCCGAGGCCCTATGGATAAGACTGGGTACCAGTCTTCGCAGGAGAGTTGTACCGGGACTCTACTTCTTCCATCTCCTATAAATACCCCTGCAGAGCAACAGAGAGGGCGCATCCAGAGACGGGAGCTTAGGGTTTTTCTTTAGATTTTCTCTCTAATTTGTAGTTTGTAACTTAGTTTTTTTTATGTAATTTTTACTTTCCTTTATGTAACTGAGAGGAGAAACGAGTTTCATGGAGGAAGGAGATCAAACTTGTACTGAGGGTGACACCGGTGTAAGTAAGTCTTTTCTTTCATTGTTATTAGATTCAAATCAAAGTTTCTTTTTCTTCTTTACTTTTGTTTTCGTTTGGTTTCCTCTGATGTGTTTGTAATCCAAGTGAATTCGATAGCTTCGAGACTGCTTCGCAATTGCAAGTGCCCTTGATGGCCTATAGTGATGAATAACCATTCTTTGTTAGTTTAGCTCCGCCCTTTTATTCGTAGTGTAGATCGAGAATGGGGAAGATCCTATACGCCATGCTTGATTTCCTTCAAAGACAGGGTAAGTCGTCGCAATGAATCCAAGGTATATGAGCACTGAAGAGGTAAGTAATTTTTAAGTTATTTTTCTTTTCTTTTATTCTTTAGTTTAGATCACCAACACCAACAACACCCAACCATCTTTATCACTCTTTTCAATTTCTTGTATATAATCTATTTTTCATTTTTTCATCTTCTTAATCTACCATCTTCTTCTTAATTTAACTTTAACTCAAATTTTCCTTTTTTCTTTTAAAGAACTAAAGAAGAACTTTAACCATACTTTGTAACCTAAAAGAGGACTTGCTAAAAAAGCTTCCATCGTTAGTCCCTCCTTGTGGATCACGACCCGCATAGCCACTTGCTATCGCGGTAGAATTGAGTAACTTGCATATCCTATTCTTAAATCTGAAATACTATATTTTGTGTGCAGGTAAAACCTCAATCAAAATTTTGGCGCCGTTGCCGGGGAGGGTAAGTTAATCTCTTTAAAAGTTTACATTTTTGGTTAACTTTCTTCTTGTTTTTTTTTGTACAGATTTAATAACAAGGAATATCTGTTGCAGTGGACATATAAGTGGCCTTGAACTCTGCTCAAGAAAGCAGAGCCAAGAAGCCCTCAGATTTGCTACAGTCCTGTGGCAAACTGAGTGAACTACTAACCTGTATTTTTTGCAGGTTGGCTGAATTGCATAGTTAAATATCTGTAGCATATATTTCCTTGTTTGACTCACTGTATATATGTTTCTAACACAACAGTAAAAAGTTGATTGTAAATGTTAAAAATGATTTAGACTTTGCATTTAGGCACGTGTCTATTTCATTTCATTTTCTATTTACTGTTGAAGAGTGCTGGAGCCAAGGTATGTGTGCATAGCATTTAGTATAAGGTTCATTCTTGTATGAAATATTGCTTGAATATTATTCTTTTCTATATACTTGTACACTGCACAAAATTGACTTAAGGGCTTGTCCTATAAATAAGATAAGGTGGGGAAGTCATTACCCTCCCTTAGCCCACAAACAATCTCCTCACTCACTAACCCAAACCTAACTAAAAATGAGTAGACGTTGGCCCTAGGGACATCTCGGACTCAATTAGGAGATTATCCTAAGGGGGAAAGGTGTTAGAATTTGACTCCTGCCAAATCAGTGTCTAGGAAGGGGATTAAGGGCCGAAAGCCCGAAGATTGGTTGTTACTTAATTAAGGAACGTCTTTGACGGATAACCTCCCACCAATTTTGCCCTGACCTGGCTGATTAGCTTGTGGTCAAAGTCTGCATTATACCTCCCGTGGACAGTCTAACCAGTTAGGAGTCGTTTAGGTCATAGGTCTACCCTAACTTAGGTTAGAATTTTTTTTTGTTTGCTTATTTGTTTGTTTTTTTTTATTGTGTGATATGGCTTATAACAACAATTATTCCAACTTTAATGGTAATCCATATTACACACTAACCTCTTTTTCGGATATTATCAACCCGGCATATCATAACCTTAACAACCTAGTGTGCCGGAGTGGTCTTATCCGAATGTGTATAACCCATGTCCCCATCTTATGACCATAATTTCCACAACAATTTCAACTCTTCACAGAGTCCATGGGGATTCGCCTCCTCCGAGTCTAATTTTCAACCAACTTGTCCTCCTTATCCACCTTGTCCCCAATATTTCCAAGATTTATACTCAGTTCCATCAGTTCAAAATAGAAAACCATCAATCTTGGAAATGATGGAAATGAGTATGCATGAGTCCGAGCAACAATCACAAGATAGAAAACCATCAATCTTGGACATGATGATGCGTGAGTCCAAGCAACAATCACAGAATCTGACGGACTCACAATTTCACCACGATTGTCACAACAACACTTCATCTTTTCAAGTCCAATCACAATAAAACGATGAACCAATCGACTATGAAAAGATGCTTGAAGCCATGACCCAGGCTAGAATCGCTCGTGATCATGACATAAATATGATGGTTCAAACTTTACGTTCTCACCGTTTGACCATTTCTGATGTCGCTAACCATTCTGTTAGAGCGGAAGAGTCACGTTGCTTTGGAAAACAAGATTCTATTTCAGTACAATCATTTGAACTTGCCCAAACCCCAATTTTTGAAAATGACATTGACAGTTTGGCATGTTATTCATTTCCTAAAATAGAACTTGAGAATGACTATGATCCTGGCCCTCAACTTGGTTATTCAATTCTACTTCCTGATTCAATAATGACTCCGGTGTCTTCACCTGATTTCAATTTTCTCGAGTCAACATTGGATCCTGTGCCAATTCATTACGAAATTGAATCGCCAATCTTTTATGATCATCATATTGAACTTGACCAATTTCATACTTTTGAAAGTCCCATTGACAAATTGGTCAGTTCTCATTTTTATGATATTGAACTCAATGAGATATGTGACCTAGATTCTCAAATTTGTGATCCAGTTCAACTTCCCGAATCAATATTGACTCCTGTTTTGTTACCCGATTTAAGTAATATTTTAGAGTCAGTTTTGATTCCCACACCAGTCATTCTTGAACTTGAATCACCAATATTAAGTCATATTCTATTGTGGGAAAATAAATGTAGACTAGAGTTTCAACTTCTTGATTTGGACCCACTTCTTGAACCAAGCTCAACTCCTGAACCTTTACTTGACTTAAGTCACTTTCCTGAGTCGGTATTAGTTCCCGTACATCCTCAGTCCAAGTCAATCATTCTATCTGTTGACACTCCATTTTGGGACAAGGCGGTTGACACAATTGACTCCGAAAATTATTATGAAATTTGGAAATTAGATGGGGTGGAATTTTTAAAAAATGTTCATACATACATCATTTTAGTGGGTTATACAAGAGAGATTTCTGGTGGGTTCCTCCAAACTCTACAAAAATTCGATTGGGTCGCATTTCGTGGACCAATTAGACCACCACCGGAACCACCACCTTAAGGTAACATTTTTCCTTCCCTTTCTTCTTTTTCATACATACATGCATTCATTCATACATTGAGGACAATGCATGAGATAGGTGTGGGGGAGGATTTACTAACATACTAACATAGGTAGATATTAACTAAAAAATTTTAAAAAAAACTTTTTGAAAAAGAGTACAATATTTTGACTTATCTTTTTAAAGAAATCTAAGTTAGTCTTAAGAATTAGGAAAATCATGATTAGGATTTTTAAAAACTTGGTCAAAATAAATCAATTGTTGAATTTTTAGGTATAGGAGGAAAAATTGAATAATTAATTAGTCTTAATTTTTACCTTAATGAAATGTGCATACCTAATGCACGTTCACATCTAGGATTCTAAGACAAAGACTCTTGTGCCTTATAAAAATATATATAATAATAAAAATAAAAATAAAAAGGCATGAGAGTCCAAGTTAAAGAATTCCTAGTAAAGATTCACAAGGATGCATATGACTTAGGGTAACGAAAGAGACTATATAAAAATTCAATTTTAATCCTTATCTAAAATTGATAACAAATTGTTGTATAAAGACTAAGTTCAAGAATGAATAAAAATGATAATCCTAAAACTTATAGATTACTTAGTTTCTTCAATTATATTTCAAATATTTCTTTCCTTTTCAAAATAATATAAATAAATAAATAAATATCTAACATTTTTCTTTTATGGATTTTGTGGGTATAATCCGCTGAAAACCCTCACGAGACAACACTCGTCCTCTAGAGTAACCTAGAGGTTTAACGGCTTGTTGCACGTGCTAAGTGCAATCATGATTCCTACGAAAGTGAGTTAGGATAGATTAATTTTTCTTTTCTTTTTCTTTTTATTTTTGATTTTTACTCGAGGACGAGCAAAAAGATAAGTGTGGGGGTGTGATAGGTAGTAAAAAGTGCATATTTATCACCACATTTACTATCATATTTCCCTATTTATTCTTTTAATTATGCACTATTACTAATGTTTTATTATTTAATGTGTGCAGGCCTTGAGTAATTAAAAAATAAAGAAATAAAGCCTGAATGAAGCCCAAAAGCCCATGTGCAAAAGTTGTAGTAATTTAGAAGTCTCTTATTATCTAACCTAATCTAAACTTGGATTTTTTTAAAACTCTTTATTTAAAATCTAAGTGAAGAAAAGGAAGGATAAGAAAGAACTCCTAATTGCTAAAAGAAGAGGAAAAGGATGGACTTCTACTCAACCCTAATTGCTTGCAGGACAAGGCTAAAGATAAAAGGAGAAGAGTGCAAAGATAAAAATTTGTTTTAAAGAGATTTGGATTTAGGGTAACTTGCTTCCCAAGTTATCCCGAATTTTCAAAATAAAGAGTCGGTATGCAAAATCTAGAAGGATATACCCAGGTGGACGGACCAGAGGGGGCCACGCGCGAAAGCGCGTGGCCAGGGGACAAGCTACAGCCGCGGAAACGCGGCCATAGCCGCGTTTTCGCAGCCCTATGGATAAGGCTGGGTACCAGTCTTCACAGGAGAGTTGTACTGAGACTCTACTTCTTCTATCTCCTATAAATACCCCTGCAGAGCAACAGAGAGGGTGCATCCAGAGACGGGAGCTTAGGGTTTTTCTTTAGATTTTCTCTCTAATTTGTAGTTTGTAACTTAGTTTTTTTTTTTTATGTAATTTTTACTTTCCTTTATGTAACTGAGAGGAGAAACGAGTTTCATGGAGGAAGGAGATCAAATTTGTACTGAGGGTGACACCGGTGTAAGTAAGTCTTTTCTTTCATTGTTATTAGATTCAAATCAAAGTTTCTTTTTCTTCTTTACTTTTGTTTTCGTTTGCTTTCCTCTGATGTGTTTGTAATCCAAGTGAATTCAATAGCTTCGAGACTGCTTCGCCATTACAAGTGCCCTTGATGGCCTATGGTGATGAATAACCATTCTTTGTTAGTTTAGCTCCACCCTTTTATTCGTAGTGTAGATCGAGAATAGGGAAGATCCTATACGACATGCTTGATTGCCTTCAAAGACAGGGTAAGTCGTCGTAATGAATCCAAGGTATATGAGCACTGAAGAGGTAAGTAATTTTTAAGTTATTTTTCTTTTCTTTTATTCTTTAGTTTAGATCACCAACACCAACAACACCCAACCATCTTTATCACTCTTTTCAATTTCTTGTATATAATCTATTTTTCATTTTTCCATCTTCTTAATCTACCATCTTCTTTCTAATTTAACTTTAACTCAAATTTTCTTTTTTTCTTTTAAAGAACTAAAGAAGAACTTTAACCATACTTTGTAACCTAAAAGAGAACTTGCTAAAAAAGCTTCCATCGTTAGTCCCTCCTTGTGGATCACGACCCGCATAGCCACTTACTATCGCGGTAGAATTGAGTAACTTACATATCCTATTCTTAAATCTGAAATACTATATTTTGTGTGCAGGTAAAACCTCAATCAGGGGGTGTTGGCCATGGAGAAGGGGATCTTTAGGTGCTCCGGTTGGGGGGTTGTGTGCAGTTATGAAGGGAAGGAAAAGAAGATCATTAGGGTTAGGATTAGATAATGAGATTATATATAGTTAGATTTATGGGATTGGGTTGTTAGGATTTTCATTGGGTAGTTAAGATTAGGATTATGGGGATGATATAGGGTTATGGTTAACGGGTATGGGTTGTGGGTTTGAATAGTGTGTAATGGGTTTAGAAGTTTTAGTTATGGGCTAATGGGTATGGGTTTGAGTATGGGCTAGGTTTATGAATGGGAAAATGAAAATGAAAAAGAAAAAGTTAAATAAGGAAATGGGCTTGGTTTTGGGCTTCAAGAAATGAGGAGAGAAAAAGAAAAAAAATAGAGAAGGGAAAAGAGATGGGCTCTAGACTTGGGCTAGGATGAAATGGAGCGATAATAATAATAGAAACAAAAATAATTCTAATAATCATAATAACAATAATAAGTATAGTGTTAATACCAACAATTAAATAGTTAATAGTAATAATAATAGAAAATGATCAGTTTATAAATCAATTTAATTAATAATAATATATAATTTATAATATATATTTGCAAATACACTTATATCTGTATAGATACAAATCATGAACACATATTCTATTATATATGTATACATGTAGTTATACTCATGCACAAAATATATTAATCAATAATAATAAGTAAATCTAAATAAAATTAATAAAAATAAAAATATTGTATTATTAGTTAGGGGATATTACAAAAATTATGGAAACCCCTCTTTTAATTCTTTCTTTGTATCATACTAATATAATAGAAACTCACAAACTATTTATATAATTAAAATTCTCAAATTATGAAAATACTCTTGCTTTCTCTTTCCTCTCTATCTCTCTTTATTTTCTAATGTCCTAATATAGTTAAAGCTCTCAAATTATGAAAACTCTCTTTAATTTTTTTTTCCTGAATTGAAGCTCTTAACTTACGAAATGGAAACTCTCAAATTATGGAAACTCTTCCTCTCTTATCTTCTTTTTGTCCTATCCTAATCAGGTTTTGTTCTTCTTTTAACTGACTTTTTACTTTTCATTTTTTTTCAATTCTTTCGTGTGCTTTCTTTGTGATGATTTTTCCCTTCTTCGTTTCGCTCATTTTTTCTCTATTTTTTATTTTTCTTTCCTTAAATTTCTTTGTTCCTTGTTTTCTAAATTTTATTCTTTTTTATTTCATGATTTTTCTTTTTATTCTTTCTTTAAGTTTTATTTCTATTTTTTAAATATGTTTTCTTATAGTGAAGAAGAAGAGAAAAGGACGATATATCCAGCGTAACCAAATATTGCCATACTTTTGGCTATTTTGTTCTCAATGTCTCTGGTTGTTAACTTTTATTCTTCATAGGGAGACCAGGCCAATCGAAGCTCTTTGACTTTGTTGACGGCTTTGATTGCTTCTGTTGAAGCGGATCCTCTTTTACATGATGATCTCTCCTAAGTAAGTATCCTTTGTTACAGGAGCAAATCAGATCAGACCTTTTACACTTGTTCAATATAAAATAATGTTTTTTTATTCTTTAGTTTAAAATTTCATTATTAAAGGCTATTTTACTAGTCATTTTAAAGTTAGAGGGGTCATGTTTGATTCATGCTTGAATATAGAAAAGAAAATTTATAAAGGTGAGTAAAATATCTCAAGTTGGTTTTATTTGAAATAATATTTGTCTCATAAATATCTGATGATTTTTTGCTTATTAATTTTCACGTTATTCTATATTATTATTGACCCAATGGTATAACCACTCTATTTATTTTGATGATTCCAAAATTCATGTAGTTAGTACTCACAATTTTTGTTTAAGTATTTTTGAGTTTTACAGGTTCTCAAGAATCTAAGCTTAGCTTCAATCACACATAGAGTGAATTGAAGCAGTCAAGAAAGATGAAGTATCAAAGAATGAGCTAAGGATGATTCAAGTAGAGAAGTCAAGAGCAAAAAATCAGTTTGGATGAAAAAAAAAGCATCACAAAGAAGAAAACTTGTAATCTTGGCTTGTAAGAATTTAGCTTGTCAAAATCTAATTTAGATGATTGGAATGCTCAAGAGATACGCACACAAAGAATTTTCCTATTTAGTTTTTCCAAAATAGAGTTTAAATCTTGAAACATTTTTGAAAATTAGTATATAAGTGTTGATTCTATATATAAGAATTTTCTCTATAAAATATCTATCTACATAAGTTTATTTATACAAAATGTATAATATTTTATACATGATTTTAAAAGTTTATCAAAATATTTGAAAAGAATTTCAAAAGGATTTCAATATATGACTTTGGGTTGAAGCCGGTCGACCACATAGTCGACTGCTATCAGAGCAGATTGCTCTGTTGTTGACACCCAGTTGACCGAGTTGCACAGAATGTGTACAGAGTGTAAACTCTGAACCCGATTGACTGCGTAGTCGATCGCTGCTTCAGTTTCTTGTTTGCTGGCTCTGCCCGGTTGATCATTCAGAGTTTAAATGAATTCTGAACTCTGACCGGTCAACCACCCAGTCGATCGACGGCAATGGCTAAGCCGGTCGACCGCCAAAGTGCCTGAACTTTCCCAATTTACCTTTAACGACAATTTTCTGGTTCTAATCTCACTTGTCTTGTTTCTAATGGCTATTTTTGGTATAAAATGATTATATTTGGTATCCTTATAAATAAAGACACTGTAGGTAGCCATCATATGAATTATTATCAGTTTTTGCAAGAATTTTCAGAGTTTTTCAAGAGAGTAAAATGTGTTTTCAAAATTTCCAAGTTTACATTGTGCTTTCACTTCTATACTCTTCAAGTTTTCTCATTCACACAATCTCTGAGCTTCCTTCACTTAATCAGATTATTGAATTGTATATTAAGGGTTTACGATCTTGTGAGAGGTCATCGCTTCTTATATTTCCTTGAATTGATCCTATAGGAAAAGAGGATAGAGTGAGGAGTCGCAGCTCCGTGGACTTGCAGGACCCACTGTGAGATTGTATTTATTTCAAGTAATATAGTGGAAAGTTAGAATCCTCCGAGGTATGAAGGCAGGAACGTAGGTCAAGGGGACCGAACTTCGAGAATATATCATTTGTGTTTGCGTTGCCAAATTCCTCTAACTCTGTCTCCTGTTACTTGTTTTTACTTATATATTGCTCTTTTGATAGCTTGCTCATTTGGTTAACTTCATTATGTTGGAACTTATTTTGATGATAACAAATGTAATTTGTTCTATTTTTGTGTATTTTTAGATATTTGTTAAAAGCCTTGATCACACACAAAATAGTCCTATTAGTAGACTTGACCCTTCCTATTAGTAGACTTGACCCTTCCTATTAGTCGACTTGACCCCTCTTGTAGTCGACTAATACCTTGTCTAGTTGACTTATAAAAATCCTATAGTCGAATAAGTATTGTCCTGAAAAGATATCAACTTTCTGTTTAGCAGCATTAGTCGACTTATCAATATTGTTGGTCCCGAGAAGATGCCAATTGTAAGATCTAAAATATATGTCAACACTCAAACAAAGATATTAGCGTTAAATATAAATAACTTGCAAGTAAAGAAATTAAATCACAAAAAAGATAACAAATGCAAACACAAGTGATTTATCCTGGTTCGGTCCTTGTGACCTACATCCAGTCCCCAAGCCACCCGCTTGAGATTTTACTTTATCCTTTGACTTTGTACACCCAAAATCAATACCTTACACACCACTTGACAAATCCCCTTTGCCAAATGTGTACAACTCTTCTTACAACCAAGAAGACCACAACACTTTGTACAAACTCTCTTCAACCCGAAGACGCTCTTGTACAATGCTCCTCTTTGAGTGATTACAATTGATCCTATAAGCCTTGAATCTGTATGTGATCGTGGACAAGGGCTCTTATAGGTGGACTTTTAGAAATCTTCACAATAGAGTAGGAATTGGTGAAGAAATAGAAAGTGGAAACAAGTTTTCAAAAAAAAAAAATTTTGAACAGAGTTTTTAGGCTGAAAATTTGAGTTTTGAATTGGTGTTTTTAGCCTAGGATAACATACCTATTTATAGCTGAAATCCTTAGTCAGTTAGGATAGTTATCAAGTCAATTTTGAATATTGAAACGTTGGATAACATTGAATAAAACATCAGAAAACAGAAACTATCCAACAGTCAGAAACTGCCATTGGTCGACTTGGGGTAGGGAGTTAGTAGACTAGGTTAGGCAATCTACACTGGGTTAGTTGACTACAAAAAAGGACCAAGTCTGCTAATAGGAAGGGTCAAGTCTACTAATAGGTGGTCAAGTCTACTAATAGGAAGGGTCAAGTCTACTAATAGACTAATGATGTGTATGTGTGTTTCAAGGCTTTTAACATTCTAATAAATATTACAACACACATCCATAGCCACTCTCTTTGAAAATTCTTGATCATGTAGAACTCTTGAATAAGCTTGTAAGATAGAGCTCCAATGATATGTCTTCACAAATGTATCATTAAAATCAAGTTCCAACATTCTCCCCCTTTTTGATGATGATACTTTGTATGCACGAATACTCCCCTTGCAGAAAATATGTTATATGTTCTCCCCTACGTAGAACAGATTATAACAAATTTATAAAAATATGTGTTCTCTCCCTGCAGAAAAGGTTATAACAGATATAGAAAAACATGTGTTCTCCCCCTGCAACAAATATATCATAACAAATATATATATGATAAATATTTTTCTTATCAAACTTTTTATATGGTACCTGAAAGATAAACATTAGAATGGTACCAATCATCATAAGATCAAAGCATTAACCTTTAGGAGTCCAAACCTAATTTGAATTTGGTTTTCATCTGTTAGTATACACATAATTGCATGAATTACATATATCATGTATGTATGATGCAATATAAGTATTTTTATCAACAATGCTTAAGTTTTTAGGAATCCATATGAACTTGTTCTTAATTCTTTTTGAAATAATATCAGTATTTCTTTCACAAAAGAATTATATGGATTACTAACATATGTAGATTTTTCAAAAATTCAAGACCATAATGATTATGTGACATCGTTTGATATGATAACAAATCATTTAACTTTTCTTTTTCTTGATTAAATTTAGTCACATTTTTCAAAATCTCTTCATACTTCATTTTGAAAATTGACATGTCTTAATCTAAAACAGAAATTCTTTCATTTAAAGACATAGTTTCCCTTTTCAATAAAATATTATTTTGTAATAAATTCTTATTATCTTTTTTCAATGAGATATCACTTTTTCAAAATCATCTTTTTGAGAATTTATAGAAGAAATTTGAGAAGCATAACAAGAATTTTCTTTGACAAGTTTTTCATTTTCTTTTGATAAAACTTTATTCTTTATCTTTTCATTCTTAAGATCATTGTATAATTCTTGAAATGCATCTAAGAGTTCAAAAATTTGTACCTCATCTTCTTCTAGAGCCATGTAACAGATGTCGACATGTTCAGTAGTTTCTTCTTCGTCAGAGGAAGAGGAATCACTATTTTCCCATGATGCTTGGTAGTCTTTCTTCTTTCTGAACTTTTTGCTTTTGAATTTGCCTTTGTTTTTGAGCAATGGGCAATTCTTCCTCATATGACCTGTTTTATTACAATTAAAACATTAAACTTATCTTACTTCAAGAATTTTCTGAATTTTCTTGAAAGCATTGTCATCTCCTCTTCATCGTTATCTGAATTGTCCGAATCTGAGGATGCATGGAAGGCAAGTTCTCTCTTCTTGAATTGTTGTTCATCCTTCTTTCTATCTTCAAGTTGCACTTCATATGTCATTAGATTACCAATAAGGTTTTCTAATGACATTGTTGAGAGATCATTCGCTTCTTCTAGTGCAGTTGTCTTCTTCTCCCAATCTGATGTGAGTGCACGAAGGATCTTGCGAACTTTTTCGACTTGGGTGTATTCCTTTTCAGGGGATGCTAAGGAATTTGTTATGTCGGTGAACCTTATAACCATTTCTGAGATGGTTTCATTCTCCTTCATTTTGAAAAGTTCAAACCTGTGGACAAGAATAGAAATTTTAGATTCCTTAATCTTATCTGTACCTTCATGTATTACCTATAGTATGTGCCATATTTGATTTGCAAAAGTGGTTGTTGACACACGGTTGAATTCTTCTTTAGTTAAGGCACAGAATAAAGCATTCATCGCTTTGGCATCAAGGTTCGCATTCTTCTTTTGATCATCACTCCAAGCGCTGTAATTGGTAGTCGGTTGGGTGTACGCTGCTTCTACTATATTCCATAGTTCGTAGTTGATCGATTGCAAGTAGATCTTCATCCAACATTTTCAGTAGTTGTAGTTCGATCCATCGAATAGCGGTGGACGTTGTTTAGAATGTCCTTCTTTGAATTGTGATGAAGGAAACTCCGTTACCATCCTTGTATGTTGTTGACTGGGTATGCAGGGCTCTGATAGAGTATGCCGGGCCGGGCTCTGATACCAATTGTTGATCCCGAGATGATGCCAATTGTAGGATCTAAAATATACGTCAACACTCAAACTAAGATATTAGTGTTAAATATAAAGAACTTGCAAGTAAAGAAATTAAATCACAAAAAAGATAACAAATGCAAACTCAAGTGATTTATCCTGGTTCGGTCCTTGTGACCTACATCCAGTCCCCAAGCCACCCACTTGAGATTTTCCTTTATCCTTTGACTTTGTACACCCAAAATCAACACCTTGCACACCACTTGACAAATCCCCTTTGTCAAATGTGTACAACTCTTCTTACAACCAAGAAGACCACAACACCTTGTACAAACTCTCTTCAACCCAAAAACGCTGCTCCTCTTTGAGTGATTACGATTGATCCTATAAACCTTGAATCTGTATGTGATTGTGGACAAGGGCTCTTATAGGTGGACTTTCAGAAATCTTCACAATAGAGTAGGAATTGGTGAAGAAACAGAAAGTGGAAACAAGTTTTCAGAAAAATAGACTTTTGAACAGAGTTTTTTGGCTGAAAACTTGAGTTTTGAATTAGTGTTTTTAGCCTAGGATAACATACCTATTTATAGCTGAAATCCTTATTCAGTTAGGATAGTTATCAGGTCAATTTTGAATATTGAAACGTTGAATAACATTGAAAAACACCAGAAAATAGGAACTGTCCAACAGTCAAAAACTGCCATTAGTCGACTTAAGGTAGGGAGTTAGTCGACTAGGTTAGGCAATTTACACCGGGTTAGTCGATTAGAAAAAAGGACCAAGTCTGCTAATAGGAAGGGTCAAGTCTACTAATAGGTGGTCAAGTCTACTAATAGGAAGGGTCAAGTCTACTAATAGACTAATTATGTGTATGCGTGTTTCAAGGCTTTTAACATTCTAATAAATATTACAATACACATCTATAGCCACTCTCTTTGAAAAGTCTTGATCATGTAGAACTCTTGAATAAGCTTGTAAGATAGAACTCTAATGATATGTCTTCACAAATGTATCATCAAAATTAAGTTCCAACAAATATTACTAGTCGACTAATACAAGTTATAGTCGACTTAAAAACTCTGCTGGTCGATTAATTCCAGTTTTCAGAAACTTATCATTTGTATCAGTCTTAATGTAGTCGACTTACTCCTTTGATTAGTCGACTAACCCAGTCAAAATTGCCTACCCGAGTCGACTAACCCCCAACCCCTAGTCGACTTATAGCAGTTTGTAATTGTTGTACAGTTATTGAATTCTGGTATTTTATCCAATATTTTTATATTCAAATTTGTCCTGATAACTACCCTAACTGACCATAGATTTCACCTATAAATAGGGATGTTGTCCTAAGCTAAATCACCAATACATATCATTAGTTTTCTGCCCAAAAAAATCTGTTCAAAGATCTATTTTTCAGAACTGTTTCCACTTTCTATTCTTCACATAAATTTCAATCCTTAAGTGAAGAATTCTGAGAGTCCACCTATAAGAGTCCTTATTCATTATCATATACAACTTTAAGGCTTATAGGATTGCTTGTAATTACTCAAAGAGAAAGATTGTACAAGAGAGTCTTCAGGTTAAAGAGAAGTTGTACAAGATGTTGTTGTCTTCTTGGTGTAAGAAGACTTGTATACATTTGGCAAAGGGGATTTGTCAAGTGGTACAAGGTGTTAGTTTTTGATGTACAAAATTAAGGATAAGAAAAATCTCAAGCGGGTTGCTTGGGGACTGGATGTAGGTCACGAGGACCGAACCAGGATAAAATCTCTTGTGTTTGCGTTTGCGTTAATTTCTGAGATTTATTTCCTTTCTTGCAAGTTATTTTATTTAACGCTAATATTTTTGTTCTAGTGTTGTGTTGACATAAATTTTTAGATCCTAAAATTGGTATCAGGCCCCTGCATACCCGGTCAACACCCTACAAGGATGGCAACGGAGTTTCCTTCATCACAATTCAAAGAAGGACATTCTACACAACGTCCATCGCTATTCGATGGATCGAATTACAACTACTAGAAGTTAGAATAAAGATTTACTTGTAATCGCTCAACTACGAATTATAGAATATAGTAGAAGCAGTGTACACCAAACTGACTACCAATTACAGCGTCTGGAGTGAAGAACAAAAGAAGTTAGTAAATCTTGATACCAAAGTAATGAATGCGCTTTTTTGTACCTTGAACAAAGAAGAATTCAATCGCGTGTCAACGGTCAGATCTGCAGATCAAATATGGAAAACTCTACAGTTAACACATGAAGGTACAAATAAGGTTAAAGAATCTAAAATTTCTATTCTTATCCACAGGTTTGAACTTTTCAAAATGAAGGAGAATGAAATCATCTCAGAAATGGTTACAAGATTCACCGACATTACAAATTCCTTAGTAGCCCTTGGAAAGGAATACACTCAAGTTGAAAAAGTGAGAAAGGTTCTTCGTGCACTCACACTAGATTGGGAGAAGAAGACTACTGCAATTGAAGAAGCAAATGATCTCTCAACTATGTCATTAGAAAACCTTATTGGTAATTTAATGGTATATGAAGTACAACTTGAAGACAGGAAGAATGATGACCTTCAACTTCAATCAAAGAAGAAAGTACTTGCCTTCCATACATCCTCTGACATGTACAATTCAGATGATGATTGAGAGGACGTGGCAATGCTCTCAAGAATATTCAGAAAGTTCTTGAAGTAAGGTAAGTTTAATCCTATATGTTTTAATTGTAATAAAACAGGTCATATGAAGAAGGATTGCCCATTGCTAAAAAATAAAGGTAAATTCAAAAGCAAAAAGTTCAAAAAAAAGAAAGAGTATCAAGCATCATGGGAGAATAGTGATTCATCTTCTTCTGATGAAGAAGAAATCACTGAACATACCAACATATGTTTTATGGCTCAAGAAGAAGATGAGGTTCAATATACTGAACTCTTTGATGCATTTCATGAGTTATATAATGATCTTAAGAATGAAAAGATGAAAAATAAAATTTTATCAAAGGAAAATGAAAGACTTCACAAAGAAAATGAACTTCATATTTCTAAGTTGTCTTTCTTAAATTCTCAAAAAGATGAATTTGAAAAAGTTATATCTTCATTGAAAAAGGATAATGAGAATTTCTTAAAAGAAAATCTTTTGCTCAAAAAAGAAACTATGTCTTTAAATAAAAGAATTTTTGTTTTAGATAAAGGCATGACAAGTTTCAAAGATAAATATGAAGAACTTTTGAATAAACTAACAAAGTTTAATAAAGGAAAAAAACTTAAATGATATATTGTCATATCAAAAGGTTTCATATAATCATTTTGGACTTGGATTTTCAAAAAATAAGCATATTGGTCTTGGTTGTTCAAAAAATAATGTTGAAAGAACTACACATGTCTACAAAAAGAATAATAATAATTCTTTTGTTAAGAAGGCCATGAACTCAAAGTATATATATATATATATTTGGATTCTTAAAAATCTAAATACTTTGGATAATTATATTGCATCATATATACATCATACATGTAATTCATGCAATTATGTTTATACTAACAGATGGAAACCAAATTCAAATTGGGTTTGAATTCCTAAAGGTTAATATTTTGATCATGTTATGATTGGTACCATTAACAATGTTTTATCTTATAGGTACCATACATAGAAAAGAGAATACTTGATGATATAAGTTATTTCTAACACTTAAAAAATATATCATATGTATGATATGATGCAGGGGGCGAACACTTGTTATCTATATCTGTTAAAACCTATTTTATGCAGGGGGAGAACACATATTTATGATAACCTCTTTTCTGCAGGGGGAGTTTCTCTATAGGGGGAGCTTGTGCATACACACATTGTCATCATCAAAAAGGGGGAGAATGTTGGAACTTATTTTGATGATAACAAATATAATTTATACTATTTTTGTGTATTTTTAGATATTTGTTAAAAGCCTTGATCACACACAAAATAGTCCTATTAGTAGACTTGACCCTTCCTATTAGTCGACTTGACCCCTCTTGCAGTCGACTAATACCTTATCTAGTCGATTTGTAAAAGTCCTCTAGTCGACTAAGTATTGTCCTGAAAAGATATCAACTTTCTGTTTAACAGCATTAGTCGACTTATCAATATTACTAGTCGACTAATACAAGTTATAGTCGACTTAACTCTGCTGGTCGACTAATTCCAGTTTTCAAAAACTTATCATTTGTATCAGTCTTAATGTAGTCGACTTACTCCTTTGATTAGTCGACTAACCCAGTCAAAATTGCCTACCCTAGTCGACTAACCCCTAGTCGACTTATAGCAGTTTTTAATTGTTGTACAGTTATTGAATTCTGCTATTTTATCCAACGTTTTAATATTCAAATTTGTCCTGATAACTACCCTAACTGACCATAGATTTCACCTATAAATAGGGATGTTGTCGTACGCTAAATCACCAATTCATATTAATAGTTTTCTGCCCAAAAACTTTGTTCAAAAAATCTGTTTTTCAAAAAACTATTTTCACTTTCTATTCTTCACGCGAATTCCAATCCTTTAGTGAAGAATTCTGAGAGTCCACCTATAAGAGTCCTTGTTCACGATCACATACAGATTCAAGGCTTATAGGATTGATTGTAATTACTCAAAAAGAAAGATTGTACAAGAGAGTCTTCGGGTTAAAGAGAAGTTGTACAAGATGTTGTTGTCTTCTTGGTGTAAGAAGAGTTGTATACATTTGGCAAAGGAGATTTATCAAGTGGTGTACATGGTGTTAGTTTTGGGTGTACAAAATTAAAGATAAGGAAAATCTCAAGCGGGTTGCTTGGGGACTTGATGTAGGTCACGAGAACCAAACAAGGATAAAATCTCTTGTGTTTGCATTTGCATTAATTTTTAAGATTTATTTTCTTTCTTTTAAGTTATTTTATTTAACGCTAATATCTTTGTTCTAGTGTTGTGTTGACATAAATTTTAGGTCCTACACATTATTATAACTCTTGTTCTAAATTACTCATTTTGTTGACATTATTGATATTGCTTTTGTGCTATATTGTTCATTGTGATTAAATTAAGAAAGTTATTTTAAGCACCTCAACTTTTATTATAGAGGAATCTTGAGGATGAGTTCTAAAGTCCTTCATGGGGAATTTGACTTCACTTCTTGATTATTTATTCATTGTTGATTGTGTTAATTAAAGTTTTATTTTCGCATTTTTATTAACCATCACCTATTAACTCTTGTAGGTGATTTTAATTGGTATCAGAGCTTGGTGCTCTTGATTAGGGTTTACCGCCTAGAGTTAAAGATCCTTATTCTCTTATCACTTTATTTGCTCACACACGCATATGGCTTCCAATGACTTTTCCGACATCAAATGTCCATCCAAGTTTGATGGCCTAAGCTTTCCTATTTGAAAAGTAAAGATGATCTTGTTTCTTAAATCCCAAGGATGTAAAGTAGCTAAGGTCATTACCAAGGAATTCTTAGAACCCCAAGGTGATGAGGATACTTGGTCCGAAATCACTATCAAGGAATTTGAGGCCAATGCCAAATCCCACTATACACTTACACAAGTACTCAATGATGATGACCTATGACAGGTTATCAATTGCGAATTCGCTTATGAGGTTTAGAATGATTTGATTATCACATATGAGGGAACCTCTCAAGTGAAAAGGTCTAAGATAGATTTCCTCCGTTCTTAATTGAAATCACCTAGAGGGGGGGTGAATAAGTGATAAGGCTAATCTAATGAACTAAATGCGGAATTTAAAAACTAATTGCAGCAACACTTAATGCAACCAACGAGTGTAGCCGAATTCCCCGTGAAGGGCTCTGGACTAACTCCTCTTGATTCCTCTGAATAAGAGTTGAGGCGCTATATAAAGCTCTCGTGGTTAAGCACAAGTGAGGCACACAAACACACAAACATGTATATGATATAGCAATATGAATCAATGCACAAAGTAATATAGAGAGAGAGTAAGAGTCAATGGATCAAACGCAAACAACAAGATTTGTTTCGAGGTTCGAGCACCCAGCTCTACGTCCCCGTCTTCACCAAGAAGGATTTCCAATCCACTAACTTGTTCACCTAGGACTCCCACACAGGGAACCTCCACTGAGGATTTTGAGGCAATACAATAACCAGGAGTACCTAACTCCTCTCTCAACCAATACAACCTCACCCAGAGGCAATGCAATCACCACCTCACACAAGAGGGGTAGGCCCTTAGCCAAACAACCACAATCCACCTCTTCACAAAGAGGGATACAAATCCAACACCAACTCCACCTCACAATAGAGGGAGTAAACCAAAATCTCAACCTCTATCAAAGAGGGAGCTAACCACCACTCCAAATCAACCTCTACCAAAGAGGGATACAACAAGTCAAGGAGGGTACAACACTTGGTGGTTTCCACAACCACAAACAAATTTTTCCCACAAATAAAAGATCCTATAGATAGGATAGAGTGATATGGCTCAAGTGTGGAAAACAAAGAGTTTGGAAATCAAAAACTCAAAGAAAAACTCTAGGGAAAACTTTAGATAGAATAGAAAATAAAGATCAAAACAATTCCCAAAGATTTTTCTTTACAAATGATTTTCCAACTCTTTTAAAAACAAATAGAAATGAATCCTTTTTGCTCTTAAAACGCTTTTGAAAACTTGAATAATACACTAGGGAAACTCTGAATTTTTGGCTCTTGAAATCATCCTTAAAATCCCATACAAATGAGGTTTATATAGACCCCCAAGAGAAACTAGCTGTTGGGCTGATTTTTAGCCTTGGCGGCTGGCGGTCGACCGCCAACGGTCAAAAATTTGACCGTTGGAGCTTCCGGTCGACAGTCCCAATCCAGAGAGCAAATTGCTCTCTGGCCGGTCGACCGCTCGGTCGACCGCCCAAGCCTTACGGTCGACCGGTCGGTCGACCGCCCCACCCGAGAGTGGGGTACTTGCAGTCGGTCGATCGCTCGATCGACCGGCCCTAGTGGCTGGCCAAGCGTGCACGTTTTGTGCATGTCGGTCGACCGGTCCGGTCGACCGCCAGAGCCTGGCAGGCTGCATTTTGGGACAGAAAAACTTGGTTTTAATTTTAAAATAAAATCCCATAAATTCTCTAAAAATCTACAAAAATAGTTTTAGCATAATACATTGAAATACAAACTTGTGTGAAAATTTTCAACACAAATTTCATACTTTTTGAACCATTTTTGTGACTTACAAATTTTGCCGAAAACCAAAAACCGTATTTTCTAAAACTTGGATTTTTGAATAGAAAATTCATTTTGTCCAAAACTCATCCAAATACCAAAACATGATATTAGACAACATTTAGGCATGAAGTATATGGATATAATCCAATATACATTAAACATATATATATATATATATATATATATATATATATATATATATATATATATATATATATATATATATATATATATATATATCCATGTTTTTGATATTAAATCCGAAAATATGTTTTGTTGAAAATACCAAAACACCATATACAAGAATAGGCATATCAAAATAAGTTTGTCTAAGATATGAAGCATGCATGTATATAGAACACATCTAATATACATTAAATCATGTAAACTTGTTTTGAATCTATCTATTCATGAAAACCAAGATCGGTTAAACCAAAAAACATAAAAAACCAATATCAAAACATGAAACGTGTGTGTGTTGTGAACTTGAGCATACCACACTATCTAATCTTTACAAATGGATCTAAACACAAACTAAACTATATACCGAAGTCTTCTTGAAGAACACCGTCTTCAAGCCGACTCGATCCAAACCGTGATCCACCGAGCTTGACTCCAACGAGTGCTATATATGATCTTCGACGCTCGGGCTCTTGAATCACCATGTGAAAGCTTCCAAAATATTTTGTTGAAGCTAATCACCTACTAATATTTTGGTTAGAGATCTAGAACTAAACATCACAAGATTATTAGTAAACATAACTACATGAGTTAATCATCATCAAAACTAGAGTGGAAGGCCTCTGGGCCAACAATCTCCCCCTTTTTGATGATGACAAAACTCATGGAGTTATATATGCATGGATTAAAGTTAAGCTTCAAAGAAGCTCCCCCTTAACTCATGCATAGCAATAAACAATAAGATATGCAATGAATATTAAACATGAAAATGCATAGACATACATAAAACAAGCTTTTGATATCAAACATGAGATGCATCAACATGCATAAAGCAAGCTCTTAATATCAAAATAAATTATTTCTTCTTTTACATAAATATGTTTTTAAATAATGCTTTTGATACCAATTAGAAGATAATCAATATATAAAAATTCTTGATATTAATAAAACAAAAAACAATAAGAGAAGTATAAAATAAAACAACAAAATACTTCTCCTCCTGTTTGTAAATAAACAAATAAAAATCATGCATAGAAAAATCATACATATAAACTCAAATACTAAATACTTCTCCCCCTTTTTGTCAATCATCAACAAAGGGGTCCAAGTAAACAATAAAACATATTCTTCCAACATAATATCAATTAAAAAAATATCAATATAAGTGAATCATGATACCAATTGAAAGTGAACATAAAAAAAAATTTTAAGAAATGTCAATTGAAGGTAAATGAGGCATTGAAAAACAAGTCTCAAAGAAACCAATCAAAATTTTGATACCAAACTGAAAGATATATAGATAGTCTTGATTACCAATTCATTCTTGATACCAATTGAAAGAAAATATTTTGATACCAACTTAAATTTACCAATTGAAATGAATAGATCAATATATACCAATTGAAATATATAGATACCAATTGAAGATAATTTTTCATTAAGAGCATATGATACCAAAATAAAGTCAATATTCATTTTTCAATCATTTTTCATCATAAAGTATGGGAGTAGAAATCAAAGGTAAACCAAATACCAATTGAAAGATGAAATACAATTTTCTCCCCCTATATGAAATACCAAATAAAACGATGCATAAGCTTGTATAAATACCAATTGAAAACTAATCAATTGAAATATGATATGCATTAAAAATTAAGCTTATCATAACCCAAATTTGTGATATCTTTGAGCACAATTAAAGCATATATATGTATGAAAATTAGATACCAATTGAAATTGATACTATATGAAGAGTAAGCATACATATATAAACATATATATGAGTATACAAGTAGAATGTCAATATTGATACCAATTGAAACGATCCAATGATACCAATTGAAAACATAATATGATCAAGTGTATAACTCATACTACCTGCCACCCATTTCATGTACATGTTTAAAATGATTTTCAATATTAAGTATACAAGGCATGGTCGCCCAACCAACCGCCCTTAAATGGGTAGGGGTTTTCAAAAATAGGTTTGAGAATAAAATATGTTTGAAAACTCTACCATGTGAAGAATACGAACTAGTTAAAAGAAAAATTTGTAAACTAATACGAAATCCTTTAAGCAAGGAATAAACAAAAATATTTTTCATGAAAACTATGTAAATCACATGATCACTAAACACTCGAAATCTAAAGAGCATAAATTATACTCATGAAAACAAAATCATGAGAAAACTAATAAAGTGAGTGAACAAGTGTTATGTGAAACATATCATCATGAAAATATTCAATTAAGCTCAATTATGAAAATTCCTTAAAAACATGAAAATTATCAAAACGATTTAATCTTCAAGGCATATGTATGTCATGTACAAACTAAAGAATACATACATATCCAAACATAACGAGTCCACAAAAGTATATGCATGAAGGCAAGTGGCTCAAGGGATGTATATGTATAGACAATAGTTTAGACAAGATAAACATATACATGAAGTTAAACATATGAACATGAAAAACATGTATAAGATGGCAATACAAGTCAAATGCATGAATCATCAAAACTAGGCTATACTAGTACATCTAATAAGTACAAATCAGCATTTAAGCACAAACATGTAATAATCTATTTGTGGCTCATTAGTTGTACAAGTATATATCCAAGTCTTATTGAAAACAAACATCTAAACATATATTCAAATCATGAAGCATAGAAATCAAAACAAAATTTCATATGATCATTATGACAAAAGCACATGCATTAGATTCATGATATACGTGATAGCTAAAACATGGAGAGAACACAAAATATGGGTCCATATTAAACATGGGTGTCTCAAATAAATAAACATGTATATCACTAATCTAAATCTCATGGCATATGGCATAATGACTATTAAACTATGACATGCTAGAAATCAACAATATGAAAAGGATGTAAACAATAAACGGGAATTAGAGATCGTTACCAAAACCTAGAAGGCAACTCTCCAAGTCTCCAAAACATGGTGGTCTTCTCCACCAAACTCCCCTTGAAAGTGATGCATCCAATATGTCATCTTTAAGCTCGGAACGCATCCACTTCAAGGCACCATAACTCTCACGTCATGCGAGAGCTCACACCTACATCAAATACAATAGGGGTGATTTTTGGTACCCACACTCTTTTGGGTCTATGGGGGTTAGTTCCTTTCCTAACCCAAACAAACTTAGTTGCTAAATTAGAATCATGTATACGATCATAGCAAAATTTAGCAAGCTGGCCCTTACGTCCACAATGTGTACAAGTGTACACATGAGCATACAAGGTGTGATGGATGTGACCGTGGGGAGCATATGTATGCCGTGGAGGGTGTGCATGCATAGATGGAACTTGTTTCTTTTGAAACAAAGATTCCAAACGTGTATGACTCAAAACATAATGGCTCAAAGTGGAGCCCAAACAATCAACACTTTTCTTCAAAACATTTATATCATTTTTAATACTTGAAGATAAAGTGGAGCATGCAATAGGTAAGCTAGGTGAAGCTACACTAGCATGGCAAACAAGTGTATCTATATCATTTTACAAAGAAATATTTTTCTTTAAACAATCTTTTAATTTTTGTGAAATCAAATTTATTTTGTTTTTCAAAGAATTATTCTCTTTTAAAACAAAATCAACTTTTGAATACAAGTTTTCATTTTTCTTCAAGATTATTTCACAATCATTTTTATTTTTCAAAAATTCATTTTCTTTTAGGGCAAGATCTAGTTTAGACTTTAATGAATCCGTCTCATTAGAAATCTCCACTTTCTCTTACAAAACAATCTCAATACTAGAAGACAACTTTTTATTTTCTTCTTTTATAACAAGACTATCCTTTTCCAATAGTTTGTATTTAGAAATCAAATTTTCACAATTTTTTGCAAGTTCATCATTCATTGCTTGTACCTCTAAACATTCATTGCAATATGAACTAGAACTAGCATCTAATTGAGATTCCGATTGTATCTCAAGGGAGTCATTCCCTTAGACCATGAAGCAATGTTCGTCGGACTTATCTCTTCTAGATCTCCTCATCTTATCGAGAATCTTTGGTAGCTCGGGAGAAGTTAAAATGCTCCATACTGCAAAAGCGGACTCATAGTGAGAAAACACATGTAAATAATCTTTATGAAGTGACGCTCTAAGTGCCTTTAGGGCTATTGCATTGGCCTCTATATGCTTGCCATCACTAAGGTAGGATTCCTTGGTAATGGTAAGGTGAACCTTATATCCTAGGGCTTTCAAATGACAACTCATCATAACCTTCCAAATATCAAGTCTAGAAATATCAAACATGGGAGGAACATCCACGAGTGCAAACTATATGTGCGCAAATGCAAATGCAAATGTAGATTAGTAAAACCAAGATCACACTCCTAGGTGGTTAAACCTAATATCAGGAGCGTAGGCTTTGATACCAATTGAAATCACCTAGAGGGGGGGTGAATAGGTGATAAGGCTAATCTAATGAACTAAATGCGAAATTTAAAAACTAATTGCAACAACACTTAATGCAACCAACGAGTGTAGCCGAATTCCCGGTGAATGGCTCTGGACTAACTCCTCTTGATTCCTCTGAATAAGAGTTGAGGTGCTATATAAAGCTTTCGTGGTTAAGCACAAGTGAGGCACACAAACACACAAGCATGTATATGATATAGCAATATGAATCAATACACAAAGTAATATAGAGAGAGTAAGAGTCAATGGATCAAACGCAAACAATAAGATTTGTTTTGAGGTTCGAGCACCCAGCTCTACGTCCCCGCTTTCACCGAGAAGGATTTCCAATCCACTAACTTGTCCACCTAAGACCCCACACAGGGAACCTCCACTGAGGATTTTGAGGCAATACAATAACCAGGAGTACCTAACTCCTCTTTCAACCAATACAACCTCACCCAGAGGCAATGCAATCACCACCTCACACAAGAGGGGTAGGCCCTTAGCCAAACAACCACAATCCACCTCTTCACAAAGAGGGATACAAATCCAACACCAACTCCACCTCACACTAGAGGGAGTAAACCACAATCTCAACCTCTACCAAAGAGGAAGGTAACCACCACTCCAAATCAACCTCTACCAAATAGGGATACAACAAGTCAAGGAGGGTACAACACTTGGTGGTTTCCACAACCACAAACAAATTTTTCCCACAAATAAAAGATCCTATAGATAGGATAGAGTAATATGGCTCAAGTGTGGAAAATAAAGAGTTTGGAAATCAAAAACTCAAAGAAAAACTCAAGGGAAAACTTTAGATAGAATAGAAAATAAAGATCAAAACAATTCCCGAAGATTTTTCTTTACAAATGATTTTCCAACTCTTTTAAAAACAAATAGAAATGAATCCTTTTTGGCACTTAAAACACTTTTGAAAAATTGAATAATACACTAGGGAAACTCTGAATTTTTGGCTCTTGAAATCATCCTTAAAATCCCATACAAATGAGGTTTATATAGACCCCCAAGAGAAACTAGCCGTTGGGCTGATTTTCAGCCTTGGCGGCTAGCGGTCGACCGGCCCGGTCGACCGCCAACGGTCAAAAATTTGACCGTTGGAGCTTCTGATCGACCGCCCGGTCGACCGTCCCAATCCAGAGAGCAAATTGCTCTCTGGCCGGTCGACCGCTCGGTCGACCGCCCAAGCCTTACGGTCGACCGGTCGGTCGACCGCCCCTACCCTAGAGTGGGGTACTTGCAGTCGGTCAACCGCTCAGTCGACCGGCCCAAGTGGCTGGCCAAGCGTGCATGTTTTGTGCACGTCGGTCGACCGGTCCGGTCGACCGCTAGAGCCTGGTAGGCTGCATTTTGGGACAGAAAAACTTGGTTTTAATTTTAAAATAAAATCCCATAAATTCTCTAAAAATCTACAAAAATAGTTTAGCATAATACATTAAAATACAAACTTGTATGAAAAATTTCAACACAAATTTCAAACTTTTTGAATCATTTTTGTGACTTACAAATTTTGCCGAAAACCAAAAACCGTATTTTCTAAAACTTGAATTTTTGAATAGAAAATTTATTTTGTCCAAAACTCATCCAAATACCAAAACATGATATTAAACAACGTTTAGGCATGAAGTATATGGATATAATCCAATATACATGAAACATATATATATCCATGTTTTTGATATTAAATCCGAAAATATGTTTTGTTGAAAATACCAAAACACCATATACATGAATAGGCATATCAAAATAAGTTTGTCTAAGATATGAAGCATGCATGTATATAGAACACATCTAATATACATTAAACCATGTAAACTTGTTTTGAATCTATCTATTCATGAAAATCAAGATCGGTTAAACCAAAAAACCGAAAAACCAATATCAAAACATGAAACGTGTGTGTGTTGTGAACTTGAGCATACCACACTATCTAATCTTTACAAATGGATCTAAACACAAACTAAACTATAAACCGAAGTCTTCTTGACGAACTCCTCCTTCAAGCCGACTCGATCCAAACCGTGATCCACCGAGCTTGACTCCAACGAGTGCTATATATGATTTTCGACGCTCGGGCTCTTGAATCACCATGTGAAAGCTTCTAAAATATCTTGTTGAAGCTAATCACCTACTAATATCTTGGTTAGAGATCTGAAACTAAACATCACAAGATTATTAGTAAACATAACTACATGAGTTAGTCACATCAAAACTAGAGTGGAAGGCCTCTGGGCCAACATTAATATGAGAACTTTTATATAAATGAAAATGAACCTATAGATGAAATACTTACTCGATTTGTAAAGATTACTAATGGACTTTCCTCTTTAGGTGACAAGATTGACAATGATAAAAAAGTGAGGAAGGTCATTCGAGTTCTTTTCATATTTTGAGAAGTCAAGGCTAAAACATTGAAGGAGCTTAATGACAAAGAAGAAATAGATTTCTCCAGGTTCATAGGGAACCTCAAAATACATGAGATGGAGAGAAAAGTTAGAGGAAAAAAAAGGCCTCAAGAGAATAAGAATGTTGCATTTAAAACCACTCCAACTATTCTCAAGGACGATGAAGATATGGATGAAGATGATGAAGACGAATTTGCTATGATTTGAAAGAAAAGTGAGTAGAATGTTCTACAAGCAATGTAAAATGAGCAACCATAGAAGATCAAAATGACAAGGAAAAGGTAAAAAAAAGAAGGAAGAAGTTGATCAGTGTTATCATTGTAAGAAGCCGAGAAACCTAATTATGAATTGTCCTACTCTCAAGTCAACTAGTTCAAGAAGGATGCCAAAAAAGGGGCTATGATGGCTTCATGGGATGATGACTCGGAAAGAGATTACGGAGAAGATGTAGCCGTTGCCAACATTTGTTTTATGGCTCACAGGATGACCCCAATAAGGTATCACGAGTCTTCTTTAGATGATAGCGATTTAACTATGAATGAACTTGCTATTTTATTTGAAAAACTTCAAGAGATGCATGATTTATTAAAAGTTCAAAAATAAGAAATTAAAAAGAAAAAAGAAGTTTTAATTAACAAAATAAATGAAATTTCTAAATAAAAAGATGATTTATCTATTTCTCTTAAAAATGTTCAAAAAGATTTTGAAAAGTATAAAATTGCATGCAAGGCTAAGTTTTCTATTATTGACAAAAATGAGTTTTCTAATATTAAAAGAAAAATTGATGTTTTAAGTGATACTTTAAAGTAATATGAATTTGATAGATCCAAGTTGGAGTCAATGATTCAAAAGAAACGAGCTCTTAAGATACATATATCTCATGCACACAAAACATACAACACTCATCATGCATTTATATATACAAAGGTGTACACTTGCATACATTATGGTCGAAAAGACCATTTGGCTAGGTTTTGCTTTGATAAGAATAATAATTACAAATAATCATATTTGGATTCGCAAAAAGTGGTAACCCCAAGGACCCAAGGAAGTATGGGTACCAAAAGGCTTACCCGTTTCTCTTGATGTAGGTATGTGCTCTCTCAAGTCATGAAGAGTTGATGCCTTGATGATGGACATGACTATGAGCTTAATGGACAAATTCAATTGTGTGCATCGCTATCAAGGAGATGAGGTAGAAAGACCATCTTTGGTTTGAAGCAAAATAAAGTAATCTACATTGGTATCAAAAACTATCTCTTTTCTCCTCTTTAGTTTACATTGATCATGTTTCACTTCATGATGTACACATCTAATTATTAATATACTTGATTGTTGTGTTAATTCTCATGTATGCCTATATAATTGAAGGTATATAATCTTGTGTAAGCAAAATACATTTTTAGATTAGTATTATTAGCACATTGTTGACATGGTAGTTGTTTTGATAGAAGAAGGATTTTTGAAAAGTATTTAAAAGGATTGATTGTATGCATTTGTTAATAATTCTTATAAATATTTTAATCTATTTTCTCTTAGCACTTATATGGATTTAAAACTCAAAAATATATTTTAGGATTTCTAAGTATGTTTTAATAAATTTTTATTTTTCAAAAACATAAGAAAATTTTAAAAAAATTGTTTACGGGGCAATCCCGGTCAACCGAGATACTGAGAGAGAAATAGTCTCTCTGCTCGGTCAATCGCATGGTCGACCACAAACCTATTTGTTCATAGTGTTTTTTGGTCAGTCGATCACAGCTCTGTACTACAAAATCGTCTGCTGGAAGGTTGACCACAAGGTCGACCAACAAGATTGCAAAGTTTGCAATTGCTACGGGCTGGTTAACCATAAGTCAGATCTTCCCAGTTATTAAGGCTATTTTAAAAATCCTAGCTCCCAATTTTCCTTTTCTTCTTCTCTTTGTTGTCAATGCCCTTCTAACCAAACCCTAGTTTCTCTCTCTAAAATTCACCATTCTACCTTAAAATTTTCTTTCAAATCTTTCGAGATCTACTCAATTCCTAGTGATCTCAAGTTGATTAGAGGAGTTTCCTCAACTTTTATATGGGTAATTTACTTAATCTCATCTTTTTTTCATCTTATTTCAATTTAGTCAGAATTTCTTGATTTTCACCATGTCTAGTGATTAGTCTCTAAATATTACATATTTCATATCATATCTTCACATTTATTCAATATTAAATTCTGTTAATAATACATCTCTTGTATGTTTCTAAGTCCATGGCATGAAATAAAGAAGAAGCCCAAAATCTTATTTATTTGATGATTTAAAGCTTACACATATAGCCATTGACTTTGGGGAACTAATCTGTCAAAATTGAATGCAGATATCCAGAAAATCAGGATGTACAACTGTCAGGGGACAGACCAGCAAGTCACACCAGGCGGCGCCAACCTGGCGAAGCTAGAGAGGCCGCGAAAATGCGACTTTTGCCGTGTTTTTGCGGCCGTACTGGCTCCTCTAAGCCAGTACTTTGAGCCAGTTTTGGTCCCCCATTATGCCTTTCCTCCTGTACCTACAAATACCCCCTGGGATTTTCAGAGTAGGGGATATCCAGAGAATAGAGAGTTTAGGATAGTTTATTGTTGTATTTTCTTTGTTTTCTTGTATTGTCTTCTTCTTCCTCGAGCTTACTTCATAGTTTGGAAACAAAGAGAGTATGTACAAGTTGTATTGGAAGGTGACAAGCTAATACATGTAATACTTCTCCTTCTTCTATTCATTTATTGATGTTTTTACTTGCTTTTATTTTCTTGTTTTAGTGTAACTCTTTTCTCACCTACTTCTTCTCTCTTGTTTTATTACTCATGTCTAGCTAACTTCTTCCATTGTATGACTAACGAACTACTAACCCACTAATTTCTTACAACTTGATTGATAATCCAAATTAGTCAATTGTGTCAAACAAGTCTTGTGCAAATAAGAGTTATGACATTTTAAGATGAGGGTTCTAACTTTAACTTTTTCACAAGTATTATCACTCTCATATTTTATGCTTAATCATTTTTGATGATTTATAAATTGTGTAGCTTTGCTTGTTCTTTTAAATTAGAGAAATCCCTATTGATCGGGGCAAAATCAGCACTTTAAAATGTGTGTTTTGTAAAATCAGTGAAATACGTGTGTGCTAATGTTCCCTCGATACTTCCGTTATAGCATTGGCTCAACGGGTCGAATCCACAGGGACGTGAGGCGATAAAAGCATTAACAATTTTCATTCACGTCGGTTGTTAACATGTTCTTCTTTGTTAATGAATGAGAAAAAGAAAAAGAAAAGAAATCTAGGAGTAATCGGTGAAGAAGGCGATGAAATGGTAATGTGAAAATAAAAGAGAAGTGGTTTTGAAAACAAAAAGAAGATGAAATAAAGATGAACTAAGAAGTTGGTGAAAACAATTCTGAAAATGATAAAAGAGTTTTGAAATTAATTTTAAAGATAAGATAAAAGAAAACTCCTGACTAATAACTATTAATTTATCCACAAACTATGCTAACCTCTTAGTGATAGTTGTCTCACATGGATCCTTGGCCATCACTAGTCCTTAGCTTCAAAAGAAGATACAAAGCATGGCTCATAAGATTATTTTTCCACAATCAAACAACACATCCATATCACACAACAAATTGCAAGCTACTATTAAATCATCAAAATTGGTTAGAGGTGAGCATGAAATAAAAAAGGCATTGCAGTTAGCAAATTAGTGGGTTACATGTTAGAAATATTAGAATGTTAGAATTCATCATCATGAGCCATCAATGGCTCTTGCAAGAGCAAGGCCTTGTAGAGGCTATTAGATTCATATGGATTACTGAGTAAGTGGTTAGATGGTTAGTGGTTAGTAGTTAGATTGCCATGAGAAGAAAAATTAGCTAAACATCATGTCGAAGATAGAGGAGATTATAATAGAGAAGAAAGGAGACACCTTTACATAGATTGTCACCATCTATTACATCAATCTCTTTCTTTCTCTGAATCTCTCAGCCCTAATACATGATC
The DNA here is from genome assembly GCA_038442645.1 of Agave tequilana. Classification (NCBI taxonomy): domain Eukaryota; kingdom Viridiplantae; phylum Streptophyta; class Magnoliopsida; order Asparagales; family Asparagaceae; genus Agave; species Agave tequilana. Next base: position 88,363 of record JAVJIF010007622.1, read on the forward strand.
TAAAAACAAAATGAAAATACAAAAGAAAAGAAGAACACCTACACTAACCTACACTAAAAGAGAGAAAACCTAACCTATTTCCAAATCTGCTTCGTTTCTGACTAGACCCTACAGTATTTATATGCAAACAAAGAATTTGGAAGGCGAGACGAGGCCACGCGTTAAAAATGAACGCGTGGGCCCACCATATTGCCACGAAAATGTGGCATTTGCCACGTTTTCACTTAATACCAGGGATTTAGGTCCCTGGTTTTGGTGCGTTGATTCGTCTCGCTTTGGGGACCTGCCAGATATTCTTGGATTCAGTTATTGATGTCGAGATTATTGTCAGACACCCCCCAACGTCAAGATTCAATGTATCTTGTAGAAACTTTCTAGCTTGGCCTCTAAGAAATCCAAATTTAATTACTTGAAAATAGATTTAATTAAGCTCTTAGTACTCCTTTGCCCCAAGACTCTTGATTATATGCAAAATAGGCCAAAACACAGTTAGAAATGGTATTTTATTCATAAATTGGTAGGAAAATACAATATAATAATGCAGAATTATAGACTAATCACACCCTCACACTTATCTTTTTGCTCGTCACGAGCAAAACAAGAAAAAGAAAAACTATACTACAAATGTTACAGGTGACACGATTGCACTGAGCGTGTGCAACAAGCCATTAAACCTCTAGGTTAATGATCGAGAGAAACTCGCTCATGAAAAGTGTATGTTTTGAAATCAAGAGTTAAAAGTGCGTGCTTTGGCTTCCTCGATACTTCCGTTATAGCATAGAGGCTAAAACGAGTCGAATCCATAAGGACGGGGGGCGATAGAAGCTTACATGGTATATTCACGTGTACGTTAAAAGTTCTTCAATGTTTGAAAGAATGAAAAGAAAAGAAAATAAAGAATGAAAAGAAGAATACGGTGAAATACGAAGAAGTGGGAAACATAGAAGATAAGATATTTGTGATTTTTAAAATATATCTAAAATAAAGTAAAAGAGAAAGAAAACCTATGGCTACTAACTACTAATGGCTCCACTAATATGCTAACCTCTTAGTGATATTTGATTCACATGTATCCTTGGCCATCACTAGTCCTTAGTTCAAAAGCGTTTCAAAGCATGACCCATGCGATAACTGAAAATCACCTAGAGGGGGGTGAATAGGTGATGATGCTAATCAAAGAGCAATTTAAAAATTTAACGTCACAACAATCACCAAATAAGAATCACAAGATGAATGCAAGCAAGTATGACAATGAATATGATGAGCAAGTAATAAGTGCAAGCAAAGTAGAGTAAGGAGTGCAAGAATGTAAACCAAACGCAAACACAAGGATATGTTATCGAGGTTCGAGCACCCAGCTCTACTCCCCGCCTTCCCCAGAAGGATTCTAGCTACTTCCACTATCACAAAGATCTCAAGTACAATGGAGTACCCAACTCCTACAATCTCAAGTACAAGTAATTTCCTTGGTAGTCAAAAGACCACAAACTCTCTCTTTCAAATATCTCTTCCCTTACAAAGGTCCTTAGAGAATATTGAGTAGGAATGAAGCTCTTGTGTGTAAGGAGAAAAGAAAATTAAATCAGAGAGTATCACAAAAACACTTCAGAAATTAGAGAGTATTTCAGCCCAAAAACCAAGAAACAAAGTCTTTTGAAAGCCTTAAACTTTTTGAATTTTCTAGCAATAATTGTTGTAATGAATCTCTCCCCAAACACCCCTATTTATAGGAGAGGGCTAGGTTAAGAGATAAAACAAAACTTAAGGCTAATTAAGTAATATTAGATTCAAAATATATCCCTAAATCAAATTTTAAACACAAAAAGACAAAACTTAAAATACCCCAGAAAATAGCCGTTTACTGTTCAACGGATCTGTCGGTCGACCGGTCGGTCGACCGCACGATCAAATTTTTGCCAACGGTCGACCGCCCGGTCGACCCAATCTAACCGAGAGCAAGGTAGCTTACAGTCGGTCGACCGGTCGGTCGACCGATACAACGTGCACACAGATATGTGCACAGCCAGAGCCACGGTCGACTGGGACGGTCGACCGGCCAACCTGTCATAGGTCCGGTCGACCGTTCGGTCGACTGGCTCAGGTCAAAAATCAGGATTTGAAGAGAAAATAAAGGAGATTTTGATTTTGATAAAAATAGTTTTGAACATAGATTTGTATAAAACACAAATATATATCTGTAGGCCAAATCTTGTAAACAAAATGTTTTTGTATAAATTATAAGAAAACATTTTGGAATAAACATGTGCGCAAAAACGTGTGTGATAGAGCTTCAAACCTATCCACTATTCTTTAACAAACTATAAAACTAAAAATACAATGATTAAATACTCTTTGAGCAATCTTCAAGTCTTAGAGCCATCCAATGCCTTGCTTGTGCTTTCTCTTCTATGATTCTTCCTTGATTGTGCAATTTGCCTTCCTTGCTATGTGAAACTTAGAAGTTCTTGCAAAAGCTAAGCCAATGGTCTCCAAACATGGTACAAAACCTGAAACTTATCTTGAACAAATTCATTAGTACCAAATAGCTCTTATTTGGTTTGTCATCATCAAAACACAAAACAAGAGAGTGTAACCTCTTGGGCCAACAATCTCCCCCTTTTTGATGATGACAAAACAAATAGGCTATAGACAAAAATATGGGGGAGGAGAAGACTCCCCCTCAAATTTATGCTATATTTATGCTATATGAAAAACACAAGAATTTATTAAAAACACAAAAACATTTATTAAAAACACAAAAACATACTCTTGATGCCAATTGAAAAACAAATTGAAACAATACCAATAAAACACAAACAAAATACAAGAGTTCTCAAATTCATAAAAACATAAGACTCATAACAAAAACTTCATAAAACCAAAACATATAAATTCATATAGAACCAAGACCAAATGAACTTATTTTTGTCCATGTAAACTAATTCTCCCCCTTTTTGTCATACATCAAAAAGGGTTATGAAAAACATGTTTTAATCAATAACACAAACATTAAGTTCTCCACAAATAAACGAAAATCTAGCAAAATCAAGTGGTTTAGTGAAAATATCGGCTAGTTGTAAATCCGTGGAAACATAATCAATATCTATATCTCCTTTCTCAAAATGATCTCTAAGAAAGTGATATCTAATCTCAATGTGCTTGGTCTTACTATGTTGATTTGCATTCTTAGTCATGCGTATAGTACTAGTATTATCACAAAATATTTTTATATGATCAAAATGCAAATCAAAATCAAGGAGAGTATGTTTCATCCAAAGGACTTGTGCACAACAAGCCCCTGCGGCAACATACTCCGCCTCGGCGGTTGAGAGTGCTACGGAATTTTGTTTCCTAGAGGACCATGAAACAAGACAATTACCAAGAAATTGACATGTCCCACTAGTACTCTTTCTGTCTACTCTACAACCCGCAAAGTCGGCATCCGAATAACTCGTCATTGAGAAATCTCCGGTTTTCGAATACCATAGACCCATCCCAATAGTGCCCTTAATATAACGAATAATGTGTTTTACCGCAATAAGATGGGACTCTTTAGGACACGATTGAAATCTAGCACAAAGACACACACTAAACATGATATCCGGCCTACTTGCCGTTAAATATAAAAGACTTCCTATCATGCTTCTATATAATTTAATATCAACATTTTTACCTTGGTCATCTTTATCAAGCTTGGTTGTAGTTGCCATGGGAGTGTTGCAAGTCTTTGAGCCTTCAAGTCCAAACTTCTTTACAAGTTCCTTTGCGTACTTGGCTTGACTTATGAACGTCCCGTTTTGTAATTGCTTGATTTGGAGTCCAAGGAAGAAATTTAGCTCACCCATAGAAGACATTTCAAACTCAAGTTGCATTACCTTTTCAAAATCCTTGCACAAAAGCTCATTAGTAGAACCAAAAATTATATCATCAACATAAATTTGCACAATTAATATATCATTATCAACATGCTTAGTGAATAGAGTGGTGTCTACTTTGCCTTTAATAAAATCATTTGAAATAAGAAAACTAGAAAGCCTTTCATACCAAGCTCTAGGAGCTTGTTTCAATCCATATAAAGTTTTATCAAGTTTAAAAACGAAATCGGGATGAACATGATCAATAAAATCGGGAGGTTGAGAAACATAAACTTCTTCATTAATAAAACCATTCAAAAATGCACTTTTCACATCCATTTGAAAAAGTTTAAAATTTTTGAAAGATGCAAAAGCTAGTGTCATCCGTATGGCTTCAAGCCGTGCTACGGGTGCAAAGGTCTCCTCAAAGTCAATTTCTTCAACTTGAGTGTAACCTTGGGCCACTAACCTAGCTTTATTCCTAATGACATTTCCGGACTCATCCATCTTGTTTCTAAAGATCCACTTAGTACCAATTATTGGTCTATCGTGGGGTTTAGGAACAAGGTGCCAAACTTGGTTGCGCTCAAATTGATTGAGTTCCTCTTGCATGGCAAGCAACCAATATGGGTTCGTCTCGGCTTCGAGAATGCCTTTGGGTTCAAAATGAGAAATGAAAGCAAAGTTACCACATAGGTCATGGAGTTTGGAGCGTGTTGTGACTCCTTTAGATGCATCACCCAAGATGAGCTCCTTAGGATGATTTGTAGCGTATCTCCAAGCTTTAGGAAGCGGTTGAGAGCTTTCCTCTTTATCCTCTTGAACATCACCAATAGATTCTTGCTTTTCTTCTTGAGCGGGTGAGTCCTTCAAGGATAGTCTCTCCATGTCTTCACCTAATGGTTCAATCTCTACAACATTCTCAACAACCACATTAGATTCTTCAAATTTAACATGCATGGATTCTTCTATGGTAAGTGTAGATCTATTGAAAACTCTATATGCTTTGCTAGTAGAAGAATATCCAACAAAGATAGCTTCATAAGCCTTATCATCAATTTACCCAAATTATCCTTAGTATTTAAAACAAAACACTTGCATCCAAAAACTTTGAAATATGCAACATTTGGTTTTCTAGAATGATACATTTCAAAAGAAGTTTTTGAAGAATTTTTGCATAAATAAATACGATTCGATATATAGCATGCGGTGTTTACGGCCTCGGCCCATAAATATTGAGGGAGGTCATATTCACTTATCATTGTCCTAGCCATCTCTTGAAGTGTTCTATTTTTCCTTTCTACAACTCCATTTTGTTGTGGAGTTCTAGGACAAGACATTTCATGCTTAATTCCCTTTTTATCACAATAAGTCATGAAGAGTTGGTTAATAAACTCACCACCTCTATCACTCCTTATTCTCAAAATCAGAAAACCCTTTTCTTTTTCAACTCTTTTTCGAAAAATCTTAAAATGAGAAAAAATTTGATCTTTATTTTGCAAAAAGAAAACCCAAGTAAAACGGAAAAAATCATCAACTAAAACAAATGCAAATCTACTTCCATTTAACTTTTAGTTTTAGTTGGTCCAAAAAGATCCATATGAATTAATTCTAAAGGCCTAGTTGACATGATATCCTTGATTGGTTTGAAGGAAGACTTGGTTTGTTTCCCAAGTTGGCACGCACCACAAATGCGGTCTTTCTCAAACTTCAAGCAAGGAATACCCTTCACCAATTCCTTTGAATTAATCCTAGAAAGATATTCAAAAGATGCATGTCCTAATCTTCTATGCCAAAGCCAAGAATTTTCATCAAAAGCATTCAAGCATTTAGTAGAACACTCAATATTAAGCATGTCAATGATATAAACATTATCATCACGAAAACCGGTGAGAATACAAACATCGGATTTAACATTAAAAATTTTGCAAGAAGAATTATCAAAAACAACTTTAAGTCCACGGTCACAAAGTTGACTAATGCTAAGTAAATTATGCTTTAAACCATCTACTAAAACAACATTTTCAATAATAGGAGATGCACCAATTTGAATGTTACCTATACCGATGATAGTCCCTTTGGAGTCATCTCCGAAGGTGACGGTGCCACCTTCCATGTACCTTGATAGGGTTGTGAAGTTGTTGATGTCCCACGTCATGTGTCTTGAACAACTACTATCAAGGTACCACCGCTCCCTACGTCTTGGAGCTTTGGTGTGTACCTACATCAAATAGTTTAAGAGTTGATTTTGGTACCCACATTTTCTTGGGTCCTCTAGGGTTAGTGTCATGAACCCAAACTAGATTATTTGTTCTATTTAGTTGATCATAACAAAATTTAGCTAAATATCCATTTTTACCACAATATGTGCATCTATAAACTCTACTATATTTAAAAGCATAGTGAGTGTGTGATTTGTGAGCATGAGAAACTTTAGCATGAGAGGTGTGAGCATGAGAATTTTTATCTTGTGAAATTTTAGCATGAGTAGTGTGCTTTTTAGAAAACATGTCCTCAAGTTTCTTAGTATTGAAAGCACAATCATTTAAAACTTTTTCAAAATCAATCATTTTGGATTTAAAAGAAGAAATTCTTTTTCATCAATAATAGGAGATTTTGCCTTACAAGAACTTTTGTAGGCACAAAATTCTTTTTGCATGGAAATGAAATTAGAAGAAATATCATCTTTTTCTTTAGAAACAATGGCAAGTTGATTCTTAAGAAAAGCAACTTCTTTTTGTAATTTTAAGCATTCAAGTTTCTTATTATCATAAGTTTCAGAAAGTTCTACAAAGGCATGTACTAGAACTTCCTTACTTAGTTCATCATCTTCATCATCAAGGGATTGAGGGGTTACCTTAGGTGTGTTTGCCATGAAACACATATTAGCTTGATCCACCTCCTCTTCGGACTCGCTTTCCGAATCCCATGTTGCTTTGTATGCTTTCTTTTCCTCCGGCTTCTTTGGCTTGAAGGAGGATGTCATCTTCTTCTTGAACTCCGGACAATCCGCCATGATATGTCCGGGTTTGCGGCAATTATAGCAAATGATCCTCCGTTCCTCTTTGCCTTCGAATTTTCTCCGGAAGTTGAACTTGTTCTTTCGGTACAACCTCTTGACATTCCGCACAAGTAGAGTTAGCTCCTCATCTTCTTCGTCTTCTTCATCGTCATCATTGGTGGATGAAGTCTTGAAGGCTATGGATTTCTTCTTTGAAGTAGTGGCTTCTTCTCTTGCCTTCTTCTCCATCTCATGGGTCTTTAGGTTCCCAATGAGACTAATGATGTCCATCTCGTCCTTGTCGTTCAACTCCTTTAAGGTGGTGGCCTTGATCTCCCATGAAGAAGGAAGCGCCCGAATCACTTTCCGCACCTTTTGATCGTTGGAGATGTCATCACCTAATGAAGAAAGACCATTAGTGATTTTAGTGAAACGAGTAATCATGCTATCAATAGATTCTTCATCAAGCATTTTGAATGACTCATATTGAGACCTCAAGAGATCTATTTTAGCTCTCTTGACTTGTGAAGTCCCTTCATGTGTGACCAATAAGTGTTGCCAAATCTCATAGGCGGATTGGCAATGAATTACCCGTGTAAGGTCATCCTCATTTAAGGCGGTTAAAAGGGAGTTTTGGGCCTTAGAGTTAGCCTCATATTCTCTAAAGTTGAAGTCGGTCCAAGTGCTCTCATCACTATCGGGTGCTACATAGGATTTGGTCAAAGACTTAGCCACTAAACTACCTAATGATTGCAAAAGATAGTCATCCTAACCTTCCAAATAGGGAAATTGAGTCCATCAAATTTAGGTGGGGATTTAATATTATCGGCCATGTTTACTAGTGTATGAATGATGGAATGAAAATGTTGATTAGCAAGTTTTAAGGATCTCTCTATGGATGTTAAGCCAAAACCTAGAGACCAAGCTCTGATACCAATTGAAAATCACCTAGAGGGGGGGTGAATAGGTGATGATGCTAATCAAAGAGCAATTTAAAAATTTAACGTCACAACAATCACCAAACAAGAATCACAAGATGAATGCAAGCAAGTATGACAATGAATATGATGAGCAAGTAATAAGTGCAAGCAAAGTAGAGTAAGGAGTGCAAGAATGTAAACCAAACGCAAACACAAGGATATGTTATCGAGGTTCGAGCACCCAGCTCTACTCCCCGCCTTCCCCAGAAGGATTCTAGCTACTTCCACTATCACAAAGATCTCAAATACAATGGAGTACCCAACTCCTACAATCTCAAGTACAAGTAATTTCCTTGGTAGTCAAAAGACCACAAACTCTCTCTTTCAAATATCTTTTCCTTACAAAGGTCCTTAGAGAATATTGAGTAGGAATGAAGCTCTTGTGTGTAAGGAGAAAAGAAAATTAAATCAGAGAGTATCATAAAAACACTTCAGAAATTAGAGAGTATTTCAGCCCAAAAACCAAGAAACAAAGTCTTTTGAAAGCCTTAAACTTTTGAATTTTCTAGCAATAATTGTTGTAATGAATCTCTCCCCAAACACCCCTATTTATAGGAGAGGGCTAGGTTAAGAGATAAAACAAAACTTAAGGCTAATTAAGTAATATTAGATTCAAAATATATCCCTAAATCAAATTTTAAACACAAAAAGACAAAACTTAAAATACCCCAGAAAATAGCCGTTTACTGTTCAACGGATCTGTCGGTCGACCGGTCGGTCGACCGCACGATCAAATTTTTGACCGTTGCAGGCCAACGGTCGACCGCACGGTCGACCCAATCTAACCGAGAGCAAGGTAGCTTACAGTCGGTCGACCGGTCGGTCGACCGATACAACGTGCACACAGATATGTGCACAGCCAGAGCCACGGTCGACCGGGACGGTCGACCGGCCAACCTGTCATAGGTCCGGTCGACCGTTCGGTCGACTGGCTCAGGTCAAAAATCAGGATTTGAAGAGAAAATAAAGGAGATTTTGATTTTGATAAAAATAGTTTTGAACATAGATTTATATAAAACACAAATATATATCTGTAGGCCAAATCTTGTAAACAAAATGTTTTTGTATAAATTATAAGAAAACATTTTGGAATAAACATGTGCGCAAAAACGTGTGTGATAGAGCTTCAAACCTATCCACTATTCTTTAACAAACTATAAAACTAAAAATACAATGATTAAATACTCTTTGAGCAATCTTCAAGTCTTAGAGCCATCCAATGCCTTGCTTGTGCTTTCTCTTCTATGATTCTTCCTTGATTGTGCAATTTGCCTTCCTTGCTATGTGAAACTTAGAAGTTCTTGCAAAAGCTAAGCCAATGGTCTCCAAACATGGTACAAAACCTGAAACTTATCTTGAACAAATTCATTAGTACCAAATAGCTCTTATTTGGTTTGTCATCATCAAAACACAAAACAAGAGAGTGTAACCTCTTGGGCCAACAATAACTTTCAGGTTCAAACTCAACGCAAAAAGTGCAAGCTACATTTAAACTATCAAAACTAAACAATAGTAAGCATGGAATAAAGTAATGTCAGCTTGTTAGAGAGTTAGGATGTTAGAGTGTTAGATCCATCATCATGAGCCATCAATGGCTCTTGCAAGAGTAAGGTCAAGTAGAGGCTATTAGATTCATGTGGATTATCAAGTAAGAAGTTAGCAAGTTAGTGGTTAGTAGTTAGTTGCCATGAGAGAAAATTAGCTAAACATGTAAAAGGAGTTAGAGAGAAAACAAAGAGAGGTAAAGAGAGAACCTTTCATAACTTGTCACCTTCTATTACAAGCACTTTTACTTTTCAAACATGTATCACTCTCTCTCCTATTACAAGATCTAAAAGAAATGAAAAATACAAAGAGGAAGAAGAAGAAGAAGAACTAAACTAAACTATTCTAAACTATAATATGGAAAGAACTACCCTACTCTCTGTTTATCTCTATCTGAAGAACCCCAGGGGGTATTTATAGGCACCAGGGGGACAACCCCTGGCCCAAAGCACGGGCGCGGCTGCGCCCGTATGGCTGCATTTTCGCTGCTGTACCGGAGCGGCGCACGCGGCGCCGCCTGCTGCGTGCCGCTCGTTTGTCCCCCTGTCGGCTGCATACTCCGGTTTCTGGTTTTGGGCCCCTGGTTTGACGAAACTGCTCTCCAAAGTCAATAGCTATATTATAGGTCTTTAATCACCCATTAAATGGTGATTTAGGGTCTTCTTCTTCATTGCACACCATGGACCTAGAAACATACAAGAGAGGTATTATTAGCAGAATTTAATATGAAATAAATGTGAAGATGTGGTATGAAATATACAGTTTTAGAGACCAATCACACCCCCACACTTATCTTTTAATCGTCCTGAGCAAAACAAAAAACTAAGAAAATTATTACACCACTTTCGCAGGTGACGTGATTGCACTAAGCATGTGCAACAAGCCGTTAAACCTCTAGGTTTCCCCTAGAGGAAGAGTTTTGTCTCCTGAGGGTTTTCAGCAGATTACACCCATAAAATCCATAAATAAAGAAATCAAATGTTAGTATTTTGAAAACGCATTTTTGAAATAGAGAAAAGTGCTGAAATATTTTTGCGAAAATATAAGTGATCCAAGGTCATAGGTTAACCAGAAATTATTTTTCCTTTAAACTAAGTCAAAATGCAAAATCTTGTTATAAATTAAATGTAAGAATTTAAAATTGAATTGATTCTTTAATCTTTCATAAAACTCCTAGAAAAATATGCACTTTGTGAACAGTAAAGATTTTTGGGATATCGACTCTAACTTTCATGCCATTTATTTAATATATTTTTTCTTTTTTTCCTTCCCTTAGTTATCTTAGGCTTTCTTATTTACCCGGGCAGTGAGCTTTAGCTGGTGACTCCCAAACCAGATGATCTTACGACATCAGAAGAGAAAATATCCCTCGGACTTAAGGACTTGAGTAAATAAGGCCACAAAACTAAAGGGGATTATTTTATTTTTATCCACCATTTTAGGTATGAATAATCATGCTTCCTGAGGCATAATTACCCAACTTCAATAAGTGATTTTTGTTATCATCATTTTTTTATATATTGTTTATGGCATTTTCAGTCTTTGTTTCAATCCCAAAAAATTGTGTAAGTGCGGAGTGCATAAATCTAAGGCAAAAAATTCAATATCAAATTATCTTTCCAATCTTACTTTCTTAACCTAAAATTTAAACAAGATATATTATTTTGACTCAGTTTAAAATTTCATAATTTTAGGCCATCCTAATTCCTAAGATAATCTTAATTTTCTTAATAATAAATCAAAACTATTTATCTTATTTCAAAAAGTTTTGTAAAAGGAAAAGAAAAGAGTTTTAAAAATAAAATTTTAAAAAAATTAAAAAGAAGTGTAAAAGAAAGAAAATATAAAACTATCTATGTTAGTAAACCTCCCCCACACTTATCTTATGTGTTGTCCTCAATGCATCGTGAATGTGTATATACATGAAACAAATAGAGAGGGAAGAAAAATTACCTCATGGTGGTGGCTCCGGTGGTGGTCTAATTGGGCCAAGCGTTGCTACCCAATCAAGATATCGTGGATCTTGCAGAAACCTACCAGTGACCTCTCTAATACGACCCAGTAAAATGTTGGAGAACTGTATGATCTTATTGAAAAAATTACCCCATCCAATTTCTAATTTTCAAAAATAATTACTGAGTCATTGTCTTCAACATCCTTGTCCAACAATGAAGTGTGCTTTTTAGAGATGATTGATTTGGACTCAAATAAAACAGGAACAAAAACTGATACCAACTCAGAAATTTGACTCATATCAAGTCGAGATTCAAAGGTGAGAGTCATAATAGGTTCAAAAATGGGGTCCAAACCAAAGAATTGATGTTTACACACTTTCCCCATCAATGAAGTGTGATCATAAGATATTGGTGATTCAATTTCACGGTGTACTGTATAGGATTCAATGTTGACTCCGGAATAGAGAAAAAATCTGGTAAAGATAACGGAATCATTATTGAATGAAAAAGTGAAATGGAATCACCAATTTGAGGTACATGATCACTTTCAAGCTCAAGTTCAATTTCAGAAAAAGGATAACTTGCCAAAATATCAAGGTGATTTTCAAAATTTTATGCAAGTTCAAATGGATGTAATGAAATTGAATCTTGATTTTCGTCCACGAAAGGAATGTAAATGGGTGAAATGATTGATTCAAGTTCAAGAATTATGGGAATCAAAACTGACTCAAGAACATTACTTAGTTTAGGTAACACTACAGGTGTCGATATTGATTCAAGGATTGGACTCGAATCGCTAAATTGAAGCTCAGGTTCACATTCATCCTCAAGTTTAATTTCAGGAATTGGATAACTTGTCAAACTATGAAGAATTTGATGTTGGTTAAGTTCAGGTTGGTATGATGAAATTGAAGCTGGATTTTCAAAATGACATGATTCTTGAATCATATGAACATCAGATGGACATGGAAACTTAATCACATTTTGTATTATTCGCTCGGTCTCTTACACGAATTCCATAGTTTTTTCCCACAATAATTTTTCTTTGATTGGTTCTGAAAAAGAACTATATGAATTTTGAAAATTTTGTGGACATGATGAGGCCATCATGTTTTCGAATTATTTTTTGGCCTCTATCGCTTCTTCCAAAGTCCTTTGCAATGATGATTTTTCTTCAATTCGTGGTTTAAGAAAAGGAGGATATGAAGCAGAATCGGGGAATGAATATTGTGAAATTTGTGAACAATGTGGTTGAAAATTTAACTCGGGGGAGGTGAATCTCCATGAACTCTGTGAAGAATGAAAATTATTTTGAAAATTATAGTATAGGATTGGGGATATGGGTCATATTGAGTCAGATAATCCCAACTCGACATATATGATTAGTTCATGTTGTACATAGCCTGGTTGGAGTATCCGAGTCAAATGAGGTCGGGATAAAATATGGATTCATATTATTATTGAAAGAATTATTGTTGTTAAAATCCATTTCACAATATACAAAAAAGAAAACAAACAAACAAATAAACAAACAAATAAAGACAAAGAAAAAGAAAACAAGCCTATGCTAGGGTTGACTTAGACTTAGACGACTCCTAACTGGTTAGACTGTCCATGGGGGGTACATTGTCGGAATCTGACCACAAGTTAATCGGCCAGGTAGGGCAAGATCGGTGGGAGGTATCTGTGCCGGAGCAATGGGCCTAATTATGCCAAACCACTGTTCTTCGAGGTTTCGCCTCTTAATCCCCAACCTTAGACACCGATTTGACAAGAGTCAAACTCTAACCACTTTCCCCTTAGGTCAATCTCCTAAATGAGTCCGAGATGTCTCTAGGGGCCAACGTCTAGCAAATTTTATTTAGGCTTGGATTGTATGAGTGGGGAGGTGATTTTTGGGCTAAGGGAGGGTAATGACTTCCCCACCTTATGTTGTATTGGGTTTTGCCCTTAAGTTCAATTCGTGCAAGTGTGTAATATAGATAAGAATGAACGCATAAAGAGAGTAAATCACCCACGTTTTTGTCCTAACTACATGCAATGCAATATATACACTTCTGTCAAGATCACAAAAACACAAGAACAAAATACAGTATATTGGAATTGAAATCGACACGTGCCTACATGCAAATGTCTAAACCGTTTTAAAGCATCCAATTTCTATATTTTAGTTCTAAAAATTATTACAGTGTACAGGTAATATAAACAAAGAATAGCAGCAGAATATAAGAATATATAAGAATTTACCCAACCACACAAAAGTAAGTGTGGACTTCTGGAATGCTAAAACTTTAACCTGCACACCGAAAAACAAAGAAGAAAATTTAACAAAAACGTGAAATCAAACCGTTCTCATCCCCGACAACGGCACCAAAATTTAATCGAGGAAAAATTGCGCATGAAAAGTGTATGTTTTGAAATCAAGAGTTAAAAGTGCGTCCTTTGGCTTCCTCGATACTTTCGTTATAGCATAGAAGCTAAAACGAGTCGAATCCATAAGGACGGGAGGTGATAGAAGCTTACACGGTATGTTCACGTATATGTTAAAAGTTCTTCAATGTTTGAAAGAATGAAAAGAAAAGAAAATAAAGAATGAAAAGAGAAGAATACGGTGAAATACGAAGAAGTGGGAAACATAGAAGATAAGATATTTGTGGTTTTTAAAATATATCTAAAATAAAGTAAAAAGAGAAAGAAAAACCATGGCTACTAACTACTAATGGCTCCACTAATATGCTAACCTCTTAGTGATAGTTGCCTCACATGTATCCTTGGCCATCACTAGTCCTTGGTTCAAAAGCGTTTCAAAGCATAACCCATGTGATAACTTTCAGATTCAAACTCAACACAACAAGTGCAAGCTACACTGAAACTATCAAAACTAAACAAGATTAAGCATGGAATAAAGTAATGTTAGTTTGTTAGAGAGTTAGGATGTTAGAGTGTTAGATCCATCATCATGAGCCATCAATAACTCTTGCAAGAGTAAGGCCAAGTAGAGGCTATTAGAATCATGTGGATTATCAAGTAAGAAGTTAGCAAGTTAGTGATTAGTAGTTAGTTGCCATGAGAGAAAATTAGCTAAACATGTAAAGGAGCTAGAGAGAAAATAAAGAGAGGTAAAGAGAGAACCTTTCATAGCTTGTCACCTTCTATTACAAGCACTCTTACTTTCTAACCATGTATCACTCTCTCTCTCTCCCCCCTCCTATTACAAGATCTAAAAGAAATGAAAAATACAAAGAGAAAGAAGAAGAAGAACTAAACTAAACTATCCTAAACTACAACATGGAAAGAAACTATCCTACTCTCTGTATATCTCTATCTGAAGAACCCCAGGGGGTATTTATAGGCACCAGGAGAAATGGAGCCAAGGTGACAACCCCTGACCCAAAGCACGTGTGCGGCCGCGCCCGTATGGCCGCGGAAATGCGGCCAAAGCCGCTTTTTCGTTGCTATACCAGAGCGGCGCGCGCAGCGCTGCCTGCTGCGCGCCGCTCGTTGGTCCCCCTGTCGGTTGAATGTTCCCGTTTCTGGTTTTGGGTCCCAGGTTTTGACGAAACTGCTTTCCAAAGTCTATAGCTATATTATAGGCCTTTAATCACCCATTAAATGGTGATTTATGGTCTTCTTTTTCATTGCACACCATGGACCTAGAAACAGACAAGAGAGATATTATTAGCAGAATTTAATATGAAATAAATGTGACGATGTGGTATGAAATATACAATTTTAGAGACTAATCAGTTAACCCTAGAGGTGGAATGTTGTCTCCTGAGGGTTTTTAATGGATTGAACCCACAAAATTCATAAAGAAAGAAAACAAATATTAGTGTTTTGAAAATGCATTTTAAAAGAGAGACAAGTTTTTGAAATATTTTTGCAAAAATATAGTGGTCTAAGATCATAAGTCCACCAAAAATTATTCTTCCTTAAACTTAATCTATATGCAAGATCTTGTCATCAATTAAGCTAAGAATTCAAAACTGGATTGAATATTTATCCTTCATAAAACCTAGATAATATGCACTTTGTGATAGTGAAGATTTATGGGATTTCAACTCTAACCCTCAATCCATTTATTTATATATATATTTTTCCCTTTTCTTCCCTTAGTTTTCTTAGGCTTTCTAGTTTACCCGGGTAGTGAACCTTTAACCGATGACTCCCAGACCAGATTGTTTTTAGGGTACCAGATGAGAAAACATCCCTCGGATTCAAGGACTCGAGTAAACAAGGGCACAAAACTAAGAGGGATTATTTGTTTCTTATGACCACCTTTATGCATGAATAATCATGCTTCTTGAGGCATAGTTATCCAGCTTAATAAGTGATTTTTTCTTTATATATATCATATTTTTTTTCTTTTTATTTATTTTTGCTTTTATGACATTTTAGGTCTATGTTTGCATCCCAAAAATGTCTAAGTGTGAAGTGCATACTATTTAAGGCAAAAAGTTTAGGATAAAATTATCTCTCTAATCTATCTTACTTAGCCTATAATTTTCAACAAGATCTATTATTTCGACTAGGTTTAAGATGTCATAATTAAGGCTTCCTTAATTTCTAAAATCATCTTATTTTTCTTTAAAATAGATCTAAACTTTGTCTCTTGTTTCAAAAAGTTTTTAAAGTAAGAAAAAAATCTTACACAAAAAAGTAAAATTTCTAAGAATATCCAAAACAAGTGAAAAAGAAAGAAAATCTAAAAAACTCTACGCTAGTAGACCCTCCCCCACACTTATCTCATGCATTATCCTCAATGCATCGTGAATGTATGTATGCATGAAACAAATAAAGAGGGAAGGAGAAATCACCTCAAGGTGGTGGTTCCGGTGGTGGTCTGATTGGTCGACAAAATGCGACCCAATCCAATTTGCGTGGAGTTCTAAGAAACCCATCAGAGAACTCTATAATACAACCCACTAAAATAATATATATGAATGATTTTTATTAAGAATTTTACCCCATCTAATTTCCAAAATTTTAAAATAATTTCGGAGGCATTATATCAACGCCCTTGTCCCAAAATGGAGTATGAAAAGATAGAATGATTGATTTGTACTCAGGAAGCACAAGAACGACCACTGACTCAGGAATTTGACTTAAGTCAAGTAAAGGTTCTGGAGTCGAAATTAGTTCAGAAAGTGGGTCCAAATCAAGAAGTTAAAATTCAAGTCCACATTCATTCTCCCACAATGGAATGCGACTTTTTGGTGATTCAAGTTCAAGGATGATAGGTATGGGAATCAAAACTGACTCTAAAATGTTGCTCAAGTTGGGTAACAAAACAGAGTCAATATTGATTCAAGAATTTGAACTGAATCACAAATTTGAGGATGGAAGTCGCATTCCTCATTGAGTTCAATTTCATAAAAATGAGAACTTGCAAATTTGTCAATGAGAATTTCAAAAGTATGAAATTGATCAAGTTCAATATGATGATCATAAGAGATATGTGATTCAATTTCATGATGGATAGGCACAGAATCCAATACTAACTCGAGAAAAGGATTGAAATTAGATAAAGTCACCAGAGTCATTATTGAATCAGGAAGTGGAATTGAATTACCAAGTTGAGGTTCAGGATCATATTTATGTCTAGTTCAATTTCAGCAAAAGGATAACTTGCCAAAATGTCAATGGGATTTCCAAAAGTCAGAGTTTGGTCAAGTTCAAATAGGTGTGCTAAAAATGAATCTTGGTTTCCAAAATAACAAGAGTCTTGGGTCAAATCAATAGAGTTAGAGATATCTGAATTAGTCAAAGATTGATAAGAGAGAGTTTTCTCATTCATAGAAATATTGACCAATTGACTCAATTGTGTTTCCAACTTATTGATAGACTGGGCAGAAGATTTTTGAAATTGTAGCGCGGACTCTTACAAAATTTCTACACTCTTTTCTAAATATGATTTTTCTTCAAGTGGATGTTCTAGAAAGATGGGAATCTTGGTTTTGGAAAATTTGTGAAGATTGTGAGTCCAACAAGTTTTGAGATTGCCGCTCGGACTCACACAAGAGTTCCTCAGTCAATTCCAAGCTTGATGTTTAATCATTTTGAAGAGGTGGGACTAAGTAAGACTCTTGAAAATACTGTGAAATTGGGGAGGCCAACATTTTCTGAAATTGACGCTCGGCCTCTCGCAGGTTGGCTTCTATACTCTTTTCTAACTCAAATTTTTCTTCAATTGGTGGTTCTAAAAAAGGAGTATAGGAAGCAAAATCAGGGAATGAATATTATGAAAATTGTGGACAAGGTGGTTAAAAATTTGACTCGGGAGAGATAAATCCCCATTGACTCTGTGAAGAGTTGAAATTGTTTTTGAAAGGTTAGTTATCAGATAAGCGGTATGGGTAATATTTAGTCAAACCAATCCAGATTATTTGATTGGTTCTTGTTTTTCAAAGCTGGATTGGAGCTATTCGATAATGAGGTTGATGTGAAGTATGGATTCATATTAGGATCGAAAAAATTATTGTTGTTGAATTCCATTTCACAACAATCACAAACAAAAAAGAAAAAACAAACAACAAACAAAAAAAGAAAATCAAAACCAAGCATGTACTAAGTTTGACCTAGACCTAGACGACTCCTAACTGGGCGATTACCTGGGGGGTTGTTGTATGAATCCGACCACAAGCTAGTCGGCCAGGTAGGGGCAAAATGTGATGGCAGGTATCCGTGCGTAAGCAACGGGCCTTAATTACGCCAAACCACAGTATTTTCGAGGCGTAACCTCTTAATCCCCAACCTTAGACACTGATTTTACAAGAGTAAGATTCAAAACAAGTTTCACCCTCAGTCAATCTCTTAATGAGTCTGAGATGTCCCTAGAGGCCAACGTCTATCACTTTTTATTAGGGCTTGGGTTGTGTGAGTGGGAAGGTGAGTTTTGGGCAAAGGAAGGGTGATGAATTTCCCACCTTATCTTGTATTGGGTTATACCCTTAAGTCCAATTCGTGCAAGTGTGCAATATAGACAAGAATATAACACAAAGTGAGTAAATCACCCACGTGTTTGTCCTATGCTATATGCAATGTCATATGTACACCTCAATCCAGATCACAATAACAGAACAAAATACAATATATTACAATTGAATTTGACATGTTCCTAAATGCAAATGTCTAAACCGTTTTAAAGCATTCAAATACCATATTTAAGTTCTTTAATTTATTACAGTGTGTAAGACAATCAAAGCAGAAATTAACAGTAGAATATATCAATATATGTAACTTGCAAATTTCCTGCAAAAGACAAAGTACAAATGCTACAAAATTTTCGTGTTTTTGCGGCTTTGCTTTGATTTTCGTGATACAATTAGGGAAGCAGGGTCCCTGCTTTCTAGAGCGGGACATGAAAGTAAAAGAAAAGTTCTGCAATATTCAGTTTCTGCAAAAATTAACCTGCACACCAAAACAAAGAAGAAAATGTTAACAAAAACGTGAAATCAAAACCATTTCCGTCCTTGCAACGGCGCCAAAATTTGATCGGGATGAAACCAGCACTTAAAATGTGTGTTTTGTAAATCAGTGAAATGTGTGTGTGCTAATGTTCCTTTGATACTTCTATTATAGCATTGGCTCAATGGGCCGAATCCACAGGGACGAGAGGCGATAGAAGCATTAACAATTTATGTTCATCTCGGTTGTTAACAAGTTCTTTTTTGCTAAAGAATGAGAAAAAGAAAAAGAAAAGAAATTCATAAGTGATAAGTGGAGAAGGCGATGAAATGGCGATGTAAAATAAAACAGAAGTGGTATTAAAAACAAAAAGAAGATGAAACAAAGATGAACTAAGAAGTTGGTGAAAACAATGATGAAAATGATAAAAAGTTTTGAAATTAATTTTTAAAATAAGATAAAAGAAAACTCATGGCTACTAACTACTAATTTCTCCACTAACCATGCTAACTTCTTAGTGATAGTTGTCTCACATGGATCCTTGGTCATCACTAGTCCTTGACTTCAAAAGAAGATACAAAGCATGGCTCATAAGATTGTTCTTTCATAATCAATCAACACATCCATATCACACAACAAGTTGCAAGATACTATTAAATCATCAAAATCGGTTAGAGGTGAGCATGAAATAAAAAAGATATTGCAGTAAGCAAATTAGTGGGTTAGATGTTAGAAATGTTAGAATCCATCATCATGAGCCATCAATGGCTCTTACAAGAGCAAGGCCTTGTAGAGGCTATTAGATTCATGTAGATTATCAGTAAGTGGTTAGATAGTTAGTGGTTAGTAGTTAGATTGTCATGAGAAGAAAAATTAGCTAAACATCATGTAGAAGATAGAGGAGATTACAATGGAAAAGAAAGGAGACACCTTTACATCGATTGTCTCCATCTATTACATCAATCTCTCTTTCTCTCTCTGAATCTCTCAGCCCTAATACATGATCTAAAAACAAAATGAAAATACAAAAGAAAAGAAAAGAAAAGAACACCTACGCTAACCTACACTAAAAGAGAGAAAACCTACCCTATCTAATCTGTTTCGTTTCTGGCCAAACCCTGCAGTATTTATAGGCAAACAAAGAATCTGGAAGGTGAGACGAGCCACACGCGTTGAAAATTGACGCGTGAGCCCACCATATTGCCGCGAAAACGCGGCATTTGCCGTGTTTTCACGGCAATACCAGGGATTTAGGTCCCTGGTTTTGGTGCGCTGATTCGTCTCGCTTCGGGGACCTGCCAGATGTTCTTGGATTCGGTTATTGACGTCCACATTGTTGTCAACACCCACCAACGTCTAGATTCAATGTATCTTCTAGAAACTCTCTAGCTTGGCCTCCAAAAAATCCTTATTTAATTACCCAAAAATGGATTTAATTAAGCTCATATTACTCTTTTGCCCCTAGACTCTTGATTATCTGCAAAAGAGATCAAAACACAGTTAGAAATAATATTTTATTCATAAATTGGTAGGAAAATGTGATATAATAATGCAGAATTTTAGACTAATAAATATCACATGTCTAATTTACATTGCTTTTAGCATAATGAGCATTAAAACAGACATGCTAAAAATCAATAACATAAAAGCATGTAAACAAAATAGGAGTTTAGAGATAGTTACCAACCATATAAACTATTCTCTATATCTCTAAACCATGGTGGTTCTCCTACCAAACATCCCTTGAAAGTGATGCATCCATAAATATGATCTTTAGGCTCAGATCGCATCCACCATCAAGGCACCACTACTCTCACGTTAAGTGAGAGCCCACTCCTACTACAAATGAAATAGGGGTGGATCTTGGTACCCATAACTTTTTCGGTCCATGGGAGTTAGCACCTTTTCTAACCCAAACAAAGTTATTTGTAAAATTTGAATTATGTTTTCTATCATAACAAAACTTTGCAAGGTGACCCGTACGTCCACAATGTGTACAAGTATATATATGAGTATACATAGTGTCATGTGTGTAAACATGAGAACATGTGTATACTATAAATGGTGTGCATGAATATGTAGAGTATGTTTCTTTTGAAATATAGATTCCAAACGTGTGTAGTTCATGGTACAATGGCTCAAAGTGGAGCCCAAACAATCTACCCTCTTCTTCAAAATACAAATATTATTTTCTATGATTGAAGAAGAAGTAGAGCATACAACATGTTTATCACTAAAAGATGAAACAATTAGTGTATAACAAATATGAGAATCAAAAGCATTTTTCAAAGAAACTTTTTCTTTTGAAACCGAATCTAATTCTTTGAAAATCAAAGCAAATTTGTTTTTCAAAGAATAATTTTCTCTTAAAACAAAATTTGATTTTGAAGACAAAACTTCATTTTTCTTCAAAACAAGATCAAAATCATTTTTATTTTTCAAAAATTCATTTTCTTTGATGGCAAGGTCAAGTTGGGATTTCAATGAGTCCCTTTCATTAGAAACCTCAACCTTCTCTTGCAAAACTATATCAAGTTTAGAAAACAAATTTTTGTTTTCTTCTTTTAATTTAAAACTTTTCTTTTTTAAAAGTTTATATTTATTTAACAAGTTTTCACAAAATAATGAAAGTTCTTCATTTAAAGTATGGGCATTCATAGTACTATCATCACATGAATAACTAGTACTATCATCTAGTTGAGTGTTCGATTTTACCTCAAGGGAGTCAAGCCCTTGGACCATGAAGCAAGTTTGGTCGGAGCCATCTCCACTAGATTCTTTTTTCAAAACATGTACCATTTGTACCTTGGGAGAAGTCAATGTGTTCCACACTGCAAAAGCGGAATCACAATGAGAAATATAGAAAGATCATCTTTGCTTAGTGTGTGCCTAAGTGCCTCTAAGGGTTGTGTATTAGCCTCAATGTGCTTGTCATTACCAAGATAGAATTTTTTGATAGTGGCAAGATAAACATGCGATCCTAGAGCTTGAACATATACACTCATCTAAAACTTTCACATATCGATATTGGAAACATCATACATGGGAGGGATAAGAAAATCTATGAGTGTATAAACAATATGTGTGCAAATGAAAATCTATATTAGCTATCCAAGGATCTCACTTCTAAGTGGTTAAACCGAATATCAGGAGCGGAGGCTCTGATACTAATTTAAATACACCTAGAGGGGTAAATAGATGTACTAGCTAATTTAGAACAAATGATACGGAATTAAAAACTTAATTGCAAACACACTATGTATAACTAAGAGTGAGCCCGAATTTCCCGTGAAGGGCTCTGGAACTACTCCTTTAGATTCCTCTAGATTAAAAGTTGAGGTGCTTTAATAAGCTCTCTTGGTTGAACACAAGTGTGGGCACACATAAACAATATCTAGCATATGAATATGAACAATGTAAAGCAATGCAAGATATAAGAGAGATAAAGTTGAGAGATAGTGGATCAGACGCAAACACCAAGGTATATTTCGAGGTTCGAGCCACTGTTCTACAACCCCACCTTCACACAGAAGGATTTTCACTATGCCCACACAGGACCTTCCACAAAGGAACCTCCACCAAGAAATTATAACTCTACACCGAGAGTATACAACTCCTCTTTCTAACACAAAACCTCTACACAAGAGGTGGGCACTAAGCCAAGCACAAAGCAAAGAAAAATATACTTGGTGATCACAAAAATCACAAACTCTCTCTTGGTGATCTCAAAATTACAAACAATTTTTCTTACAAAAATAAGATACTATAGATAGGTATAGAATTGATAGCTCAAGTTTGAGAAAAAACAAAGTGTTTTAGAAATAAAACAACAAAGATAACACTTGAGAAAAACTCTAGATATGGTATAGAAATTTTGGACAATAACTAGAATCTCAAAACTTGTTTTCTTTTGATTTTTCAAAAACTTTGAAACAAATAAAGATAGAGAGATTAAAGCTCTAAAAACTTGTTTGAAAACTTGTTAAAAACTCTATAGAAGATGAAAATTTTGGCTCTCAAAAATCTTAGTTAAAACTGGCCAAAGGAACCCATATTTATAGGGGATCCAAAATATAGCCGTTGGGATCCAGGTCGGGTCAAAACTGACATGTCGGTCGACCGGCCGATCGACCGGCCAACAATCAGATCTGACCATTGGAGCTGTCGGTTGACCGGACGGTCAACCGCCCCAAGGCAATAGGTATCAGTCGATCGCCTGGTTGACCGAGGCCAGAATTAGAGGGTGAACTCTCTAGTCGGTCGACCACACGGTGACCGAGACCAAATCCACATAGCAAGCTCTCTGGATCGGTTGACCGTCCAGTCGACCGGTCTTATGCCGGTAGGCTATGCACGTCTGTGCACATCAGTCTACCGCCCGGTAAACCGAGCTCTGGTGCGGTTGAACGGTCAGTCGACCGCCAGTGGGCTCAGATTTGGGCTTGAAAACTTGATCTTTTAAAAATATTCATAAAATCTCATAAATCACAAAAAATCCACAAAAATAAGTTCTTATAAATATTTGAAGAAAAAATATGTGTGACTAAAATTCAACACATATTTCAAATAATTTGAATTATTTTTGTGATATAGAAATTAAGCTTTAAATTAAAACCGGTATTTTTCAAAACTTGAATTTTGAAATGAAAATTCTTTTTCCCCAAAACTTATATAAATACAAAAACATGACATAGAAACACTTTTGAAGTAAAGTGTGTATAAATAGAATTCAATACACATATAAAAGATATATCTATGATTTTTACATTAAATCCAAAACTAAGTTTTATTAAAAAATAAAACTTGAAACTATGAACTAGATATACATCAAAGTAAGTTTCTAAACATTATAAACCAAATAATGTATATGGATGAATCCACTATACATATAACCAAGTAAACTACTTTAGATGAAATCTATTCATGAAAACTAAAGATATATTCTTTGAAAATCTAAAACCGGTTAAACCGAAACCAAAAACTATTTTAACTTGTGTGTGTGTGAACTTGAGCATATCAAGAGTAACTATATTTACACAAGATCTAAAAATAAAACTAAGCTAAACAAACCGAAGTCTTCTTATAGAACTCCTTCTCCAAGCGGACTTGATCCAAACACGATCCAAATGAGCTTGACTCCAACCGAGTGCTAGATGCTATCTTGACACGGAGCTCTAGAATCATCATGTGTTAGCTCCAAAACTTGACATCGAATTCTTTTTGAAGCTAATCACCTACTAAGATCTTGATCACTTATTAAATACAAGATCATTAGTAAACTAACCTTCATAAGTTAGTCATCATTAAAACTAAGGTGAAAGGCCTCTTAGCCAACACCAACGACAACAAAGTTGCTGTCAAATTTCTCAAGGAAAATAACTTCTCCTGTTTTGGTACCCCGCAAGTAATAATTAGTGATAATGGGTCACATTTTGGGCTTTCAAAGCCCTAATGCGAAAATATTTCATCACTTACAAATTATCCACCGTGTATCATCCCTAAACAAACGGGCAAGTTGAAGTGATAAACTGGCAAATCAAGTCATTTTGGAAAAATTGGTAGGTTAAAACCAAAAAGAATGGTCAGTCAAACTGATAGATGCTTGTGGGCTTATCGGACTGCTTTTAACACCATTTTAGGAATGTCTCCATACAGAATTGTATTCAAAAAAGACTGCCATCAACCCGTTGAATTAGAACACCGAGCTCTATGGGCCATAAAGCAATTAAAGTTTGATCTGACTAGAGCTGGTGAACTAAGAAAACTGTAGATCTCAGAATTGGAGGAAATAGGGAATGAAGCTTATGATAATACACGAATCAAAAAGAGTAAAACGAAAATTTTTCACGATCAAATCATCAACTAGAAAAATTTTGTCCCGAGACAAAAGTTCTTCTTTACAATTCAAGGCTTCACATCTTTATGGGGAAACTCAAAAGTCATTGGTCAGGACCATTCACTGTACACACAGTTTCTCCACACGGTGTTGTAATAATTGTTGATCCAAAGAGTGGTGAGAAAATGAATGTCAATGGGCAAAGACTGAAACCCTTTCTAACCACTGAGCCTGAGTCATAAGATGAAAATATTTTGGGTCTTATCGACCCATCTTACACATGACCACATCCCACCACAAATCACAAATGAAAAAAATGTAAATAAATTAACATTAGGCGTTCTTTGTAAATTATCATAATTCTTTGTATTTATTCCCTTACACCTGTTTATTGCCTTTACATTCACATATCATCCATTGAGGACAATGCATTGGATAAGTGTGGGGGAGGGGTACTAATATAGGATTTCTTTGTTCTTTTTCATTTTTAGTATTATTTTTTCTTCCTTTTCTTTTTACCTTTTTACAAAAAAATATAAAAAAAAAAATCTTAATTAGTGGAGAATTTTTTATAGTCTTTTGTAAAAATATAAAATAGTTATAAGGATTAAGGAAACCCAAGTTAGAAATTCTTTACCTTAGCCTAAATAAAAGAATATTGGTTGGATTGATAGTTTAGGAGAAATTCAGAAAATAACTTATCTCTTTACTTTTTTCCTTAGTAAATATGCATTAGCTACACACACTCTTGAAACTTATACACAAAGACTCTAAGTGTCCAAAAAAATGTATATATATAGTCATAAACCCAATTAAGCTGGATAATTGTGCCTCAAGAAGCATGATTATTCATGCCTAAAAGAAATAAATCTTAGTTTCGTGGCCTAGTTTACTTGAGTATTTAATCTAAGGGGTGTTTTCTCACTTGGTGCCCTAAGACCGCTTGATTCGAGAGTCATCGGTTAAAAACTCATTACACAAGTAAATTAGAAAGCCTAAGAAAATTAAAGACAAAATACGGTACATAAATAAACACTCATAATTTTGTGGCATTAGAGTTTGAATAAAAAATTTCAAGTAAATCATCACTTAACACAATGCATATTATTTAAGGCAAAATAAAAGAATGAGTTTGAAGTACATAATTCCTCTTAAACGTAAATAAAGACCATATTCTTGTATGAAGACCAATGTATAGGAAGGACTAATAAGGGTTTGACCTAATGCTTATAATTATTTAACTATTTTTACTAAAAAGATTAAAAATCCTTTTTCTACTTTAAGAAGATTTTTCAAAAATAACTAACATTTTCATTCTTTTCTTGAATTTTATGGGTGTAATCTGATGAAAACCCTCAGGAGATAAAACTCTTCCTCTAGGAGAAACCTAGAGGTTTAAAGACTTATTGCACATGCTCAGTGCAATCGCGTCACCTGCGAAAGTGGTGTAATAATTCTCTTAGTTTTCTTTTGCTCAGGACGAGCAAAAGATAAGTGTGTAGGTGTAATTAGTCTCTATACATTGCATATTTTATACCACATCTTCATATTATTTAATATTAAATTTTGTTAATAATAAATCTCTTATATGTTTCTAGGTCGATGGCATGAAATGAAGAAGAAGCCCATTTATTTGGTGATTTAAAGCCTACACATATAGCCAATGATTTTGATAAGCTAATATGTCAAAATTGAATGCAGATATCTAGAAATGAGGCTGTACAACTGACAGGGGGACAGACTAGCAAGTCACACCAGGCGGCACTTGGCGAAGCCAGAGAGGCCGCGGAAACGCGACTTTTGCCGCATTTCCGCGGCTATACTGGATCCTCTGAGCTAGTACTTTGAGCCAGTTTTGGTCCCCCCTTATGCCTTTCCTCATGTACCTATAAATGTCCAATAGGATTTTCAGAGAAGGGGATATCCAGAGAATAGATAGTTTAGTCTAGTTTGTTGTTGTATTTTCTTTATTTTCTTATATTGTCTTCTTCTTCCTCTAACTTAGTTCACAGTTTAGGAAAAGAGAGAGTGTGTACAAGTTGTATTGGAAAGTGACAAGCAGATACAAGTAATACTTCTCCTTCTTCTTTTCATTTATTAGTGTTTTTACTTGCTTTTATTTTCTTGTACTAGTGTAACATTTTTCTCATCTACTTCTTCTCTCTTACTTTTATTACTCATGTCTAGCTAACTTCTTCCATTGCATGGCTAACTAATTACTAACTTATTAATTTCTAACAACTTAACTGATAACCCAAATGAGTCAATAGTGGCAAATAAGCCTTGTACAAATAAGAGGTATGACATCTTAAGGTAAGGGTTCTAACCCTAACTTATTCACAAGTATTAGCACTCTCATATTTCATGCTTAATCGTTTTTGATGATTTATAAATTGTGTAGCTTTACTTGTTCTTGTAAGTTCGAGAAATCCCTATTTATCTTGGCTGATACCAATAATGCACTTATTTCTTTCCCTATTCTCGCCCTCAATTGGATCTTGATAGGAAAATGTTGAAGTTTTGTCGTGTAAAGCTAAGTGAGGGGAAGAACTTTCATTCGATCTCCAACGTGAATAGTTCTTATGCACAAGGTTATACTTGCCTATGATCCATCATGAGGCTATATTTTCAAGAAGCTAGAGATTATTGGGAGCACTTAGTAGAAAGTTAGCCACGTGTTTGTCTTTAAGAAAACAAAAATCACTTTTACAACCATCAAAACAATCCAAGCAATTTTTGAAATAAAACTTGTTTTTTTTAATTCTTTATTTGAGGTAAGGAACATCTTTACCACGAATAAAAAAGCCGCATTCAAGCTTTCATCACTCTCCCTCCTTATTGATACAGCCCCTAT
The DNA here is from genome assembly GCA_038442645.1 of Agave tequilana. Lineage (NCBI taxonomy): Eukaryota > Viridiplantae > Streptophyta > Magnoliopsida > Asparagales > Asparagaceae > Agave > Agave tequilana. The sequence continues at coordinate 115,795 of JAVJIF010007622.1, forward strand.
AGCCACTTCGCTATTACAGTAGAATCGCTAAAGCAGTAACATCGACCATCACTCTTTTACTTATTTTTGTGCATATTTTTTGGCGATCATCTAGCCATAAGAGACCTCGTGATTAACCTTTCAAAATCAAGAAATCCACTAAATCTGGGTCTATTACTATTTCTCCTTTTTTATCTAATAATGCCAAGTATAAGTAAAATATTTTCGTAAGAAGAATGTCATTTCTGGTAGGTTTGTGGTCATTGGTGATTTCGATCACCTCAATCTTACTCATATCCTAGAGCCCCCAAGCTTAGGCACTTTTTTCCATTAAGAAATCTGTTTACCCCATTCTTATGATCTTATTTTATTATAATCTTTTTGTTCAAAATAATATTATCTATAGTAGGGTAGGAAAACCTAATTCCAAACTCCGCCTTGACATTTTTGCTAGTATTCTCAAACTCTCATGTAACGAAATAGACATCTTTGAGCACAATCTTCTTTCTTTGATCAATATCCTGAGAATGAGTCCTATGTCACAATTTCAACCCTGATCCATGGCAATGACAATCCTGCTTTGTTTGAAAATGAGGAAGTGAAGCATTTCACTCGCATTTCTCAAATTTTTGCCAAAATTATTTTACATAATATTCTCCCAAAATCTGATGAATACAGTCATGCTAGAGGTTGTGCATCACTGCTCATCTATTGTCTCCAGAAGGGAATTCAGGTAAATATCTCCAAACTCCTTCTCGATTACATGCTTTGTGATTCTCTCATAGTCCCGAATATGAATCTTTCTTTTGGGATGATATTAACTTATATCTTCAAGTAAATTACAATGTTGATTCTCTCGTGATACTGCTACTCCTCCGGCCATTGGCATTGATTGCATTTTCTGAAGAGGATGCATGCAGCTACTCGTGCATCTCGAGAACAACCTGCATCACGTACTCCTCCTCCTCCTCAGGTTGATATAGGTTCTTCATCCTCATCTGATCCATACTTTTATTGTTGAACAAAATGAACACCCTTTCACTTGGTCATATCAACACCACCTCTCTTCTCCAGAGAGTCCTCTAATCAAGATGAGATTTGTGCCACACAAGTTGAAATTCAGACCAAATCAAAATGAGTTCTGAAATACCTTAGCCCACATTTGTAATATTCAACATTATCTGCAAGATTTGTAATGACACTGAGTATTCTCATAATGAATGACCACTTTATATGCCCTCTGAACACTCTTACCCTTTGCCTCCTACCGGTCCTCCATTAGATTTATGGATTGCATCGACTGCAAAATTAGGCATATATTAGTAGGCTACTGATCCATTGGATGATCGGTTCTTCTTCGATGAGGTCTTTGGTGCCCCTGTTGATCAACCACGGAAGTGATCCCCCCCCCCTCTTTTTGATATTGAAACAAGGGGGAGAAGATTGAAGAAGATGGGATTATGAGTTATTTTTATGCTTTAAAAACATTGTGGCATATAGTAACTTTATAACATTTCAGTTTGTTATGGTTTGGAATTTGCCTATGGTTTGTATTTCAGTTTTTATATCAATGCTTTTGATATTTCTTGGCATGTAATGAATACTTGTTCTGATTTTATATGGTTTGTTATAGTTTGCTTTTGATCTCCATGAACATATATATGTTTCTTAATTGGAGGATGGTGGATTGGATGGATGGAGGTTGTTTATGCATATGTAGAATATATATTGATGTATCTTAGTCATATGCATTTGTGGTAACTTATTATGATTGATGAATCTTTATGTATGCCACTTGTTTAGAGTTTGTTTTAAGATATCAGGGGGAGCTTCACAAGAAACTTTTCAAAATTATTTTAAAATAGCTTTATGAGTTTTGTCATTATCAAAAGGGGGGAGATTATTGATCCAATTGTACAATCACTCTATTCATTTTGATGATTTCAAAATTCATATAGTTAGTACTGAAAGTTTTTGTTTAAGTGTTTTTGAGTTCTACATAAAATCTAAGTTTAGCTTCAATCGCACATGGAGTAAATTGAAGTAGTTAAGAAAGATCAAGTATCAAAGAATAAGTTAAGGATGATTCAAGTAGAGAAGTCAAGAGAAAAGAATCAGTTTAGAATGCAAAGAAGCACCAAAAAGAAGAAAACTTGTAATCTTGGCTTGTAAGAATTTAGCTTGTCAAAATCTAGTTTAGATGACTGGAATGCTCAAGAGATACAAAAAAATTCCTATTTAGTTTTTCCAAAATAGATTTTATATCTTGAAATGTTTTTACAAATTAGTATATAAGTGTTGATTCTATATACAAGAAATTTCTCTATAAAATATCTATCTACATAAGTTTATATATACAAATTATATAATATTTTATACATAGTTTTAAAAGTTTGTCAAAATATTTGAAAAGAATTTCAAAAAAAATTTTAATATATGACTTTGGGCTGAAGCCGGTTGACCGCACGGTCGACCGCCAGCAGAGCAGATTACTTTGTCGGTCGATTGCCTAGTCGACCAAGTTGCACAGAATATGCAGAATATAAACTATGAGCCCAGTTGACTAGGCAGTCGACCACTGCTTCAGTTCCTTGTTTGCTAGCTCTGGCCGCTCATCGCCCGATCGACCTCTAGTCAGAGTTCAAATGACCTCTGAGCTCTGGCCGGCTGACTAACGGCAATAGCTATATTCTAGCCTAAAGCTGGTCGACCGCTCGGTCGACCACCAAAGTGCCAGAACCTTCTCAGTTTGCCTTTAACGGCTTTTTTCTTGTTCTAATCTCTCTTGGCTTATTTCTAACAGCTATTTTTGGCATAAAACGACTATATTTGGTATCTATATAAATAAGGGCACTGTAGATAGCCATCATATCACTTATTTGTAAGTTCACCTAGAGGGGGGGTGAATAGGTGATGGCTAATCTAATGGTCACTTAATGATGAATGATGCGGAAGCTAAAACTAATTATGAACTAATTAAATCTTTTACACTAAACACCACGTATAACCAAAGAGTGTTGCCGAATTTCCCGTGAAGGGCTCTGGACAAACTCCTCTAGATTCCCCTTGAATGGGTTGAGGTGCCGCGTTGGCTCTCTTGGTTGAATACAAGTGTTAGTCACAATCCCAAGCAATATATCAATATGAGCACAAGGAATATATCATGCATATAAAGATGAACACAATAAATAACATGCAAGATATAACAAGAGACAAAGAGAGAGAGAGAATAGCAATCGCAAACACAAGGGTATGTTTCGAGGTTCGAGCACACTTGCTCTACATCCCCGCCTTCGACACACGAAGGATTTCCACTATGCAAGATCCCAATGGATCTCTCCTCGGTGCCGCAATACCTACAAGCCCTCGGACTCCCTAGTCCCTTACACACCGCAAGCCCCACAAGCTTGCCGAGGCCGCACCTCGAACCAAAGAGTTCACAACCGAACTCCAAACCACCACGAGCACACTTGCCCGTCTCCTCAAAGTACAAGAATGAAATCTTGGTGATCCAACACTTGATCACCAATAAAAGCTCTCACTACAACACTCCTATAAGATGAATAGCAATGGATAGCTCAAGTGTTTGTGAGAAAAGCAAGGATTGAAACTTTGGTGAAAAACTCAAGAACTCTTTTAAACACTCTTTATAAAATCTTCCCTTTAGATAGGAAATATTTGCTCACTATTTTGTGGAGAAAACTCTTCTGAAAGTATGGGAAAAACTGGCTCTAAAGGTCTCCAAAAACTTAGCTCCAAACAATGACCAACCTCCTTTTATAGAGGTCAGAAAAATATGACCGTTGGGGTCTGTCAGAGCTGCCGGTCGACCGCCCGGTCGACCGCCAACGGTCGAAAATCTGACCGTTGGAGCCTCCGGTCGACCGCCGCGGTCGACCCAGAAATTCAGAGAGCAGAACTCTCTGCAGCGATCGACCGTCCGGTCGACCGGACCACTGTGCTGCCAGACACGCACAAGTCTGTGCACGTCGGTCGACCGTGGGTCGACCGGACCATGGTGCGGTCGACCGCTCGGTCGACCGGACCAACCTGTCAGGCAGTTCCAGGTCTGAAAAACTGGTTTAAAAATTAATTTTAAAATCTTTTAACACTTATAAAAATTCCATAAACTTGTTTTAACATTCTATATTGAAAACCAAACTTGTGATAAAAATTTTCAAGACATATATCAACATATTCATATCATTTCAGCGTCTTGCAAATTTTATCAAAAATCAAAACATGTATTTTTCAAACTTGGTTTTCATAACTTTACAAAATATAAAAACAAGATATTTGATTTCATTTTAAAGCATAGTGTGTATGGATATGATCCACTACACAATCAAGATGAAATATCTATGTTTTTGACATTGAGCTCTAAATTAGATTTTGGTTAAAAGATATGTATATATGAAAATACCAAAATCCAAATAGTATTTTGTCACAAAGAAAAATCTTTTCTAACTACAAAATCTTTTATGAAAAGACAAGTAAATCAAGAGTGTGTGTGCATGGTATACTTGAGCAATCCACCAACTATCTATCCTTTACATTTTTAACTAAAAACAAAAACTAAATCTTATACCTAGACACAAGTCTTCATCTTCTTGAAGTCTTCACTTGAAGGCTTCTCATCTTCTTGACTTGGTCTAAGCTTGATCCAAAAACTCCTTGGATCACACCGTGCTAGCTCCAAATCTTGATATTTTGTCCTTTGTTAAGCTATGCACCTACTAAGATCTTGATAATGAATCTGTCACTAATTAAACACAAGATCATCAGTAAATATAACTTCATGAGTTGATCATCATCAAAACTAGGGTGATAGGCCTTTGGGCCAACAATCTCCCCCTTTTTGATGATGACAAAACTCATGGAGTTATATATGCATGGATTAAAGTAAAGCTTCAAGGAAGCTCCCCCTTAACTCATGCATACAAAATAAATAATAGATATGGCAATGAGGCACATGAATATGTATGCAAGTATGGAGATTAAACATGCAACAAGCATAAATCAAAATCTTTGCAATACAAAAACATATATGCATAAAGCTTCAAGGAAGACAAATACTACTCCCCCTTAAGCAATGAAAACATGCATATATACTCAAATACTTCTCCCCCTTTTTGTCAATCATCAACAAAGGGTTCAAAGTAAAATCAAATCAAACAAAATTTTTCTCCCCCTTTTTGTCAAAAACAAAAAGATCAAGAAGGGGTGAAACAAATCAATCAATAAAGATTTATATGTGATATCCATTCATGAAGAGGAAGACGCTAAGTTAGCTTCCCTACACATATGCATTACATGAAGAAGGGATGACAAGCCCTAACTCACATAACACATATTATGTAATGCATAAGAGGAGATGTGAAGCTCTCCCTACACACGTATATTATATAAAGAAGAGTTGTCAAGCTCCTCAATTTATAATATACTCAACATGAATCCATATGTAAGAGAGATGTTAAGCTCTTTTTGCATATAAGAAATACAAATCAAACATTTTGAATTTTTCTTTAAAATTTTGAACTTACTTAATAAAACACATTTTGAGATATCAAATCAACATTTTTTTTTATTTTTCATCATAAACTTTGTGCTTTTAAAAATGTGAGTCAATTGTGAGTTAAGCACATGGAAATCATATATATGTATGAGAAATGAGTATACCAAGTGAAATTGAAACATACATATATATAAGAAACAAAATATGAGTATATACAAAATAAGTTCATATTGATACCAATTGAAACGATTCAATGATACCAATTGACATAACAATAAAATCAAGTGTATATCTCATAACCTACCACCCTTCATATGCACAAGGTAAAAGATTTTTAATGAAGCATACAAGGCATAATCGCCCATCCATCCTCCCATGGATGGTAGGGGTTTTCAAAAATAGATTTGAAAATAAGCTTAGTTTGAAAAACTCTACCAAATGAAGAATTTGCACTAGAAAAATGTTTTTCATGAAACACAAGTGAATCACATGGCACTAAAAATACTCTAATATCCATGAAGTCCATAAAATTTTCAAAAGAGGTGAGTGCACTAGTGTTATGTGGAACATGGTATCATGAAATGTCAATAAAGCTCAATATTCTTTTAAAAAAAATGAAAGTCATCAAAAATTTTTGTTAAAAAATATTTCAAGATATATGTATGTTTTGACAACAATAAGTATACATACATATCTTTTAAACACAATTGAGTCCATATAAATAGATTTGTATTAAAGGCAAATGACTCAAGAGGTATACATGTATATCTTAAAGTTTGGCAAAATACACACATACATGAAATGAAAAACACATGATCATAAATCAAATCCAAAAAGTGGGAATATAAGTTTAAAAATGTATGTATCATCAAAACCAAGCAATACAAGCACATTTCATGGGTTCAAATAAGCATTCAAGCACAAATATAAATAGATTTATTTGTGGCCCATGACATGTACAAGTATAAATCTTAGTGTTGACAAAAACTAACATATAAACTAATATTCAAATCATGAAGCATCAAATTTTTGAGGAAAGTAGAATCATGTGTCAATCTCAAAAATTATTTGAAGAATAAATAACTAGTATAAATTGTTTTTGAAAAACTAGTTAAAGATCCTTCAAATATGTCAAATCTTATGTTTTTCATAAACATAACTAGATACATAAAATTTAAGCACTCATGGTCTATAAGGCTCAAAATGTTTTTAATAAAAATGTGAGTGTTAAACGATCATGTAAATAGCATTTTTATGAAAATAGTCAATGAAGCTCATAAGTCACATATTTAACAAAAACACGAAAAATCAAAACACTAATCTCCATGGTATATGTATGATTAATCCAATCCTAACAATACACATACATATCCCAAATCTAAAAGAGTCTATTAATGATGTTTGCATGAAGGCAAGAGACTCATGGGTATACATGTATAGTTATTAGATTTGAATTAAAAATATATATACATGAAGTAAAGCATAAAAATAGGCATAACAAGTATAAATGAAAGAATCATCAAAACTAGACTATGCATATGCAAATAGTGGGTACAAATGAGCATGAAGTTCAATCATATATGAATCAATTGTAATTCACTAATTGTATATGTATACATGCACGTTTTGATAAAATCTTCATTTAAACATGTAAATACCACATGAAGCACATAAAAATATGAACATGCTATAAATATTATGAAATTAAAAGCATGTGCATAAAAGTAGGAGTTTAGAAATTGTTACCAACTCCAAAGCTCCAAATATGGTGGTTGTCCCACCAAACTCCTTGATAGCGATGCGTCTAAAGTGTGTCCATCCAATCCATGTGCATCCACTACCAAGGCACCAATTCTCTCACGTTTTGTGAGAGCCCTCACCTACATCACAAGCAAATGGTGGGGGTTTTGGTACCCATATTTTCTTGGGTCCTTTGGGGTTAGACTTGTAAGGAACCCAAAATCTTTTATAATTAGCAAAATTTAGAGAATTAATATTATCATAACAAAACTTTGCTAAATGGCCTTTGCGGCCACAATGTGTACATATGTACACCTTAGTATGCTTATGTGTAGGAGTGTGATTATGTTGTGCAGCATAAGCAAATGCATGGTTATGATGTGCATGAATGTGTGGAGTTTGTTTCTTTGAAAACATTGACTCCAACCTAGAATGATTAAAAGCACAAGAGTTCAAAGTCGAACTCAAACCATCCATTTTATTTTTCAAATTCTTAATCTCATTAGTTGTGGCATGTAAAGCATGATGAGATATATGATCATTTTTCTTTTTCTTTTTAGAAACAAATTCTTTTTCTTTTTTAACAAATTTCTTTTCAAAGTAATATTTTCTTGAAAAACAACTTCTTTTTGTTTTTCCACCAAGTCAATTTTATTTTTCAAAGTATTGTTTCCTTCACACAAATCATTCAATTTTGTAAGCAAGGAAACATTCTCATTTTTCAAATCTTTATTTTCTTTAGACATGCAATCAAAATCCTTTTTCAAATTTTTGTTATCTTTTTCTAAACATGCAATGTTAGATTTAAAAGAGTCTTGTTCTACATGCATGCAAGCAATATTCTTTTTCAAATTTTTATTTTCTCTCTTAATCATGTCATACTTTTCAAGCAATAGATGACAAAAGGTAGTAAGCTCATCATATGACATGTCATCATCATCGGATTCGGAGTTTACCTCAAGGGGGTTATCCCCTTGGACCATGTAGCACTTGTTGGAGGTGTTGCTTCCAACATTCGAGTCACTCCCCGCATAGTATAGATCTTTTTCGCCGAGGGAGGTGATGATGTTCCATACTACAAAAGCCGATTCAATATTAGAAACCCTAGATAAATAATCATCATTTAGGGTTGACTTGATAGCATGAAGGGCTTTTGCATTAGCCTCAAAATTCTTACCATCTAAAGAATATGCATTATTAGTAGTGGCAAGATATACATGAATGCCTAAGGCCTTGAGGTACAATGACATCTTAACCTTCCAAATGTTGATGTTAAGGATGTCAAAGGTGGGTGGTGACATGAAATCCATGGTGTGTGAACAAATATTATGATTAGCCTAAAATGAGGATTTTTAACTCTAGGTTGTTAGACCCAAATCAGAGTACCAAGCTCTGATACCAATTGTAAGTTCACCTAGAGGGGGGGTGAATAGGTGATGGCTAATCTAATGGTCACTTAATGATGAATGATGCGGAAGCTAAAACTAATTATGACCTAATTAAATCTTTTACACTAAACACCACGTATAACCAAAGAGTGTTGCCGAATTCCCCGTGAAGGGCTCTGGACAAACTCCTCTAGATTCCCCTTGAATGGGTTGAGGTGCCGCGTTGGCTCTCTTGGTTGAATATAAGTGTTAGTCACAATCCCAAGCAATATATCAATATGAGCACAAGGAATATATCATGCATATAAAGATGAACACAATAAATAACATGCAAGATATAACAAGAGACAAGAGAGAGAGAGAGAGAGAGAGAATAGCAATCGCAAACACAAGGGTATGTTTCGAGGTTCGAGCACACTTGCTCTACATCCCCGCCTTCGACACACGAAGGATTTTCACTATGCAAGATCCCAATGGATCTCTCCTCGGTGCCGCAACACCTACAAGCCCTCGGACTCCCTAGTCCCTTACACACCGCAAGCCCCACAAGCTTGCCGAGGCCGCACCTCGAACCAAAGAGTTCACAACCGAACTCCAAACCACCACGAGCACACTTGCCCGTCTCCTCAAAGTACAAGAATGAAATCTTGGTGATCCAACACTTTGATCACCAATAAAAGCTCTCACTACAACACTCCTATAAGATGAATAACAATGGATAGCTCAAGTGTTTGTGAGAAAAGCAAGGATTGAAACTTTGGTGAAAAACTCAAGAACTCTTTTAAACACTCTTTATAAAATCTTCCCTTTAGATAGGAAATATTTGCTCACTATTTTGTGAAGAAAACTCTTCTGAAAGTATGGGAAAAACTGGCTCTAAAGGTCTCCAAAAACTTAGCTCCAAACAATGACCAAACCCCCTTTTATAGAGGTCAGAAAAATATGACCGTTGGGGTCTGTCAGAGCTGCCGGTCGACCGCCCGGTCGACCGCCAACGGTCGAAAATCTGACCGTTGGAGCCTCCGGTCAACCGCCCGGTCGACCCAGAAATCCAGAGAGCAGAACTCTCTGCAGCGATCGACCGTCCGGTCGACCGGACCACTGTGCTGCCAGACACGCACAAGTCTGTGCACGTCGGTCGACCGTGGGTCGACCGGACCATGGTGCGGTCGACCGTTCGTCGACCGGACCAACCTGTCAGGCAGTTCCAGGTCTGAAAAACTGGTTTAAAAATTAATTTTAAAATCTTTTAACACTTATAAAAATTCCATAAACTTGTTTTAACATTCTATATTGAAAACCAAACTTGTGATAAAAATTTTCAAGACATATATCAACATATTCATATCATTTCAGCGTCTTGCAAATTTTATCAAAAATCAAAACATGTATTTTTCAAACTTGGTTTTCATAACTTTACAAAAATATAAAAACAAGATATTTGATTTCATTTTAAAGCATAGTGTGTATGATATGATCCACTACACAATCAAGATGAAATATCTATGTTTTTGACATTGAGCTCTAAATTAGATTTTGGTTAAAAGATATGTATATATGAAAATACCAAAATCCAAATAGTATTTTGTCACAAAGAAAAATCTTTTCTAACTACAAAATCTTTTATGAAAAGACAAGTAAATCAAGAGTGTGTGTGCATGGTATACTTGAGCAATCCACCAACTATCTATCCTTTACATTTTTAACTAAAAACAAAAACTAAATCTTATACCTAGACACAAGTCTTCATCTTCTTGAAGTCTTCACTTGAAGGCTTCTCATCTTCTTGACTTGGTCCAAGCTTGATCTAAAAACTCCTTGGATCACACCGTGCTAGCTCCAAATCTTGATATTTTGTCCTTTGTTGAGCTATGCACCTACTAAGATCTTGATAATGAATCTGTCACTAATTAAACACAAGATCATCAGTAAATATAACTTTATGAGTTGATCATCATCAAAACTAGGGTGATAGGCCTTTGGGCCAACATTATTATTAGTTTTTACAAGAATTTTCAAGAGTTTTTCAAGAGAGTAAAAAGTGTTTTCAAAATTTCTAAGTTTAAATTGTGCTTCCACTTCTATACTCTTCAAGTTTTCTCATTCACACAATCTTGAGCTTCTTTCTCTAAATCATATTATAAGATTGCATGCTGAGGGTTTATGATCTTATGAGAGGTTATCACTTCTTGTATTTTTTTAAGTTGATCCTCTAGGGAAAGAGGATAGAGTGAGGAGTTGTGGCTCCGGGATCTAGCGGGATCTGCTGTGAGATTATATTAGTTCCAGGTGATATAGTGGAAAGTTAGAATACTCTGAGGAGTGGAGGTGGGGACGTAGATCAAGGGGATCGAGCTTCGAGAACATATTGTTTATGTTTATTTGCCAAATTTCTCTCAACTCTATCTTCTCTTACTTGTTTTTACTTATATATTACTCTTGTGATAGTTTACTCGTTTGGTTAACTTCATTGTTATAACTTTTATTCCAAATTACTCTTTTGTCGACATTGTTGATATTGCTCTTATGCTATGTTGTTCATTGTAATTAAATCAAGAAAGCTATTTTAAGCTTCTCAATTCTTATTAAAGAAAATTTTGAGGAGAAGTTCGAGAGCCCTTCATGAGAATTTCTCTTCACTTCTTGGTTATTTATTCATTGTTGATTGTGTTAGTTAAAGCTTTTATTTTTGTATTTTTACTAGTCATCACCTCTTCACCCCCTCTAGGTGATTGCTATATGAAAATTTATAGTGTCAATTTATATCTTGCCCCAATTTTGTACGAAATGTAAAAAAGACACCTAAAACTACCTTAGGTTCCTACAACAACTCATTAAATTTTTTTTTAATTTTTTCTCAATCATTTTTTCTTTTCCCACTAGATATTTTTCTTTTTTTTCAATTCTTTTATTTGCCAAAATTCTTCTATTAGTTTTTCTTATTCAAGTAACTTTTTTTTTCCCAAGTATTGTTTTCATCTTTATCCTATTTTATTTTATTTTTATTTATTATTTTTAAATTTATCCTGTTCTTTTTTTCCTTTACTTTTGAGGCATTTTTCAAAACATTCTTTACTTTTTATTTATTTATTTTTCTTGTTTTATGATTTTGTTCTACTATTTTTTTCAATTCAATTTGGTTTCATCCTTTTTTAATTGTTACTTTTTCTTATTCTCAAAAATTGAGTTTGCTCTCTCTTAATTTATTCTTTATTTCTATTTCTTTTTCTTCTATTTTTTATTTTTGTACAATGTATTTATACCTTTTTATAATTATTATTTTATATTCTTTTTCATATTTTTTCTTATTTTAAAGATTTTTGTCATTTCTTTTTTATTATTCTTTTGTTTCTTTCTTGATTTTTATTGTTTAATCTTTTTTCATTGTTCTCTTTTTCTTTAGCTTTTAAATTTTCTTTGTTTATTTTTCTATTGCACGTTTAATTTATTATCCTTTCTTGTATATTTTTTCTTTTCTTTTATCATTATTATTTTGTTTCTAGATTTTTTAAAGTTTTTTATATTTTCTTCTATACATTTTATTTTCTCTGTTCCTTATTATTTATATATTTTTCATTACTTCAGAATTTTTAAATTTATGATTTTCTTATTTTTTATTGAAATTTTTCTAAAAAAATAATTTATTTCTACTCTAACATTTTAACGAAAATGCAGTATATTTCTATTATTTTACTTTTTTCATTATAAAATTATGTTGTTGCACATAAATTATTAGAATGAATTATAAAAATATATATCATAACATAATTTTAAAAAATCATGAGCCCTTAGCACGTGCACTTTGCTGCTTGTATTTGAAAATTATTTCCGACTAAAATCTAACTTGCAAAATATTAGATCAAAATTGTCTCCCACTAACAATAAACTCTAAAATTTCAAAAAAAATCACACTATGTTTTCAAAATCTTCTCCTATTAATATTAAAACATTGTGCATATTCTTAATTGTGATTCATTGATAAAGGAGATTCATAGTAGACGATTAAGTAATTTAAAAGAATTCTTCAGAGTCAAAAAGTAAGCTTAGTTGTAATTTGTTAGATATTTTGATCAAATCTTTTTTTGCGGTTATTTTATCTTGCATAGGAAAAATAGGATTTGATTTCAGTTTAGTTGTTTACTTATCTTTTGATTATATGCAATTTAAATATAACATGTTATGTAAGGTCGAATATGGTATTCATAAATTAATTTTTCTCAAAATCTTCTATTTAACAGATTTAACAATGAATACAGTTATAAAAATAATTTAATTAACTTTTTTAGCTAACTTTCTCTATTCTACTAATTTCTTCACTGTTAATATATAAGCTATTAACAGTTTAAGATTTTGAAGAGTTTGTAAAATAAAGTTATACTTATTTTTTAAAGGAATTTAACTAACCAATAATGGTATATCTAGCAATGTTTTTTTTGTCATTTACAGGGTTATTTGTTGTATAGTATTTTTGTCCTATATTATTTTCTTTGCATTCTATTATCAAAAAAAATGTGCTATTGCACTATTGTTGTTCCAATGCTTAGTTCTGTCAACATATTAGTCTAATATCAGTGCTGCTTCTCTTACAATTTCATCATATTTTTCACTAATCTTACGCATGTTGATATTGTATATTTTTCAGAGAATACACTATGGTGGATATGAGTATCATGCGAGTAAGTAATGGCAACATATAGGTTCACTATTTTATGCTACAAAAATATAACTAGAACTTTGGTACAATTAGAATTTACAAGGGTACAAAAGATTTATGTGTCATTGAAGGAGGTGGTGTGTGAACGAAGTTGACCGTGGGCTTTTATATAATTTTTACTTGGTAGTGATATTAAATATGACTATGTGTTTGAGAATTGCATATATACAGAACTATGTATTTATTAAGCTATTTGTTTACCCTAACTCTTTCACTTCTGTGTTTATTTTGAATTGTTGCTAACATTTAATATTTAAGTATTCCTTCTTTTCATCTTTTTTTTATTAAGTTTTTCCCTGAGAGTTTGGGTAGACTGTTTCTAGAGAATGTGTTGTAAGATTTTTGTATTCACTACCTAGCAAGTGTGTTTTATTCTATGCATTTATGTAATTAATAAATAAGTAATTATCATAATGACAGATAGATTTTATGCGGTTCTCACTGAACTATCAATTGCTAATGAAAAAATAGTGCTTTTAAATTTTTTCTACGTAGTGTTTGATGACAACATGTTCTCACTCTTCATTCTTGGATTTATTTTAGCTTTGAACTCTATATTTTTGCTTCTTTTTTTAATATTCAGCTCTCACCACAAATTTTGTACTACACTTCTTCGATATGGGTTATCAAGTATGTTTATTCGCTATGTTGTGAGATCATGTATGCTTGTACTTGATAGATTGATTAGATAAAGTGTTTCTTATTTGCTTTGGGCATTGTTCTTTCCGATCACAACTGCTTTTAGTGTTTTAAAGATGTGCTTTATGTGATCAACCTACTCATGTGTTACTTCATTGTGTGAGTCACATACACATATTATAAGAGAGTCAATCTCGCATTGACACATGATAGGCCCTCTTATAATATTATAAGAGGTCCTAAGATTTAAAAGTTTTATACCCCTGAAACCCGATATCTTATCCACACGTTAATGCGGGATTGACCCTCTCATAGTCTTGTCTGTGTGGCTCAGACACATGAACCAAAGGCATCTACTCATATGATGCAAGGACAATTGAAGATGTGTTAAATACTTTTCCTCTAACTTACTGTTTAGATTGCCATATCACTTCATCCTAAATATAAATACTACTGTAATTAATAAAGAAAATTAGAGTTAGTATTAAGACACAAATATGAAAATACACCTAGAGGGGGGGAATAGGTGTATAAGCAAATCTAATGACAAATTATGTGGAATTAAAAACTAATTGTAACACACTATGTGTAACTAAAGAGTGTAGCCGAATTACCGGTGAGGGCTCTGGACTATCTCCTCTAGATTCCTCTAAATAAGAGTTAAGGTGCTATATGAAGCTCTCGTCGTTCAACACAAGTATGGGCACACAAACATTACCAAGCATATATGAGATATAAACAATATAAGTAATACAAGATATAAGAGAGATAGAGTTAGAGATAGTGGATCAAACGCAAATACCAAGATATGTTTCGAGGTTCGAGCCACTGCTTTACATCCCCGCCTTTACACAGAAGGATTTCCATTATATGTCCACACAGGACCTCCCACACAGGGAACATCCACCGAGGAATTTGCAATTACAAAGTTAGGAGTACACAACTTCTCTCTCCAACACAACCATCTCTACACAAGAGGCAAGGCACAAAGCCAAAACAACAATCACCTCTACACAAGAGGGATAAGGCACTAAGCCAAACTCCACCACAATCACCTCTACACAAGAGAGATAACCACAACCCAAAGCACAACCGCCTCTACACTAGAGGGATATGCATAAAACCAAAGCAAAAGAAAGATTACAACTTGGTGATCCCAATAGACCACAAATAACTCTTGGTAATCACAATAGACCACAAATAATATTTCTCACAAAAACAAGATTCTATAGATAGGATAGAGATGATAGCTCAAGTGTGAGAAAACAAAGTGTTTGGAAAGAAAAATACTTGGGAAAAACACCAATAGGTATTGAAATCAAGATCAAAACCAATCTCCCAAAGGCTTTCTTTTCTTTGATTTTTCCAATACCTTAAAACAAATAAAAGATAAATATTTTTGGCACAAAAACTCTTCAAAAACTTGCTGCTAAAACACTTGTATAGATGGAAAAATTTGCTCTCTAAAAAAACTTGTTGAGAACAGCCCAAGAGATGGCTATTTATAGCCTCTTAAAGAGACTAGCCGTTGCAGCCAGGAAAAGGTAGAAATTCCCTTCCGATCGACCGGCTAACGGTGATATTTCTGACCATTGTGCCTCTGATCGACCGCCTGGTCGACCGACCGGTCGACCGGCAACACTCGAGAGTTGGGTGCTTACAGTCGGTCGACCGTGCGGTCGATCGACCTTCTCGACCGATCACTAGTCCGGTCGACCGCCAGCTGATATGGCTGAGTATTTAGGGATTAAAAACTTAGATTATTTAACACCTATAAAATCTCATAAAATCTTATAAATTTCACAAAAATAAGTTCTTATAAGATATTTGAATAACAAATATGTGTGACCAAAAATCAACACATATTGCAAACTATTTGAACTATTTTTGTGATAAAAAATATTGGCCTTAAACAAAAATCGTATATTCCAAAACTTGAATTTTGAACTGAAAATCCGTTTTCTCCAAAACTTGTATAAATACAAAAAAATGATATTTAAACTCTTTTGAAGCATATTGTATATGGATATAATTCAATACACACGTAAAGTATATATCTATGTTTTTGAGATGAAATCCAAAAATAAGTTTTGTTAATTACAAAACTCCAAACACATGAATAGTATCCTCAAAATAAGTTTTTCTAAATATATGAAGCATATATGTATATAAATGAAATCTAATATACATTAAAGCATGTAAACTTGTTTTGATTCTATCTATTCATAAAAATCATATATATGTAAACTTGAAATCCAAAACCGGTTAAACCGAAAACCAAACATATTGAACTTGTGTGTGTGTGTGAACTTGAGCATATCAATGCTATCTATCTTTATACAAGTTCTAAACACAAACTTAATCTAAACAAACCGAAATCTTCTTGTAGAACTCCTTCTCCAAGCCGACTCGATCCAAATATTATCCAAAGAGCTTGACTCCAACCGAGTGCTAGATGTGATTTTAACGCGCGAGCTCTTGAATCAACACGTGTTAGCTCCAAAACTCCTTTGTTGAAGCAAACCACCTACTAAGATCTTGATTAAATATCTGAAACTAAATAAATACAAGATCATTGTACTATAACTATATGAGTTAATCATCATCAAAACTAGAGTGATGGGCCTTTGGGCCAACAATCTCCTCCTTTTTGATGATGACAAAACTCATGGAGTTATATATGCATGGATTAAAGATAAGCTTCATAGAAGCCCCCCTTAACTCATGCATAACAATAAACAAATATATATTCAATGAAATGCATAAACCAAACACAAACATATATGCATAGATAAAGATATAAACATGCATATATAAACTCTCAAAATTCTTCTCCCTTTTTTTGTCAATTCATCAACAAAGTGGTGAGGACAATCAAATAATAAAGATGTATATGCGATATACATTCATGAAGAGGAGAGACGTAAAATTAGCTCCCCTTGCATACATGCATTACATGGAGAATGGATGACTAAATCCTAACCCACATAAAGCATAATATACAATGTATAAGCGGAGATGTTAAGCTCCCCTTGCATATAAGCAAAATATATCATCAAATTTTGAAATAAAATTTTTGAAATCATATTAAAACAAGTTTTTGAATTTTCTTGAGTCAACAAAATAAATTATGATACCAATGAAATCAAATTGTAGTTGACAAAAAATAAATATTGGTACCACTTGAAAAAAAAAACTTAAGATACCAATAGTAGATTTTGATACTAATTGAAGGTGAAACATGAAGTACTTTTTGATATCAAATAAATACCAATTGAAATCAATATATAAGTTTGTAAAGATACCAATTAACATTTGGAATAAACTTAAGCTTAACATAAACAAAATTTGTGTTTTTTTTAAAAAAAATTGTAAAGACATTGCAAAAACAAGCACAATTATGATCATATATATGTATGTATGAAAGTGAAAATACCAATTGAAATTGATACTAATTGAAATTTGAAGTATACATATATAAGAACAAATATGAGTATACAAAAATAAAATTCCATGAAGATTATGTGTATACCTCATACCTACCACCCTTTCATGCACAAGTTTATAAGATAGTCAATAAGGGTATACAAGGTGTGGTCGCCCAACCATCCGCCCTTGGAAGGTAGGGTTTTCAAAAATAAGAATTTGAATATAGTTTAACATGTTTGAAAATAACTACCAATTGAAGAATAAAGACTAGTTTAAAAATAATTTTGAAAACTAGTATTAAATCCTTCAAACTTGAAAGCAAATCATATATCCCATAAAAATATGAAAATTACATAATAATTGACACTCAAATAGCAATAAAGCACATATATGCTCATGAAATAAAAAAAATCATGAGCAAACACCAAATATAGAGCGTAAGAAATATGTAATCAATAAAATCATGAAAATAAGTAATGAAGCTCAATAAAATTACTTTAGAAACATAAAAACATAAAAATTTAATTTTCATGAAAATAATACAAACTTCAAGGCATATGTATGTTTTGTCTTAAACTAGAAGTATACATACATATGACAAATACAAGTGAGTCCATATAGAATTTTGCATGAAAAGCAAGTGACTCTAGGATAGACATGTATATCTAATAATTTTAGACAAAATTAACATATACATGAAGATAAACATATTTTTATGAAAACATGTATAAAAATAGTGAAAACAAGTAAAGATACAAGAATCATCAAAACTAGGTTATACATGTACATGTAATGAGTATAAATGAGCAATGAGGCACAAATACATAATAACCAAGTATAGCTCACTACTTGTACAAGTATAAACACAAGTTTTAATGAAAACTTCATCTAAGCAAGTAATCAAAACATGAAGTGAAAAAACAACAACAAACATGATCATTAGGGTAAATGCACGTGCTTTAGAGCTAAGATATATACAATAGCTAAACTATAGTGAGAACACAAAAGTATAAATCTATATAAATATGGGTGTATCTCAAATACTACATATATATATCACAAGTCTAATAAACATTGCATTTAAACATAATGAATATGAAAAACCAAAACATGCTAAATATCAATCAATGAGAGCATATAACAAAAATGAGAGTTAGAGATAGTTACCAAAGCCAATAGGGCAAATCTCTAGGTCTCCAAACCATGGTGGTCCTTTCACCAAACATCCTTGAAGGTGATGCATCCAATGTAGTGTCCGTCAAACTCAAACGCATCCATCATCAAGGCACCAATACCTCTCACTGTTGGCCCGAAGGCCCATCACTCTAGTTTTGATGATGATCAACTCATGTAGTTATGTTTACTAATGATCTTGTGTTTAATTAGTGACAGATTTATGATCAAGATCTTAGTAGGTGTGGGGCTTCAACAATATCAATATTATTTTTATTCAAACGCATCCATCATCAGAGCCCTTCACGGGAAATTCGGCAATACTCTTGTGTTATACGTGGTGTTTAGTGTAATAGTTTGTTTAGGTCATAATAGTTTTTTAATTCCGCATTATTTGGCATTTAGTGACCATTAGATTAGCGATCACCTATTCACCCCCCTCTAGGTGAACTTACACTCACGTCATGTGAGAGCCCACACCTATATTAAATACAATAGGCGTGGATTTTGGTACCGACACTTTCTTGGATTCATGGGGGTTATCACCTTTTCTAACCAAATAAATTTATTTGTAAAAGTTAAATCATTTATTCTATCATAACAAAACTTTGCAAGGTGGCCCTTTCGTCTACAATGTGTACAAGTGTACACATGAGCATACATAGTGCCATGTGTATGAACATGAGAAGCATGTGTATATCGTGTTTTGTGTGCATGCATATGAGGAGCATGTTTCTTGTGAAACATGGATTCCAAACGTGTGTGGTTCATGGCACATTGGTTTAAAGTGAAGCCCAAATAATCAACACTCTTCTTTAACATAATTATATCAATTTTAACATTAGACGAAGAAGTGTAGCATGCAATAGGAACACTAGATGATGAAACTATAGTAGCATGGCAAACATGTGAATCTAAATCATTTTTCAAAGAAATATTTTCTTTTGAGACTAAATCCAATTCTTTTGAAATCAAAGCAATTTTATTTTTTAAAGAATTGTTCTCTTTTATAAGAAAATCAAGTTTTGAAGATAAAATCTCATTTTTCTTCAAAACAATATCAATATTATTTTTATTCTTCAAGATTTCATTTTCCTATAAAATAAGGTCAAGTTGGGTTTTCAAGGAATCTCTTTCACTTAAAATCTCAACCCTCCCTTACAAAGCCATATTAACTTTTGAAAACAAATCTTTATTTTCTTCTTTTAATTTATAACTCTTCATTTTCAAAACTTTATACTTTGAAAGTAAGTTTTCACAAACTATAGATAGTTCTTCATTTAAAGCATCTGCATCCATGTTATCATCACAAGAAGAACTAGCACTCTCATCTAGATGAGTGTTCAAATGTACCTCAAGGGAGTCAATCCCTTGGACCATATAGCAAGCTTCGTCGATCTCATCTCCACTAGATTCTTTCTCCACATAGCTTTGTTGTCTCAGAGGCCCTTCTCTCTAGTTTTGATGATGATTAACTCATGTAGTTATAGTTTATTAATAATCTTGTGATATTTAGTTTTAGATATTTGATCAAGATATTAGTAGGTGATTAGCTTCAACAAAGATATTTTTGGAGCTTTCACATGTTGATTCAAGAGCTCAAACGTCAAGATCGCATCTAGTACTCGGTTGGAGTCAAGCTTGGTGAATCACGTTTGGATCGAGTCGACTTGGAGACGGAGTTCTACAAGAAAACATCGGTTTGTTTAGTTTAAGATTGTGTTTAGATCATTGTAAAGATTAGATAGTGTTGATATGCTCAAGTTCACAATACACACACAAGTTTCAAGTTTATTTGTTTGGTTTTCAGTTTAACCAGTTTCGGCTTTTCATAAATATGGTTTTCATGAATAGATAGAATCAAAATAAGTTTACATGGTTTAATGTATATTAGATTAGATCTATATACATCTATGCTTCATCTATTTAGAAAAACTTATTTTGATAGTCTATTTCATGAGTTGAAGTTTTGTATTTAAACAAACTTATTTTTGGATTTCATATCAAAAACATAGATATAAATCTTTATATGTATATTGGATTCTATCCATATACAATATGCTTCAAAGTTGTTTCAATATCATGTTTTTGTATTTACATGTGTTTTGGAGAAATCAGATTTTCATTTCAATCACACAAAAATGGTTCAAATTATTTAAGATATGTGTTGAATTTTACTCACACATATTTGTATTTCAAAGATATAATAATAACATATTTTTTTGGAATTTATGTGTATTTTATGGGATTTTTTTAGAAGGCAAATAACTAAGTTTTTAATCCCTATATATTAGCTGGCCTGTCTTCTGCCGGTCGACCAGACGGTCGACTGAGGCAGAAATCGGTCGACCGGTCCAGTCGACCGACGTGCACAGACGTGCACGGCTGTTGGACTGGTGGGCCGGTCGACCATCCAAAAAGTTCTGCTCTCTAGAAATGGCCCCGGTCGACCGGCCAGTCGACCGGCAGAGAGCTCTGCTCTCTGTAACCAGTTCCGGTCGACCGCTCGGTTGACCGGACAGAGCGCCGTTGCTTTCTGTTTTCAGGCCCGGTCGACCGGGCGGTCGACCGGAGGCACAACAGTCAGAAAAGTGACCGTTGGCCGGTCGACCGGCCGGTGGACCGGAAGGGGAAAAATGCCCTTTCCTGGCTACCAACGGGCAGATTTGTTTGGGGCTATAAATACCCCATATTTGAGCTGGTTTTAGACAAGTTTTTTAAGAGCAAAATTCTCATTCTTTCTAGTGTTAAAAATACAAGTTTTTAAAAGAGTTTTGTGCCAAAAGATTTCATCTTCATTTGTTTTTAAAGGGTTGAAAAAATCAAAGAAAAATAGGATATTTGGGATATTTGGTTTTGATCTTCATTTCAATCTTATTCTAGTTGTTTTCTCAAGTATTTTTCTTTGTGTTTTTATTTCCCAAACTCTTTATATTCTCACACTTGAGCTATCATATCTATTCTATCTATTAGGATCAAGTTTTGTGAGAAAGATTTGGTTTATGGTTGAGAGAGACCACCAAGTGTTGTAACCTTCCATACTTTGTGATATCCCTCTAGTGAGAGGTGATTGTGTTGATATACCTCTAGTGAGAGGTGATTGTGGAAGTGGAGTTTGCATCCCTCTAGTGAGAGGTGATTGAGTTGGAATCCCTCAAGTGTGAGGTGATTGTTGAGTTGTGACTTTGAGCCTTATCCCTCTTGTGTGAGGTTGATATTTGTTTGGCTAAGTGCCTATCCCTCTAAGTGTAGAGCTGATTTGTGTTGTGCCTTACCTCTAGTGAGAGGTTGTATTTGTTGAGAGAGGAGTTGTGTACTCTCAAGTTGTATTTGTCCAAATCCTCAGTGGAGGTTCTGAAAAACACCTAGAGGGGGGTGAATAGGTGTAATTGCTAATCTAACAATCTTTTTAAAATTAAGATGAATGAATGATGCAACGATCTCTCAAAACAAGACTAAGAGCCGAATACCCCGTGAGAGGTTCTGAACTCCTTCCTCCCAATTTCCCTTGAATGGGTTAGAGGTGCGCAATGCAACCTTGTTGTATGAGAATTGATCGACAAAATATCAATGAATGAATAATAGGCAATGATGAAGAGCACACAAGATATCACAAGTAGAGGAAGCAAAAATACTTAAAACAATAAGCAATAGAGAGCAATTGAAAGTAAAGCAAAATAGAGAGCAAGAGCAAAAGACAATCGCAAACACAAGTATTTGTTTCGAGGTTCGAGCCACCGCTCTACTCCCCTCCTTCACCTCCGTGAAGGGTTTCCACTATCCACCGAGGACGATTACAACGGTCTACCGAAGACCCGAGCACCGAGCTCCACCAAGTGCAATAACCTCTACCGAAGAGGTGTCTCCACAAGAATAAGAAGATCACAAGAACAAGAGTGATCACAACAAGATCACCAAACTCTTTTACAACACTCTCACTCTTTTTACAACTTCACTATAGAATGAGTAAGGGATTTTTGGCTCTATGAAGTGTAGTGAGAAAAACTCAGTTGTAGAGATGATTTTTGCTAGGGAACACAACTGAAAACTATCTCAAGAATGAGTTGGAAATGGAGAGCTTAAACACTTTTCTTTTCTCTTTGAAAACTTTGAAAACTTGAGGATTTTTCTTGGTTTTTTTTTTTTTGCAAGAAACTCTTCTCCACTATTTATAGGGAGAGAAATAAGTTAAAAACAATATATTTTGACCTTATTTGCTCTGAAAAAGTTCTGGAAAACCCTGAAAAAGTCTGCCAAAAAATAGTCCAAAAAACAGATTTCAGAATTGCACAAAAGAGGAAAGAGCCGTTGGGCTTTTGCAGGCTTGGCGGTCGACCGGGCCGGTCGACCGCCAGCTCAGCTGGCAAAGAGCCGTTGGCTCGGGTCTTCTGGCGCTCGACCGGGGCGGTCGACCCAGAAAACCCGAGAGCAACTGCTTACAGTCGGTCGACCGGGGCGGTCGACCGACAGACATGCACAAATGTGCACGTCCTAGCACTGGCGCCGGTCGACCGGGCCGATCGGCCGGTCAGCCTGAAACAGGAAAAACAGTATTTTTTTTTAACTTAGAAAACTTTGTAAAATAGTTTTGGGTTTGAACAAACTTAAGTAACATGCTAGTAGGAGTATATAAACATGATCTAAACATGATATTTATTTTGTAAAACTTAGGGTCATGTAAATATCTACTAAGACATGAAACCAAATTTAAAACATGAAAACTTAAATACAAGACTCTCATTTTAACAAAATCAAATTGTGTATGTGTATCCTAGAGCCAATATCCAACACTCAAACTTTAACATTCTATTCTTACAATGATTCTAAAGACTTCAATTTCTTCAAGAGGGCTTTCACCATATGATCTTCAAAACTTGATTCTTGAGCCCAAATTGAGTTGACTTGAGTCCAAAGCACCTTCCTTTAGGGAAGAATCCTTCTAGTTGAGTTAGAATCCTGAAACACACTTAAACAATAAACAATATTAGTACAAATAACTAATATGTTTTGTAATCATCAAAACACACTAAAAACGGGTGATTGTAACCTTGGGCCAACAATCTCCCCCTTTTTGATGATGACAAAACATATAGGTTATTTAAACAAAAATGGAAGAAGAGCTTGGAAAGCTCCCCCTCAAATAATGCTATGTATAAAGAATGACAATGAGTAAGATACATGAAGCATTATTGAAAACTAAAATAAACAACAAACAAATAAACAACAAAACAAACTAATATCTTTTCTCCCCCTTTTTGTCATACATCAAAAAGGGTTAAACAAAATAAAAACAAAAGAGATTTTTCTTTAAGAATCCATAATGCAAACATTCAACTCACCACAAATAAATGAAAATCTAGCATAATCTAGAGGTTTAGTAAAAATATCGGCAAGTTAAAAATCGGTAGAAACATAATCAATATCAATATCACCTTTCTCATAATGATCTCTAAGAAAGTGATACCTAATGTCAATGTGTTTGGTTTTGCTATGTTGATTTGCATTCTTTGTCATGTGAATAGTACTAGTATTATCACAAAATATTTTAACATGATCAAAGTGTAAATCATAGTCAAGGAGAGTATGTTTCATCCAAAGAACTTGTGCACAACAAGCTCCGACCGCAACATACTCCGCTTCGGCGGTTGAAAGGGCTACCGAATTTTGCTTTTTGGAAGACCAAGATACAAGACAATTACCTAAGAATTGACATGTTCCACTTGTGCTCTTCCTATCTACCCTACAACCCGCATAGTCGGCATCCGAAAAACTCTTCATATCAAATAGTCCGGTTTTCGGATACCACAAACCCATTTCAATAGAGCCCTTAGGTATTTAATAATGCGTTTTACCGCTACTAAATGAGACTCCTTAGGACATGATTGAAAACGAGCACAAAGACAAATGGAAAACATGATATCTGGCCTACTAGCCGTCAAATACAATAAACTACCTATCATGCTACGATAAACTTTAATGTCTACACTTTTACCTTGTTCATCCTTATCAAGCTTGGTAGTTGTTGCCATGGGAGTTTTGCTCACTTTAGCGCCTTCAAGTCCGAATCTCTTGATGAGATCCTTTGTGTACTTGGCTTGATTGATGAAGATCCCATCCTTCCTTTGCTTGATTTGGAGTCCAAGGAAATAGTTGAGCTCCCCCATCATAGACATTTCAAATTCATCCTTCATGCATGATTCAAAAGCTTGGCAAAGAGATTCATTAGTAGAACCAAAAATAATAACATCTACATATATTTGCACAATAAGAATGTCATTTTCTACATGTTTTGTAAACAAAGTGGTGTCAATTTTACCTTTCTTAAAACCATTTGAAATCAAAAATGAAGAAAGTCTTTCATACCAAGCCCTAGGGGCTTGTTTTAAACCATAAAGAGCTTTATCTAATTTAAACACAAAATCCGGATGTGTAGGATCAACAAATCCGGGGGTTGTTCAACATACACCTCCTCTTCAATAAAATCATTTAGAAAAGCACTTTTAACATCCATTTGAAACAATTTAAAATCTTTATATGAGGCAAATGCTAGTGTCATCCGTATGGCTTCAAGCCGTGCTACGGTTGCAAAGGTTTCTTCAAAATCGATTCCGTCGATTTGAGTGTAACCTTGGGCAACTAACCTAGCTTTATTCCTAACAACGTTACCCGATTCATCCAACTTGTTCTTAAAGATCTACTTAGTACCAATTGTTGGTCTATCGTGGGGCCTAGGAACAAGGTGCCAAACTTGGTTGCGCTCAAATTGATTGAGTTCCTCTTGCATGGCTAGCAACCAATATGAATCGGTCTCGGCTTCGAGGACGTTCTTGGGTTCAACATGAGAAATAAATGCATAGTGTCCACAAAAATCATGAAGTTTAGAGCGAGTGGTTACCCCTTTTGATACTTCACCTATGACGAGGTCCTTGGGATGATGAGGATTGTATCTCCAATCCTTTGGAAGTTGTTGAGTAGGCTCCACTTCAATTGATTGAATTTCATGTCCTTGAGCCTCTTCTACTTTAGCTTCACTTCCTTCATCATCCTTTGGCTTGTCTCCCATAGTAGGTGTATCCTCCAAGGTCACTTTCTCCAAGCCTTCATCCAAAGCATCTATTTCTACAACATTCTTAACAAACAAGTTAGATCATTCAAACTTAACATGTATAGATTCCTCAATAGTCAAAGATGATTTATTGAAGATTCTATAAGCTTTACTAGTATTAGAATAACCCACAAAAATTGCCTCATAAGCTTTAGCATCAAATTTTCCTAAATTATCTTTTGTATTTAAAACAAACATTTGCATCCAAAAACTTTGAAATATGAAACATTTGATTTTCTAGAAAAGTACATTTCAAAAGAAGTCTTTGAAGTATTTTTACACAAGAAAACACGATTTGATATATAGCATGATGTATTTACGGCCTCGGCCCACAAATAATGTGGTAGACCATATTCACTTAGCATTGTCCTAGCCATCTCTTGTAAAGTTCGATTTTTCCGTTCAACTACTCCATTTTGTTGTGGAGTTCTAGGACAAGAAAGTTCATGCTTAATTTCATGTTCTTCACAAAAAGTGGTAAAGGGTAGGTTAATGAACTCACCTCCTCTATCACTTCTTATTCTTAAAATTGAAGACTCTTTTTCTTTTTCAACTCTTTTCTTAAAGGTTTGGAAATATGAGAAAGCTTGATTTTTGTGTTCAAGAAAGAAGACTCAAGTATATCGTGAAAGTCATCAACCAAAACAAATGCAAATCTATTCCCACTTAAACTTTTGG
Source organism: Agave tequilana (assembly GCA_038442645.1). Taxonomy (NCBI): domain Eukaryota; kingdom Viridiplantae; phylum Streptophyta; class Magnoliopsida; order Asparagales; family Asparagaceae; genus Agave; species Agave tequilana. The sequence continues at coordinate 142,155 of JAVJIF010007622.1, forward strand.
TTTGTGTAGGGCCAAATAGATCCATATGGATTAACTCCAAAGGACGTGATGTCATGATATCCTTAATTGACTTGAAAGAAGACTTAGTTTGTTTCCCAAATTGACATGCGTCACAAACTCGGTCCTTTTCAAAACTCAAACAAGGAATACCTTTCACCATTTCCTTTGTGTTTAACCTAGATATATGGTCAAATGAAATATGGCCTAATCTTCTATGCCACAACCAAGAGTCGTCATCGAGGGCTTTTAAACAAGTAATATTACAAGACATATTAGACATATCTATCATATAAATATTACTTTCACGAAAACCGAAAAACACACAAGTATTAGAAATTCTATCAATTACTTTACAGGCTATATTATCAAAAACTACATCAAAACTTTTATCACAAAGTTGACTAACACTCAAGAGGTTATGCTTGAGGCCATCAACTAAAACAACATTCTCAATTAAAGGGGATGTGCCGATTTTTACATTACCCATACCGATGATTTTACCCTTGGCATCATCTCCGAAGGTGACGGTGCCACCTTCATGGTATCTTGATAGGGTTGCAAAGTTGTTGATGTCCCAAGTCATGTGCCTTGAGCAACCACTATCAAGATACCACAATCCTCTACGTCTTTGGGCCTTGGATGGTACCTACATCATTTAGCAAAATAGTTGACTTTGGTACCCAAATTTTCTTGGGTCCTTGAAAGTTAGTGTTGCGAACCCAAACATTATGATGAGATGCACTTAGTCTATCATAGCAAAAATTAGCTAAGTGCCCTTTCCGCCCACACTGTGAACATGAGAACACTCTTCCATACATAAATGCATGATGTGTGTGTGAAGTGTGAGCATGTCTTGGGGGTTTGCCACGATGTAAAAATTGTGTGGTATGAACATGAGCATGAGCATGGTAAACATTTTTCTTAGGGGCTTGTTTCTTAGGAAACATAGCCTCAATCTTCTTCTTATTAAACTCACAATTTTTTAAAACCAATCCTAATGAGTCTATTCTTTCCTTAAGCATGGTAATCTCATTAGAATCAACTAGTGGGGACTTGCCTTTACAAGAAATCTTATACTTGTCAAAATCTTTTTGGGTGGAAACAAGAGTGGAAAGTAATTCATCTTTTTCTTTAGAAAGAGTAAAAACTTGATGATTAAGAGATTCATTTTCCTTTTTCATTTTTAAATACTTTTTCTTAAGAAAATCATAGTTATGTGATAATTCTACAAAAGCTTCTCCTAACTCATCCATGGAAAGTTCATCATTAAGAGAAGTGGAAGGGGTTACCTTGCTTGTGCTTTCATTGGCCATGAAGCACATGTTGGCGGTATCAATCTCCTCCTCGGATTCGCTCTCGGAATCCCATGTAGCCTTCATTGCTTTCTTCTTGTAGGGCTTCTTTGAGGTGGAGGGCTTTACTTTATCCGGGCACTCCGCAACAATGTGTCCCGGTCTTTGGCAATTAAAGCAAATGATCTTTCTTTCTTCTTTACCTCCTTGCCATCTCTTCCTTCCTTGAAATTTAGCCTTGTTGTACATCCTCCGGACGTTCTTCACAAGAAGTGAGAGCTCTTCTTCATCTTCGTCTTCTTCATCGTCTTCGTCGGAGTGTGTGGATTGACTTTTGAAGGCTATTGTCTTCTTCTTGGAGGAGCCATATCTTCCCTTGCCTTTCTTTCCATCTCATGGGTTTTGAGGTTCCCAATGAGACCAATTAGCTCCATCTCCTCCTTATCATTGAGTTCCTTCAAGGTTGTTGCTTTTACTTCCCATGAAGGAGGAAGAGCCCGGATGATCTTTCTAACTCTTTGATCATTGTCGATAGCATCACCTAGAGAAGAAAGTCCATTAGTGATCTTTGTAAATCTTGTAACCATATCATCTATGGTTTCATTTTCTTGCATGCAAAAATTCTCATATTGGGACCGAAGAAGGTCAATCTTAGCCCTCTTCACATGTGAAGTCCCCTCATGTGTAACTAGCAAATGTGTCCAAATTTCATATGCGGACTTGCAATGAATAACTCTAGCTATATCATCATTATTAAGGGCTTGAAGAAGTGCATAGTGAGCCCTAGCATTGGCATCAAATTCTTTAGTCTCAATTTCGGACCAAGTAGATTCATCACCGGGGGGTGCACTAAAGGGTTTGGTCACGGCCTTTGCAACTCGACTTCCTAGAGATTGCAAGAAAACGGTCATCTTAACCTTCCATATGGGAAAGTTAAGTCCATCAAACTTAGGAGGGGTTTTAATTCCATCGGCCATCTTTACTAAGTGAGTATGAATGAAATGATTAGCAAAATTAGGATCTCTCTCAGGTTGTTAAGCCAAATCCTAGAGTCCAAGCTCTGATACCAATTGAAAAACACCTAGAGGGGGGTGAATAGGTGTAATTGCTAATCTAACAATCTTTTTAAAATTAAGATGAATGAATGATGCAACGATCTCTCAAAACAAGACTAAGAGCCGAATACCCCGTGAGAGGTTCTGAACTCCTTCCTCCCAATTCCCCTTGAATGGGTTAGAGGTGCGCAATGCAACCTTGTTGTATGAGAATTGATCGACAAAATATCAATGAATGAATAATAGGCAATGATGAAGAGCACACAAGATATCACAAGTAGAGGAAGCAAAAATACTTGAAACAATAAGCAATAGAGAGCAATTGAAAGTAAAGCAAAATAGAGAGCAAGAGCAAAAGACAATCGCAAACACAAGTATTTGTTTCGAGGTTCGAGCCACCGCTCTACTCCCCGCCTTCACCTCCGTGAAGGGTTTCCACTATCCACCGAGGACGATTACAACGGTCTACCGAAGACCCGAGCACCGAGCTCCACCAAGTACAACAACCTCTACCGAAGAGGTGTCTCCACAAGAATAAGAAGATCACAAGAACAAGAGTGATCACAACAAGATCACCAAACTCTTTTACAACACTCTCACTCTTTTTACAACTTCACTATAGAATGAGTAGGGGATTTTTGGCTCTATGAAGTGTAGTGAGAAAAACTCAGTTGTAGAGATGATTTTTGCTAGGGAACACAACTGAAAACTATCTCAAGAATGAGTTGAAAATGAAGAGCTTAAACACTTTTCTTTTCTCTTTGAAAACTTTGAAAACTTGAGGATTTTTCTTGGTTTTTTTTTTTTTTTTTGCAAGAAACTCTTCTCCACTATTTATAGGGAGAGAAATAAGTTAAAAACAATTTATTTTGACCTTATTTGCTCTGAAAAAGTTCTGGAAAACCCTGAAAAAGTCTGCCAAAAAATAGTCCAAAAAACAGATTTCAGAATTGCACAAAAGAGGAAAGAGCCGTTGGGCTTTTGCAGGCTTTTTTTGATTGAGATTTTACCTGCACACAAAATAAATAATATTAGATTTAGAACAAGTTGTGCAAGGTTCTCAATTCGAATCCGCGGTAGCAATGGCTATGCAGGTCGTGATCCTCAGGGAGGGACTAGCGATGGAAGCGTTTAAGTAAGATTCTCTAAAAATTATTTTCTTTTATTATTTACAATGGTATATGATATTTACAATGAGAAGGTGAAAAGTAAATTTGAGAGAGATGGAGATCTAAACTAGAATTAGAAAGAAAGAAAACTATACATACATACCTCTTCTACCTTGCTTACCTTTGATCCGTGCGATGACTTACCTTGTCTTGGAAGGTGTACAAGTATGGCGTATAGGATCGTCCACCTTCTTAATCTACACTACGAAAATAAAAGACAAACTAACGAAGGTTTGTTCATCTCCATAGGCCATCAAGGGCTCTTCTTCGGCTAGGGAGTCTCAACGCAAGTGGGTCTCATGGTTCACAAGACATTAGAGAGAAAATAGAAGAAAACAAGAATAAAAGAACACAAGAATAAATAAGAATAAAAGAACACAAACAAACCTCAAGTGAATTTCATTAACAATGGAAGAAAAGTAGGCTTACACTGCTGTCACCTCAGTACAAGCATGGACTCCTTCCTCCATGAAAGCTTCCTCCACTCTCAGTTACAAAATTTACAAAAGAAAAACGAAAATAAAATCTAACCTAAACTACAAGTTAGCCTAAGAAACCATAGAATTTTCTCTGTATTTTCTGTGTCTCCTTCTCTGTTGCTCTGCAGGGTTATTTATAGGAGCTGGAAGAAGTAGAGTCCCAGTACAACTCTGTCCTGCAACTTGTTATCATGTTGATCACCGAATATGTCTTATCTGCGGATTGAATTGGAAAGTTTGATCAACATAAGAGTTGTAGGTCTTCCAGTCTTCTTTCTGGAGCATCTTAAATCATCGGATTTTAATATCTGTAGCAAAAGTTATGATCTGAATACTAAAACGTGTACAGTCTGAATCCGAATTTATCTTTAAACTCTTCTCCTTTTATCTTTAGGATTGTCTTGCAAGCAACTAGGGTTGAGTAGAAGTCTATCCCTTCCCTCTTCTTTTAGTAATTGCAACTTTTATACTTGGTAATTTGCAACTTTTGCACTTGGGCTTGGATATGGGCTTTTGGGCTTCTTTTGAGGCTTTATTTCTTTATTTTTATTTCTCAAGGCCTGCACACAATAAATAATAAAATATTAGTTAATTGTGCATGATTATATGAATAAATATGAAAATGTGATGATAAATATAATGATAAAAATGCACTTTTCACTACCAATCACACCCCCCACACTTATCTTTTTGCTCGTCCTCGAGTAAAAATCAAAGAAAAAGAAAAAGAAAAGAAAAATTAATCTAACCTAACTCACTTTCGTAGGAATCACGGTTGCACTTAGCATGTGCAACAAGCCGTTAAACCTCTAGGTTACCCTAGAGGACAAGTGTTGTCTCGTGAGGGTTTTCAGCGGATTACACCCACAAAATCCATAAAAAGGAAAAATATTTGAAATACTTTTGAAAAGACTAAGTAGTCTATAAGTTTTAGGATTATCATTTTTATTCATTCTTAGACTTAGTCTTTATAAAGTAAATTGTTATCCATTTTAGGTAAGGGTCAAAATTGAACTTCTAATATAGTCTTTTTCGTTACCAAAAATCATATGCATCCTTATGGATTTATACTAGGAATTCCTTAACTTGGACTCTCATGCCTCTATATTATTTTTATAACTTCATCTAATTTTCTTTCGTGTAAGCATCAAGGCTTCTTGAGGCCCTAATACCTAACTAATTGACTATTAGATGTGTTAATAATTTTTTTTTAGCATGTATAACTCATCTAATTTTCTTTTGTGTAAGTATCAAGGCTTCTTGAGTCCCTCATACCTAACTAATTGACTAATAGATGTGTTAATACATGTATAATATTTCTCAGTTTTCTTAGGCTTTCTAATCCACCCATGTAGCGAACTTAAAGTCGGTGGCTCCCAAACCGGTCGGCTTTAGGGCACCAGGTGAGAAAACACCCCGCGGACTCAAATTCGAGTGAACTAGGCCACAAAACTAAGGGCTTTATTTTATTTATTACTCACCTTTAGGCGTGAATACTTATGCTTCTTGAGGCACATGTATCAGCTTAATTAGTGATTTTCTTTTTTTTATATATTTATATATGAGGCACAAAGGTCTTTGTCTTAGAATCCTAGATATGCATTAGGTATGCAACTTTCATTAAGGTAAAAATCAAGACTAATTAATTATTCAATTTCTCCTCCTATACCTAACATTTAAACAATTTATTTATTTTGACCAAGTTTTTAGAAATCCTAATCATGATTTTCCTAATCCTTAAAACTAACTTAGATTTCTTTCAAAAGATAAGTCAAAATATTGTCCTTTTTATAAAAAAATTATTTTTTTTTAATTTTTTAATATTAGCAAATTTTTGTTAGTTTCTACTATGTTAGTATGTTAGTAAAGCCTACCCCCACACTTATCTCATGCATTGTCCTCAATGTATGAATGAATGCATATATGCATGAAAAAGAACAAAGGAAGGCAGAAGTTACCTCTAGGTGGTGGTTCCGGTGGTGGTCTAATTGGTCCACGAAATGCGGCCCAATCTACTTTTTGTGGAATTCGGAGGAACCCACCAGAAATCTTTTTTGTATAACCCACTAAAATGATGTCTGTATTAACATTTTTTAAAAATTCCACCCCATCAAATTTTCAAATTCCATAATTAATTTCAGAGTCAATTGTGTCAACCGCCTTGTCCCAAAATGGAGTATGAAAAGATGGAATTATTGACTTGGACGTGGGAAGTATGGGAACGAATATCGACTCAGGAAAGAAACTTAAATCAAGTAAGGGTTCAGGAGTCGGGCTAGGTTCAGGAAGTGGGTCCAAATCAATAAGTTGAAGCTCAAGTCCACAATAATCCTCCACAATGGAATGTGACTCAATATTGGTGATTCAAGTTCAGGAATGATAGGTGTGGGAACCAAAACTGACTCTAAAATGTTACCTAAGTCGATTAACAAAACAGGAGTCAACAATGATTCGGGAATTTGAACTTTATCACAGATTTGAGAATCTAGGTCACATATCTGATTGGGTTCAATGTTATAAAAATGAGAACTTGCCAATTTATCCATGGGACTTTCAAAATTGCACAATTGGTCAAATTCAATATGATCATCAAAAATGGGTGATTCAATTTCATGATGAATTTGCATAGGATCCAATGTTGACTCGGGAAAAGTAAAATCAGGTGGAGACACCGGAGTCATTATTGAATCAGGAAGTAGAATTGAATCACCAAGTGGAAGATCATGATCATATTCATGCTCAAGTTCTATTTCAGGAAAGGAAGAACTTGCCAAATTATCAACAATTGGAGTTTCAACAAGTTCAAATGATGGCACTGAAGTAGAATCTTGTTGTCCAAAGCAACTTGGTTCGTCGGCTCTAAGAGAATGGTCAGCGATATTAGAATTGGCCGGACGGTGAGAACGCAAAGATTGAACCATCATATCTATATCATGATCACGGGCTAATCTAGCCTGAGTCATGGTTGCAAGCATCCTTTCATAGTTGATAGGTGCATCATGTTGTGATTGGACTTGAAAGGATGAAGTGTAATCTTGATGAAGTTGTGAGTCGGTGGACTCACGCATAATCATGTCTGCGATTGATGGTAATTGTTGCTTGGACTCATGCATACTTATCATTTCCCCGATAGATGGTATTCTATTCTGAATGGGTGGATCAGAGTATGACTCTTGGGAATATTGTGGACAAGGTGGAGACGGAGGACAAGTCGGTTGAAAATTGGACTCGGGGGAAGCGAAACCCCATGAACTCTGTGAAGAGTTGAAAGTATGAAAATTATGGTCATAAGATGGGGGGTATGGGTTATAATCATTCGGATAAGACCATTCTGGCACACTAGGTTGGTCAAAATTATGATATGCCGGGTTGGTAATATCCGAAAAAGGTGTGTAATATGGATTAAAATTGGAAAAATTCTTATATGCCATATCACACAAACACAAACAAAAAAAGAAAACAAACAAATAAGCAAACAAAAAGAAAAAAATTCTAACCTAAGTTAGGGTAGACCTATGACCTAGACGACTCCTAACTGGTTAGACTGTCCACGGGAGGTAGGGTGCAGACTTTGACCACAAGTTAATCAGCCAGGTCAGGGCAAGAGTGGTGGGAGGTTTTCCGTCAAAGACGTTCCTTAATTAAATAACCACCAACCTTCGGGCTTTCGGCCCTCAATCCCCTTCCTAGACACTGATTTGGCAAGAGTCAAATTCCAGCACTGTTCCCCCTTAGGATAATCTCCTAATTGAGTCCGAGATGTCCCTAAGGCCAACGTCTACTAATTTTAAGTTAGGCTTGGGTTAGTGAATGCTTGGGATATGATTTTTGGGCTAAGGAAGGGTGATGAAATTCCCACCTTATCTTGTTAATGGGTCATGCCCTTAAAATAAATTTGTGCAAGTGTACAAAATATGTAAATAAGATTCACTCAAAGCATCAACCAAGAGATGAGTCCTATTCTACATGCAATGCGAACGTACCTTGCTCCAGCACTCTTCAACAGTAAAAATAAAGGAATTGAAAAGACACGTGCCTAAAATGCAAACGTCTAATCAATTTTTTATCTTTTGCAACAAGTATTTTACTGTTGATTAATTAGCAGTGTACAGGTTTATCACAGAACAAAGTTTAATAGAGCAGTAGACAGATATTGCAATTTGCAGTGGCCTACAAAAAGATGGATCAGTAGGGAACTACTCAGGCCGCGGTTTCGCAGCAATTGCCGCGTTTTCGCGGCTCTGAAGTAGGCTCTTGTGCTCTGCCTTCGAGGGCAGAGGCACAGAGTTGCTATATGTCCACTTCTGCTGTCAGTTTCCCTGTTCTCCAAACCTGCAAACAGAAAGAATAAAAGAATTAGTTAATTTTTTTATTTAGAGAAAAACTTACCGTCCCTCCCCGGCAACGGCGCCAATTTTTTTGATTGAGATTTTACCTGCACACAAAATAAATAATATTAGATTTAGAACAAGTTGTGCAAGGTTCTCAATTCGAATCCGCGGTAGCAGTGGCTATGCGGGTCGTGATCCTCAGGGAGGGACAAGCGATGAAAGCGTTTAAGTAAGATTCTCTAAAAATTATTTTCTTTTATTATTTACAATGGTATATGATATTTACAATGAGAAGGTGAAAAGTAAATTTGAGAGAGATGGAGATCTAAACTAGAATTAGAAAGAAAGAAAACTATACATACATACCTCTTCTACCTTGCTTACCTTTGATCCGTGCGATGACTTACCTTGTCTTAGAAGGTGTACAAGTATGGCGTATAGGATCGTCCACCTTCTTAATCTACACTACGAAAATAAAAGACAAACTAACAAAGGTTTGTTCATCTCCATAGGCCATCAAGGGCTCTTCTTCGGCTAGGGAGTCTCAACGCAAGTGGGTCTCATGGTTCACAAGACATTAGAGAGAAAATAGAAGAAAACAAGAATAAAAGAACACAAACAAACCTCAAGTGGATTTCATTAACAATGGAAGAAAAGTAGGCTTACACCGCTGTCACCTCAGTACAAGCATAGACTCCTTCCTCCATGAAAGCTTCCTCCACTCTCAGTTACAAAATTTACAAAAGAAAAACGAAAATAAAATCTAACCTAAACTACAAGTTAGCCTAAGAAACCATAGAATTTTCTCTGTATTTTCTGTGTCTCCTTCTCTGTTGCTCTGCAGGGGTATTTATAGGAGCTGGAAGAAGTAGAGTCCCAGTACAACTCTGTCCTGCAACTTGTTATCATGTTTGATCACCGAATATGTCTTATCTACGGATTGAATTGGAAAGTTTGATCAACATAAGAGTTGTAGGTCTTCAAGTCTTCTTTCTGGAACATCTTAAATCATCGGATTTTAATATCTGTAGCAAAAGTTATGATCTGAATACTAAAACATGTACAGTCTGAACCGAATTTATCTTTAAACTCTTCTCCTTTTATCTTTAGGATTGTCTTGCAAGCAACTAGGGTTGAGTAGAAGTCTATCCCTTCCCTCTTCTTTTAGTAATTGCAACTTTTATACTTGGTAATTTGCAACTTTTGCACTTGGGCTTGGATATGGGCTTTTGGGCTTCTTTTGAGGCTATATTTCTTTATTTTTATTTCTCAAGGCCTGCACACAATAAATAATAAAATATTAGTTAATTGTGCATGATTATATGAATAAATATGAAAATGTGATGATAAATATAATGATAAAAATGCACTTTTCACTACCAATCACAGGCTTGGCGGTCGACCGGGCCGGTCGACCGCCAGCTCAGCTGGCAAAGAGCCGTTGGCTCGAGTCTTCTGGCGGTCGACCGGGGCGGTCGACCCAGAAAACCCGAGAGCAACTGCTTACAGTCGGTCGACCGGGGCGGTCGACCGACAGACGTGCACAAATGTGCACGTCCTGGCACTGGCGCCGGTCGACCGGGCCGGTCGGCCGGTCAGCCTGAAACAGGAAAAACAGTATTTTTTTTTTGACTTAGAAAACTTTGTAAAATAGTTTTGGGTTTGAACAAACTTAAGTAACATGCTAGTAGGAGTATATAAACATGATCTAAACATGATATTTATTTTGTAAAACTTAGGGTAATGTAAATATCTACTAAGACATGAAACCAAATTTAAAACATGAAAACTTAAATACAAGACTCTCATTTTAACAAAACCAAATTGTGTATGTGTATCCTAGAGCCAATATCCAACACTCAAACTTTAACATTCTATTCTTACAATGATTCTAAAGACTTCAAGTTCTTCAAGAGGGCTTTCACCATATGATCTTCAAAACTTGATTCTTGAGCCCAAATTGAGTTGACTTGAGTCCAAAGCACCTTCCTTTAGGGAAGAATCCTTCTAGTTGAGTTAGAATCCTGAAACACACTTAAACAATAAACAATATTAGTACAAATAACTAATATGTTTTGTAATCATCAAAACACACTAAAAACGGGTGATTGTAACCTTGGGCCAACAGGTTCCCTGTGTGGTAAGTCCTGTGTGGACGATATAGTGAAAATCCTTCTGTGTGAAGGCGAGGATGTAGAGCTGGGTGCTCGAACCTCGAAACATATCCTTGTGTTTTTGTTTGATCCACTATCTCTGACTCTCTCTCTCTCTCTTATATTGTGTCTTGCATCATTTCATATTGTTCATTCATACTTATATGCTTGGTATTGCTTGTGTGTGCCCATACTTGTGTCCAACCAAGAGAGCTTTAAATAGCACCTCAACTTTTATTTAGAGGAATTTAGAGGTGATAGTCCAGAGCCCTTCACCGGGAATTCGACAACACTCTTTGGTTACACTAAGTGTGTTGCATTGAGTTTTTAATTCCGCATTATTTGTCATTAGATTAGCCGTATACCTACTCACCCCCTCTAGGTGTACTTTCAATTGGTATCAGAGCCTGCGCTCCTGATATTAGGTTTAACCACCTAGGAGTGAGATCTTGGTTGCTAATCTATAGTTACATTTGCACACATATAGTTTGCACTCATGGATAACCCTCCCGTGTTTGATATCTCTAAAATTGATATATGGAAGGTTAGGATGAGTTGGCATTTAAAAGCCATAAGCTGGAAAGTTACCTTGCCATTACCAAGGAATCTTACCTTAGTAATAGCAAGCATTTAAAGGCCAATGCACAAGCCCTAGAGGCACTTAGAAAATCACTTAGCAAAGAATATTTAAAAATGATTTCTCATTGTGATTCTGCCTTTGCAGTGTGAAACATTTTGACATCTCACGAGCTTCAATCGCAAATCAATGAGAAGAAGAAATCTAGTAGAGAAGAGTCCGACCAACGTTGCTTCATGGTCTAAGGGAATGACTCCTTTGAGCTAAACTCAGAAACTCAACTAGATGATAGTGCTAGTTCTTCAGGTGATGATTATGTTGATCCTGATGCATTGAATGAAGAACTATCAATTGTTTGTGAAAAATTGTTAGAAAAATATAAACTTTTGAAAAAGAAAAGTTTTCACTAAAAGAAGAAAATAAAAATTTATCTTCTAAACTTGACTTGGTTTTACAAGAGAGGGATGAGATTTCAAGTGAACGTGACTTACTTAAATCCCAACTTAACCTTGCCCTAAAAGAAAATGAAATTTTGAAAACCAAAAATGATTGTGACATTGTTTTGAAGAAAAATGAGGTTCTATCTTCAAAACTTGATTTTGTGTTAAAAGAAAATGAATCTTTAAAAAATAAAATTATTTCTATTTCAAACGAATTGGATTTGGTTTCCAAGAAAAATATTTCTTTGAAAAATGACTTAGATTCTCATGTTTGTCATGCTAGTATAACTTCACCATATAGTGTAACCATAGCATGCTCCACCTCTTCTTCACTTATTGAAAAGGTTATAAATATTTTGAAGAAGAATGTTGATTGTTTGGGCTCCACTTTGAACCAATGTGCCATGAACCGCACACGGTTGGAATCCATGTTTCGCAAGAAACAAATTCCACTTATGCATGCACACAAACCACGGCATACACATGCTCTTCACGTTCACACTCATAACACTATGTATGTGTTGGCCCAAAGGCCCATCACTCTAGTTTTGATGATGATCAACTCATGTAGTTATAGTACTAATGATCTTGTGTTTAATTAGTCTCAGATTTATGATCAAGATCTTAGTTGGTGTTTAGCGTCAACAAAGAATTTAAAGTCAAGTTTTGGAGCTAGCACGGTTTGATTCAAAAGCTTATGCATCAAGACCACATCAAGTACTCAAGAGAACTCTAGCTCTTTGGATCGTGTTTGGACCAAGTCAAGAAAGAGAAGAAGACTTCAAGTGAAGACTTCAAGATCAAGACTTGTGTCTAGGTTTGTTTTTATTAAGATTTTGTTTTTAGATAAAATGTAAAGGATAGAATAGTTGGTGGATTGCTCAAGTATACCATATACACTCACACACAAGATTTAGTTCTGTTTTCATAAAAGAATTTTTATTTTGGAAAAATACGAAGGAGTTTTCATTTTGGAAAAATACCAGTTTGGTTTTGGAATTTCTTATATACATGTCTTTAACCAAAACCATGTTTAGTACTTATAGTCAAAAACATAGATATTTCATCATGTATGTGTAGTGGATCATATCCATACACTCTATGCTTTAAAAGTGTTTAAATTATCTTATTTTTGTATTTGGAGAAGTTTTGGAAAAATAAGTTTTGGAAAAACCAATTTGGAAAAATACGGTTTTTGTTTTGAGCCAAATTTTCTAAGTTACAAAAATAGTTCAAATTATTTGTAACATGTCTTGATTTTGCTCAAACATGTTTGTTTATCAAAGTATAATACTAAACCTATTTTTGTAGAATTTTAGAGATTTTATGGGATTTTATTTTAAAATCAAAACCAAGTTTTTAATCCCTAAAAGACTTTTGTCTGGCTTCTGCCGTCGACCGGACCGGTCGACCAAGCTAGGAGTCGGTCGACCGACATGCACAGACGTGCACGCCAGGTTTGGTTGGAGGGCCGGTCGACCGACCCGGTCGACCGTCAGAGAGCTTCTGCTCTCTGGAAAGCCCCGGTCGACCGGGCCGGTCGACCGGCAGAGCTCTCTGCTCTCTGTTCCAGGCCGCGGTCGACCAGGCCGGTCGACCGAGGCTCCAACGGTCAGATTTCTGACCGTTGGCGGTCGACTGGGCCGGTCGACCGACAGCAGTCAGAGCTGCTGACTGGGCTGTAATGGCTAGTTTTTTGGGAGCCCTATAAATTGGGGTTTCTTAGACTATTTTGTGTAAGTTTGAGGAGAGTTTTAGACCTAGTTTTTCTCATTTATTTCAGAGTTTTCTCCACTTGTTTGAGAGCAAATATTTCCAATCAAAAAGGAAGTTTATCAAGAGTGTTTTCAAAGTGATTTCTTGTGTTTTCCTCCACACATTCCATCCTAGTTTTCTCACACAAAAACTTGAGCCATCCATTGCTATATTATCCTATAGGGGTCTTTGTTGTGAGAGGATTTTAGGTGATCAAAGTCTTGTGATCACTAAAGTTCTACTTTGTACTTTGAGGAGGCGGACTTGCGGGTTCGCGTTGTTTCGGGTTCTAGTGAGAACTCGGTGTTTGAGGTGCGGCCTCGGCGAGCTAGTGGGCTTGCGGTGTGTAGTTCTTGCGGGAACGAGTGAAGGGACTAGAGAGTCCAAGGAGTTCAAGTGTGAACTCGCCTTATAGTTGTTGCGGCACCAAGTGATCCGGTGGGATCGGTTTATAGTGGAAATCCTTCAAGTGTTGAAGGCGAGGACGTAGAGCAAGTGTGCTCGAACCTCGAAACAAATATCCCATGTTTGCGATTGCTCTCTCTATCTCTTACTTGTTTATATATTGCATGCTTATATTGCTTTCATCTTTATATGCTTGATATATATTTGTGCTCATATTGTTATATGCTTGGGGATTGTTTGCTAACACTTGTATTCAACCAAGAGAGCCAACGCGGCACCTCAACTCTTATTTAGAGGAATCTTGAGAAGTTAGTCCAGAGTCCTTCACGGGGAATCCGGCTACACTCTTGTGTTATACTTGTTATTTAGTTTAAGTAGTTTTAGTTTGCATAAATAGTTTTAATTCCGCATTATTGACCAATATATTAGCTAGTCACCTATTCACCCCCCTCTAGGTGATTACAGTTGGTATCAGAGCCATGAGCTCTTGATTTGGGTCTTACAACCTAGAGTTAAAGATCCCCATTATAGCTAATCACAACATTTGTACACTCACCATGGATTTCATGTCACCTCCCACCTTTGACATTCTTAACATCCAAACTTGGAAGGTTAAGATGTCTATGTACCTCAAAGGCCTAGGCATTCATGTTTATCTTGCTACCACTAAAGATTCATATGTTAATAATAGCAAGTATATTGAGGCTAACTCAAAAGCCATTCATGTTTTGAAGAGTACCCTAAACAATGATTATTTATGTATGGTTGCTAATCTTGACTCGGCTTTTGTAGTTTGGATCAAGGATTTCGTACTAGTTTGCAAGTTTATCATTAAAAGTAGTTGCGTTATTTCTTCATTTTGGTAGAGTTTTCAAATATGCTAAAATTATTTTCAAACTTGTTTTTGAAAACCCCTGCCCTTAAAAGGGTGTTGGATGGGCGATCATGCCTTGTATGCTCAAATTGAAAATTATTTTAACAAGTGCATGATAGGGTGGAAGGTATGAGTTTTACACTTGATTCTCATTGTGTTTTCAATTGGCATCACAATTGATATTTATTTTGTATACTCATATTTGTTTCTATATATGTATGCTTCAACTTCAAACAATATCAATTTAGATTGGTTTTTACATTTTCATACATATATATGTGTTTTGATTGTGCTTACTATATCTTTATATTTTTGAGCACAAATTTTATTATGCTAAGCTTGATTTAGTCCTTAATGACAATTATTTTTCAAATTGGTATCTTATACAAGCTTATGTATCGTTTTCATTAGTATTTTATAAAGGGCGAGAAAATTTCATGGTTTATCTTTCAATTGGTTTTGTTTAAAATTGGTATCTTGCTCCCACTCTTTATGTTGAAAAATGATATCTTAGTTTTCTATTGGTTTCCTATGCTCCTAATGAAAAATTATTTTCAATTGGTATATGTTTCATTTTCAATATTGGTATCAATAATCTTAAATTAATATTATTCTCTATTGGTATCTCTATTGCAAAATGACTTTAGTGTTTAACTAAAAAGATTGGTTTATATTTTTTTTTAATTGGTATCATGTTTCAGTTTCTATTGGTATCATAATTTTGGTATCAAAATGTTTTGATATTTAATGCTTACATGCAAGGAAAGCTTCACATCTTCTCTATATATATATTCATGTTGAGTGTATGTCATATTGAAGTCATTGACCTTTCTTTGGTATATAGTATACGTGTGTAGTAGGAGCTTCACATCTCCTTTTATACATTATATATTATGCTTTATGTGGTTAGAGTTTAGTCATCTCTTTTCATATAAATGCATGTATGTAAGGAGGGTTAACTTCACATCTTTCCTCTTCATGAATGTATATAGCATATATACCTTTATTGTTTTGATTTATGCAAAAAGGAAGAAAAATATTGTTTATGCCTTTAGTATTTGTACCCCTTTGTTGATGAATTGACAAAACGGGGGAGAGATATTTGGAGTTTAATATATGCATGTTTACTTCATATTTAATATGCATGTTTATTTTAATTTGTTATCTTTTACCATTGTATCAATAGCATCTTTTGTTGGTATCAAGAGTAACATTTTTTTTAAGAACATTTTATTTTAAAATTGATATCAAGAGCATGTTTATTTCATTGGTATCAAAGATCATGTTTATGTCATTTTCTTATTTTATGCATGTTTATGCATATCTATATTGAGCATTCATTGCATATCTTTATGTTTATTGCTATGCATGAGTTAAGGAGGAGCTTCTATGAAGCTTAACACTAATCCATGCATATATAACTCCATGAGTTTTGTCATCATCAAAAAGAGGGAGATTGTTGGCCCAGAGGCCCTTCACTCTAGTTTTGATGATGATTAACTCATGTAGTTATAGTTTACTAATAATCTTGTGATATTTAGTTTCAGATATTTGATCAAGATATTAGTAGGTGATTAGCTTCAACAAAGGTATTTTTGGAGCTTTCACATGTTGATTCAAGAGCTCGAGCGTCAAGATCGCATCTAGTACTCGGTTGAAGTCAAGCTCGGTGAATCACGTTTGTATCGAGTCGACTTGGAGACGGAGTTCTACAAGAAGACATCGGTTTGTTTAGTTTAAGATTGTGTTTAGATCATTGTAAAGATTAGATAGTGTTGATATGCTCAAGTTCACAATACACACAAGTTTCAAGTTTATTTGTTTGGTTTTCGGTTTAAACCGGTTTTGGTTTTTCACATATATAGTTTTCATGAATAGATAGAATCAAAAAAGTTTACATCGTTTAATGTATATTAGATTTGATCTATATACATCTATGCTTTATCTATTTAGAAAACTTATTTTGATAGTCTATTTCATGAGTTGGAGTTTTGTATTTAAATAAACTTATTTTTTGATTTCATGTCAAAAACATAGATATAATTCTTTATATGTATATTGGATTTATCCATATACAATATGCTTCAAAGTTGTTTCAATATCATGTTTTATATTTACATGTGTTTTGGAGAAATCGGATTTTCATTTCAAAAATTCAAGTTTTGAAAAATACGATTTTTGGTTTAAGGTAAAATTTTCAATCACACAAAAATGGTTCAAATTGTTTAAAATATGTTTGAATTTTACTCACACATATTTGTATTTCAAAGATATAATAAGAACATATTTTTGTGAAATTTATGTGTATTTTATGGGATTTTTGACCGAGGCAGAAGTCAGTCGACCGACGTGCACAGACGTGCACGACTGTTGGACTGGTGGGCCGGTCGATCGGGCGGTCAACCGTCCAGAGAGTTCTGCTCTCTGGAAATGGCCCCGGTCGACCAGCAGAGAGCTCTGCTCTCTGTAACCAGTTCCGGTCGACCGCTCGGTCGACCGGAAAGAGAGCCATTGCTCTTTGTTTCCAGCCGGTCGATCAGGCGGTCGACTGGAGGCACAACGGTCAGAAAAGTGACCGTTGCCTGGTCGACCGGCCGGTCGACCAGAAGGGCAAAAATTCCTTTTTCTGGCTGCCAACGGGCAGATTTGTTTGGGGCTATAAATACCCCATATTTGAGCTGGTTTTAGACAAGTTTTTTAAAAGCAAAATTCTCATTCTTTCTAGTGTTAAAAATACAAGTTTTTAAAAGAGTTTTGTGCCAAAAGATTTCATCTTCATTTGTTTTTAAAGGTTGGAAAAATCAAAGAAAAATAAGATATTTGGGATATTAGTTTTGATCTTCATTTTAATCTTATTTTAGTTGTTTCCCACGTATTTTTCTTTGTGTTTTTGTTTTCCAAACTCTTTATATTCTCACACTTAAGCTATATCCCTGTCTAATAGGATCTAGTTTTGTGAGAAAGATTTGGTTTGTGGTTGAGAGAGACCACCAAGTGTTGTAACCTTCTATACTTTGTGATATCCCTCTAGTGAGAGGTGATTGTGTTGATATCTCTCTAGTGAGAGATGATTGTGGAAGTGGAGTTTGCATCCCTCTAGTGAGAGGTGATTGAGTTGGAATCCCTCAAGTGTGAGGTGATTGTTCAGTTATGGCTTTGAGCCTTAGCCTTCTTGTGTGAGGTTGATATTTGTTTGGCTAAGTGCCTATCCCTCTAAGTGTAGAGGTGATTTCTGTTGTGTCTTACCTCAAGTGAGAGGTTGTATTTGTTGAGAGAGGAGTTGTTGTAACACCCCGCTCCCGGAATACGTACTTAGTTGCGTATTCAGATTTTTCGATCGTATTTTTCGATTTACTTCTTGTATTTGTTTTGTATTATGAATTATTTATATGAACGTTTTGTCTTGGATTTGGATTCGTGGACTCGGAGTCAGCCCTAGTCTGAACCGAGGGCCCGATCCTAGAGTATTGCTCGATTGGACATTCCGGTATTCCGAATTGACCGATTTTAGTTTTAAACATCATTTTCCAATATTCTAGATTTTCTATGATTTTCTGGAATTTCCTCAATTAAGTTGGGAATCTTCAAAACGGTGTCGACCAGTGCCGCTGACCGATTCCAGATTTTTAATTTATAAACTAATTGGAATTACTAAAAGTGTCTTTAGACATTATTTCTTAAAATCACATTTCCTATCTAAATACTTTTTCTGAGGATTTTATGAATTTATGAAAATTCCACCGGATTCGGTATCGGCCTTATCGCTGGTTGATTCCAGGATTTTTAGTTTACAATTGGAATTGAATTTCTGAATTCCGCTTTCACTTTACTTCTTAAAATTATATTTTATTCTTTAATACATTTTCTGGGATTTTTCAGAATTTATCAAAATCCGGCCGACCCGGTGTAGACCGGTATCGGCGGCTGACTTCCGGATTTTTAATTTGAAAACGGGATTTTATTTTGGAAAACCGATTTCATATTATTCCTCAGAATGACGTTTTCTACCTCCGGTTATTTTTGGGGATTTTTCTGGAACAGTCGATTTTCGCGGCCATAATATAATATTATTATTTTTCAAAATCTTATCTTCCTTCTCTTTCTTTCTTTTCTTTTCTCCACCGACCCTGCAAGCCCACTCCCCCACGTGGGCGACACACACCCCCCCCTCACTCATTAATTCCCTCTCCCATCACCAATCACTATCACTCTCTTTCTCCTTTTCTTTTTCTTTTTCTTTCCTTTTTCTTTTCTTTCCTTCTTCAATTTTTCTCTCTTCTTCTTCTTCTTTTTCTTCTTCTCCATGATGGCCGACGCCCAAGCAGCCACCACCGGAGCCACCACCGCCGGCCACCCTAGGCCGGCCACCACCCCTTCTTCCACAACTCCTCTCCAAACCAACACCATTTTCAACCTCCATCAACCACCAACAACCTCCAATTTCCACCAAACCCATCCACAATCTACTTCCATCTTCTCCAAAATTCTCCCTCTCCATCATCAAATTCTCCCCTTTATCACTCCATCACCACCTCCTCCTCCTTCTCCACTTCCCAACACCACCAATCACCATCACAACCACCACAACCACCACCACCATCACCTTCCACCTCCATCAAACACACCACCACCAAAACAACAACCCAAAACACCCTCCTTCTCCTCCACCCCGGGCACGCGCGCGGCCTCCCCGCGCCGCCGCCGCCGCCGCCGGCGGCCGGCCACCCACCTCCCTCCTCCTTCTTCTTCTTTTTTCTTTCTTTCTTTCTTTCTTTCTTTCTTTCATCTCCTTCAATTCATTCCCTAATTAAAACAAAGATTCCCCTCTTTCCGAAATACCCCCACTTCATTCCAAAAACTACTTCCCTCTATTTACATCAATACCCCACTCCTTTAAATCCCAATTTTATTTCATAATACACCTCATTTTCCCTCTCTTTTCCTACAACTTTCTCTCTCCTCTCTCTCTTCCTGGTTCCTCTTCCTATTCGTCTTCTCCATTTGGAAAATGACTCTTATCAGGGCCGGCCACTCCTTTTGGATTAAGGCCGTGCTCTTCTTCGTCGGCAAGACTCAAGGGCCGGCCACCCTTTTGGATTGGGGCCGTGCTCTCTTCGTCGGCAAGACTCAAGGGCCGGCCACTCCTTTTGGATTGGGGCCGTGCTCTTCTTCGTCGGCAAGACTCAAGGGCCGGCCACTCCTTTTGGATTGGGCCGTGCTCTTCTTCGTCGGCAAGACTCAAGGGCCGGCCACTCCTTTTGGATTGGGGCCGTGCTCTTCTTCGTCGGCAAGACTCAGGGGCCGGCCACTCCTTTTGGATTGGGGCCGAGCTCTTCTCCGTCGGTAACATCTCCGATGATTATTCCGGTAATCGTTTACGATTATTCCGGTAATCTGTAACGGTGATGCTTACAACGACAACACTTCCATCTTCATCATCATCCCCTCTACTAATTACCATCACCATCTTCACTTCCACCATTTACTGGTTTGGATTTGGAGTTGGGCCATCTCTGTGTCTCACCTTTCCCTGTCTCCCTCTCTTTTTCCATCTGTTGCTGGTTAGACGCGGAGTTTACCTTCTGCGTCTAGGCCATTCCATAACGCGGCCTTCGCGTTATTGTATCGGCACGACGCAAAGCTAAGTGCCCGCGTCTGTGTTCTATCCTTGTTAACACGACGCGGAGATAATACCCGCGTCTGTGTTCTCCTCGTTCTAACGCGACGCGGACCAACGACCGCGTCTGCGTTCTCCTCGTGTCCTGATTTGAACGCGGGTCTCGAGCCCCGCGTTTGGGCCCCTACGCAACGCGAACCCCGCGTCAGCTATTCCCACGTTTGTGATTCCCGTGTCTGTTATTCCCGCGACGCGACTCTCGCGTCTGTGATTCCTGCGTCTGCTATTCCCGCGACGCGACCCCGCGTCTGCGACCCCGCGTCTCACTTTCCAAGCCGCGGTCTCCCTGTGTCCCTTTCTCTCTCTAGGTAGGTTTCTCTCTCTAACTCTTTCTCTCTCCTCTTTACTTTCTCTCTCCTCATAATTATATATTATTTTATGGCGCGTGCGCGAGTTCCATGGATTCCAGACTTTTCGGCTTTCCGGTGATTTAGGCGAGTGTTCTCGCTCTCGCCTCCATTTGGTTTCCCCGCTTCGTCGGGTCGACATATATTTTATTCCCTGTTTCATGTATTTTGTATTGGGCTGAGTCCCTGTATCTGTGTATGGCCGAGTGCCAATATCTGGACATGTATTGCTCTGTGACGAATGCTTGTACTAGGGTAGTTACTTCTTGTACACATACCATGCCTGTGATGTATTCTACTGCTTCATACCATGCGTGGTCGATCCTTCAACCTCCGGTCACTCACTATCTCGAAAGGGAGGTGATTGGGACCGGCAGGTCTCTCAGTTCAGCCTCCGGTCCCTCACTGTCTCGAAAGAGGCGTGATTGGGATCGTCAGGTTTCTCAGCTCCGCCTGGTGAGCATGCTTAGCGCTCAGTACTTTATTCACTAAATTCGTTTAGGCGAGTTGCTGCCGGATTCCCCACTCGTATCTTAATCCGAGTGTCCCGGTAACCTCGCAGAGTGCATTAGTGTCTAAACTCTGTTCGCTGCCTGTGCCTCCAGCTTGTTCAGCTCCGCCTGGTTATCATGATCAGCGTTCAGCGCTTTACCACTAGATTCGTCTAGGCGAGTTGCTGCCGGATTTACCGCTCGTACTTCAGTCGAGTCGTCCCGGTAACCACGCCAGACGCTCCAGTGTTAAATACTGTTTGCTGTCTGTACTTCCAGCTTGCTCAGCTCCGCTTGGTCGTGCTCAACTACTATTCTACCACCGTGCCATTTCTTTATACCTGTCATTTATGCATGTTACTATTTAACACATGTATATCACCTGTCAACTGACTTGTTATCACCTAACACCTGACATGCTACTATTTGGCAAGACCCTTGTTATGGCATGACTTGCCACCGGATTATTATCAATCTCTTGACATGACTGGTTGCCTGTCTAATATCTCCATCTTGTCATGCTATCATTTGACACCCAGCATGACACACTTGACTCTCATGATTATCACGATAACGGGAATGATGACCTGACATCTTGATAGTACAACTGTACTCCTGTTGCACATGTGATACATTATAGTACGTACAGTACTCCTGATATTCCTGACTTGTTCTTGCTCATTCCCAGAATCTGATAAATCATCTAATAAATCATAAAATAATTCAACTTGCATCGGGTCGGGGGAAACATGCGGCTATCAATATGTGTTCGTGTTTACAGTGGTATTAGGCATGTTGTGCAACTAAAACTTCCAGTCTGACCTGTGGGCCTCCAGGCGACCGAGGGGAGTGCTGGCTCCCTCCTTCCTGTACCATCATGATAAGGGCATACATAAGTCCCTCCTGTTTGCCTTGCGGCGGGTTCCGTCACCAAGCAACGGAACAATCCTGGGCCGTGGTCCCGGGTATGTACGGGACCCACTGTAAACATAGTTCGTTGATACCCCCGCTGGTTTCCAATAACAACCTTGCTTTACTCGGATATGGATCTATGTGTGCTGGGACGCTAGTTCACATAGCTAGATATCAGGGTAAGACGAGTAATAATAAGAATAATAATAACCGGCTCTTTAAGTTGTAAGTAGAGGTATGTGGAATGGGACGCATACTGAAGCCTGCAACTTAAACGGCTATGAATCTGTGATATGTCTCACCATATTTGCTTGTACTGGATTTTACATCGGATTTCCGGTTTTATGGTTATTATTATATTAGCTGCTCATACCCTGCTTTATCCCTTGTATCCACTTGACTCCTGTTCATTATCTTATCATGCCCTGAGTACAGTCGGGTTGTATGTGCTTAGATTATGGTGACATAAGATAAGGGTATATAGATGAGGGTTTCCTTATTTGGATTATTCCTTCGACGTACTAGTCTTATGGAGCCGTGATCTGAAACCATACAACCAGATTTGCTCGCCCTCGGCTTTATTTGTTTTATCACTATACATGTGCTTACCCTTGCTCGCCACTTGGCTTTTACTTCACCACTCGCCTGGGGAGTTTCATCTGACTCCCCTGGATTCTCATGTCCAGGTCATGGAGATTGGAGCATGTGGATTCTCCCAGTTGCTGATCAGAGTGGCGCAGCGGTAGCGTGGATCTCCAGCAGACCGTCCAGAGTCTTATCCTTCCAGGCCCCCTGTGTGCCTCTCGAGTTTCCTTTAGTAAACTCGTGAGTGCCCTTTTGTACTATTCATCCATGTACATCTGCTTGTAATCTCGCAATTGCGCATGTCAGTGATGTAATATTCATGTAATATTGGATCACCTCTGGTGATAACTTTGTAATTGTACTCATATGTTGGAATGTATAATGCACCACTTGCTTCCGTACTCTGATTCTTGCCTGTACTGATGCTTAGCGTATATACGTGAAGGTACTTCTGACTTGCGTATATACGTTGCAGTAATGTCTCCGTATCCGCCAGGATCGGGGCGTTACAGGTTGGTATCAGAGCTTAGGCTTTCACCTCCTCAGTACGTCCAGACGGCAAATTAATGGTAATGGAATTTGCAACTGGAATGCATGAGTCCTGGTTATACAATCCAACTACAAGTACAGAGTTATCTATTTTCTTGATCATCTTTCCTTTGATCCCTAATCCTTCCTATCTTTCCCGGTTTTGGTTTTTCGAAGCCTTATACCAACTTAAGATATGGGTATACTAGAGAGGTAGTGGCTGGTTCTGGATGAAACTATTATGTGATCTCTTCGACCAACTCTATGAAAGTTCGGGTATTCTCAGAAGGGATCTGCTACCGGGTTATCTTTCAGAAGATGGTATTCGGGATTTTCTGCGGGTATTCTATATTCTCGGCTATATCTCTCAGAGTGATCGATGCCTGGTATTCGGAATTCATAATTATCGGTCTTCTTTATTCTGCTCAGAACTATCAGGGTTTTCTCTACCTTTGGTGTTCTGGCTCATTCTCAGAGTGATACTAAGTATGCAGCACAGCTGGAATTCTATTGCTATGCTATGTTATCAGTCAGTATTATTTGGCATCGTTCGGAGATTTATACAGCCGGAAGTGCAGAGGATGTCTATATTCTGATTGTTGTTCAGTCAACTTGAGAGCCCTACCTATAGTGTGTCATATCTTAATTGGTATAATTCCACCTTGTCCCCTTTGTGTTCATTTTACCCCTTACCGAAATTGCGAGGACGCAATTTTTTGTAAGGTGGATGGAATGTAACACCCCGCTCCCGGAATACGTACTTAGTTGCGTATTCAGATTTTTCGATCGTATTTTTCGATTTACTTCTTGTATTTGTTTTGTATTATGAATTATTTATATGAACGTTTTGTCTTGGATTTGGATTCGTGGACTCGGAGTCAGCCCTAGTCTGAACCGAGGGCCCGATCCTAGAGTATTGCTCGATTTGGACATTCCGATATTCCGATTTGATCGATTTCAGTTTTAAACATCATTTTCCAATATTCTAGATTTTCTATGATTTTCTGGAATTTTCCTCAATTAAGTTGGGAATCTTCAAAACCGGTGTCGACCAGTGCCGCTGACCGATTCCCGGATTTTTAATTTATAAACTAATTGGAATTACTAAAAGTGTCTTTAGACATTATTTCTTAAATCACATTTCCTATTTAAATACTTTTTCTGAGGATTTTATGAATTTATGAAAATTCCACCGGATTCGGTATCGGCCAGTATCGCTGGTTGATTCCAGGATTTTTAGTTTACAATTGGAATTGAATTTCTGAATTCCGCTTTCACTTTACTTCTTAAAATTATATTTTATTCTTTAATACATTTTCTGGGATTTTTCAGAATTTATCAAAATCCGGCCGACCCGGTGTAGACCGGTATCGGCGGCTGACTTCTGGATTTTTAATTTGAAAACGGGATTTTATTTTGAAAAACCGATTTCATATTATTCCTCAGGATGACGTTTTCTACCTCCGGTTATTTTTGGGATTTTTCTGGAACAGTCGATTTTCGCGGCCATAATATAATATTATTATTTTTCAAAATCTTATCTTCCTTCTCTTTCTTTCTTTTCTTTTCTCCACCGACCCTGCAGCCCACTCCCCCACGTGGGCGACACACACCCCCCCTCACTCATTAATTCCCTCTCCCATCACCAATCACTATCACTCTCTTTCTCCTTTTCTTTTTCTTTTTCTTTCCTTTTTCTTTTCTTTCCTTCTTCAATTTTTCTCTCTTCTTCTTCTTCTTTTTCTTCTTCTCCATGATGGCCGACGTCCAAGCAAGCCACCACCGGAGCCACCACCGCCGGCCACCCTAGGCCGGCCACCACCCCTTCTTCCACAACTCCTCTCCACACCAACACCATTTTCAACCTCCATCAACCACCAACAACCTCCAATTTCCACCAACCCATCCACAATCTACTTCCATCTTCTCCAAAATTCTCCCTCTCCATCATCAAATTCTCCCCTTTAATCACTCCATCACCACCTCCTCCTCCTTCTCCAACTTCCCAACACCACCATCACCATCACAACCACCACAACCACCACCACCATCACCTTCCACCTCCATCAAAACAACCACCACCAAAACAACAACCCAAAACACCCTCCTTCTCCTCCACCCCGGGCGCGCGCGCGGCCTCCCCGGCGCCGCCGCCGCCGCCGCCAGGCCGGCCGGCCACCGCCGGCGGCCGGCCACCCACCTCCCTCCTCCTTCTTCTTTTTTCTTTCTTTCTTTCTTTCTTTCATCTCCTTCAATTCATTCCCTAATTAAAACAAAGATTCCCCTCTTTCCGAAAATACCCCCACTTCATTCCAAAAACTACTTCCCTCTATTTACATCAATACCCCACTCCTTTAAATCCCAATTTTATTTCATAATATACCTCATTTTCCCTCTCTTTTTCCTACAACTTTCTCTCTCCTCTCTCTCTTCCTGGTTCCTCTTCCTATTCGTCTTCTCCATTTGGAAAATGACTCTTATCAGGGCCGGCCACTCCTTTTGGATTGGGGCCGTGCTCTTCTTCGTCGGCAAGACTCAAGGGCCGACCACTCCTTTTGGATTGGGGCCGTGCTCTTCTTCGTCGGCAAGACTCAAGGGCCGGCCACTCCTTTTGGATTGGGGCCGTGCTCTTCTTCGTCGGCAAGACTCAGGGCCGGCCACTCCTTTTGGATTGGGGCCGAGCTCTTCTCCGTCGGTAACATCTCCGATGATTATTCCGGTAATCGTTTACGATTATTCCGGTAATCTGTAACGGTGATGCTTACAACGACAACACTTCCATCTTCATCATCATCCCCTCTACTAATTACCATCACCATCTTCACTTCCACCATTTACTGGTTTGGATTTGGAGTTGGGCCATCTCTGTGTCTCACCCTTTCCCTGTCTCCCTCTCTTTTTCCATCTGTTGCTGGTTAGACGCGGAGTTTACCTTCTGCGTCTAGGCCATTCCATAACGCGGCCTTCGCGTTATTGTATCGGCACGACGCAAAGCTAAGTGCCCGCGTCTGTGTTCTATCCTTGTTAACACGACGCGGAGATAATACCTGCGTCTGTGTTCTCCTCGTTCTAACGCGACACGGACCAACGACCGCGTCTGCGTTCTCCTCGTGTCCTGATTTGAACGCGGGTCTCGAGCCCCGCGTTTGTGGCCCCTACGCAACGTGAACCCCGCGTCTGCTATTCCCGCGTTTGTGATTCCCGTGTCTGTTATTCCCGCGACGCGACTCTCGCGTCTGTGATTCCTGCGTCTGCTATTCCCGCGACGCGACCCCCGCGTCTGCGACCCCCGCGTCTCACTTTCCAAGCCGCGTCTCCCTGTGTCCCTTTCTCTCTCTAGGTTTCTCTCTCTAACTCTTTCTCTCTCCTCTTACTTTCTCTCTCCTCATAATTATATATTATTTTATGGCGCGTGCGCGAGTTCCATGGATTCCAGACTTTTCGGCTTTCCGATGATTTAGGCGAGTGTTCTCGCTCTCGCCTCCATTTGGGTTTCCCCGCTTCGTCGGGTCGACATATATTTATTCCTGTTTCCATGTATTTTGTATTGGGCTGAGTCCCTGTATCTGTGTATGGCCGAGTGCCAATATCTGGACATGTATTGCTCTGTGACGAATGCTTGTACTAGGGTAGTTTACTTCTTGTACACATACCATGCCTGTGATGTATTCTACTGCTTCATACCATGCGTGGTCGATCCTTCAACCTCCGGTCACTCACTATCTCGAAAGGGAGGTGATTGGGACCGGCAGGTCTCTCAGTTCAGCCTCCGGTCCCTCACTGTCTCGAAAGAGGCGTGATTGGGATCGTCAGGTTTCTCAGCTCCGCCTGGTGAGCATGCTTAGCGCTCAGTACTTTATTCACTAAATTCGTTTAGGCGAGTTGCTGCCGGATTCCCCACTCGTATCTTAATCCGAGTGTCCCGGTAACCTCGCAGAGCGCATTAGTGTCTAAACTCTGTTCGCTGCCTGTGCCTCCAGCTTGTTCAGCTCCGCCTGGTTATCATGATCAGCGTTCAGCGCTTTACCACTAGATTCGTCTAGGCGAGTTGCTGCCGGATTTACCGCTCGTACTTCAGTCGAGTCGTCCCGGTAACCACGCCAGACGCTCCAGTGTTAAATACTGTTTGCTGTCTGTACTTCCAGCTTGCTCAGCTCCGCTTGGTCGTGCTCAACTACTATTCTACCACCGTGCCATTTCTTTATACCTATCATTTATGCATGTTACTATTTAACACATGTATATCACCTGTCAACTGACTTGTTATCACCTAACACCTGACATGCTACTATTTGGCAAGACCCTTGTTATGGCATGACTTGCCACCGGATTATTATCAATCTCTTGACATGACTGGTTGCCTGTCTAATATCTCCATCTTGTCATGCTATCATTTGACACCCAGCATGACACACTTGACTCTCATGATTATCACGATAACGGGAATGATGACCTGACATCTTGATAGTACAACTGTACTCCTGTTGCACATGTGATACATTATAGTACGTACAGTACTCCTGATATTCCTGACTTGTTCTTGCTCATTCCCGGAATCTGATAAATCATCTAATAAATCATAAAATAAGTCAACTTGCATCGGGTCGGGGGAAACATGCGGCTATCAATATGTGTTCGTGTTTACAGTGGTATTAGGCATGTTGTGCAACTAAAACTTCCGGTCTGACCTGTGGGCCTCCAGGCGACCGAGGGGAGTGCTGGCTCCCTCCTTCCTGGTACCATCATGATAAGGGCATACATAAGTCCCTCCTGTTTGCCTTGCGGCGGGTTCCGTCACCAAGCAACGGAACAATCCTGGGCCGTGGTCCCGGGTATGTACGGGACCCACTGTAAACATAGTTCGTTGATACCCCCGCTGGTTTCCAATAACAACCTTGCTTTACTCGGATATGGATCTATGTGTGCTGGGACGCTAGTTCACATAGCTAGATATCAGGGTAAGACGAGTAATAATAAGAATAATAATAACCGGCTCTTTAAGTTGTAAGTAGAGGTATGTGGAATGGGACGCATACTGAAGCCTGCAACTTAAACGGCTATGAATCTGTGATATGTCTCACCATATTTGCTTGTACTGGATTTTACATCGGATTTCCGGTTTTATGGTTATTATTATATTAGCTGCTCATACCCTGCTTTATCCCTTGTATCCACTTGACTCCTGTTCATTATCTTATCATGCCCTGAGTACAGTCGGGTTGTATGTGCTTAGATTATGGTGACATAAGATAAGGGTATATAGATGAGGGTTTCCTTGTTTGGATTATTCCTTCGACGTACTAGTCTTATGGAGCCGTGATCTGAAACCATACAACCAGATTTGCTCGCCCTCGGCTTTATTTGGTTTTATCACTATACATGTGCTTACCCTTGCTCGCCACTTGGCTTTTACTTCACCACTCGCCTGGGGAGTTTCATCTGACTCCCCTGGATTCTCATGTCCAGGTCATGGAGATTGGAGCGTGTGGATTCTCCCAGTTGCTGATCAGAGTGGCGCAGCGGTAGCGTGGATCTCCAGCAGACCGTCCAGAGTCTTATCCTTCCAGGCCCCCTGTGTGCCTCTCGAGTTTCCTTTAGTAAACTCGTGAGTGCCCTTTTGTACTATTCATCCATGTACATCTGCTTGTAATCTCGCAATTGCGCATGTCAGTGATGTAATATTCATGTAATATTGGATCACCTCTGGTGATAACTTTGTAATTGTACTCATATGTTGGAATGTATAATGCACCACTTGCTTCCGTACTCTGATTCTTGCCTGTACTGATGCTTAGCGTATATACGTGAAGGTACTTCTGACTTGCGTATATACGTTGCAGTAATGTCTCCGTATCCGCCAGGATCGGGGCGTTACAGTTGTGTACTCCCAAATTGTATTTTCCAAATCCTCAGTGGAGGTTCCCTGTGTGGGAAGTCCTGTGTGGACGATATAGTGAAAATCCTTCTGTGTGAAGGCGGGGACGTAGAGCTGGATGCTCGAACCTCGAAACATATCCTTGTGTTTACGTTTGATCCACTATCTCTAACTCTCTCTCTTATATTGTGCCTTGCATCATTTCATATTGTTCATTCATACTTATATGCTTGGTATTGCTTGTGTGTGCCCATACTTGTGTTCAACCAAGAGAGCTTCAAATAGCACCTCAACTCTTATTTAGAGGAATATAGAGGAGATAGTCCAGAGCCCTTCACCGGGAATTCGGCTACACTCTTTGGTTACACTAAGTGTGTTGCATTGAGTTTTTAATTCCGCATTATTTGTCATTAGATTAACCGTACACCTATTCACCCCCCTCTAGGTGTACTGTCAAGTTTGTCGTTTGTAGCTTGGGAGAGGTCAATGTATTCTATGAAAAACACCTAGAGGGGGGTGAATAGGTGTAAATACTAATCTAACAATCTTTTTAAACAATTATGAATGAATGATGCAACGATCACTCAAAACAAGACTGAGAGCCGAATACCCGGTGAAGGGTTCTGAACTCCTTCCTCGTGATTCCTCTAAATAAGTGTTGGAGGTGCGTATTGCAATCTTGTTGCATGAGTTATGATCGACAATATATCAAGAAATGAATAATATGCAATGATGATGTGCACACAAGATATATCACAAGCAATATCACAAACTAGAAACAATGAGTAAAAGATAGCAATTGAAAGTAAAGCGAAATAGAGAGTAAGAGAAAAAGACAATCGCAAACACAAGAATTTGTTTCGAGGTTCGAGCCACCGCTCTACTCCCCGCCTTCACCTCCGTGAAGGGTTTTCACTATCCACCGAGGACGCTTACAAGGTCTACCAAAGACCGGAGCACCGAGCTCCACCACTTACAAGAACCTCTACCGAAGAGGTGTATCCACAAGATGAACAAAGAGTAACAAGTAGCCAAGTGATCTCTAAAATGATCACAAACTTTTTACAAACACTTCTCTCTTTACAACTTCCTTATAGATTGAGTAGGGAATTTTGGCTCTAAGAAGTGTAGTGAGAAAAACTCAGTTGTAGAATGATTTTTGCTAGAAAACACAACTGAAAACAAGCTCAAGAATGAATGGGAAAATGGAGAGCTTTAAACACTTTTCTTCTCTTTTTAAAACTTTGAAAACTTAAGGATTTTTCTTGGTGTTTTGCAAGAGACTATTCTCCTCTATTTATAGGGAGAGGAAAGTGTTAAAATCAATTTATTTTAAACTTATTTGATCTGGAAAAGATCTCCAAAAACTCAGAAAAAGTCTGCCAAAAACAGATTTATAAAACAGATTTCAGATTGCACCAAAGAGGAAAGAGCCATTGGGGCTTTGCAGGCCTGGCGGTCGACCGGTCCGGTCGGCCGTCCGCCCTGCTGGCAAGAAGCCGTTGGGCTCGGGTCGACCGTTCGGTCGACCGTCCTCTAAAATGAAACACAATTTTCTGAAGGCGGTCGACCGGGCGGTCGACCCAGAAAACCCGAGAGCAAACTGCTTTCAGTCGGTCGACCCGACGGTCGGCCGACAGACATGCACAAGCGTGCACGTCCTGGATACAAGCTCCGGTCGACCGGTCCGGTCAGCCGGTCTTGCCTGAAACAGAAAAACAGCAAGAAACAGAACTTGGAATTTTTGTAAAACATTTTGAAGTAAAGATAGCTAAGTATCATGCTAGGGAAGTATAAACATACATGATTTAAACATGATATATGTCTTTGTAAAAATTAGAGTCATGTATATTGTCAAGGCATGAAACTTAGAAACAAAAGCTTTAATCATGAAAACTTGTATACAAAAATGTGTGTGTATACTAGAGCCAATTTTTCAAAACTCAAACTTTAACAAATTATTTCTTACATTGGTTCTAAGGACTACAAGTTCTTCAAGTGGGCTTATCCATATGTTCTTGAAAGCTTGATTCTTGAGCCCGAATTGAGGTGACTTGAGTCAAAACACCTTCCTTTAGGGAAGAAAACTTCTAGTTTCATTAGAACCCTGAAGCACACTAAAACAACAAATATTATTAGTACAAATAACTAATATGTTTTGTAATCATCAAAACACACTAAAACGGGTGATTGTAACCTTGGGCCAACAATCTCCCCCTTTTTGATGATGACAAAACATATAAGTTGTTTAAACAAAAATGAAAGAAGAGCTTGGAAGCTCCCCCTCAAATAATGCTATGTATAAAGAATGACTATGAAAAGCAAGATACATAAAGCATTGAAACCACAATAGTTTTTGTCAAAAACTCAATAACCAACAAACTTATTCTTTTTCTCCCCCTTTTTGTCATACATCAAAAAGGGTCAAACAAAACAAAAAAAATGTTTTAAGAATCCATAATGCAAACATTCAACTCACCACAAATAAAAGAGAATCTAGCATAATCTAATGGCTTAGTAAAAATATCGGCAAGTTGAAAATCGGTAGAAACATAATCAATATCAATATCACCTTTCTCATAATGATCTCTAAGAAAGTGATATCTAATGTCAATGTGTTTGGTTTTACTATGTTGATTTGCATTCTTTGTCATATGAATTGTACTAGTATTATCACAAAATATTTTAACATGATCAAAATGCAAATCATAGTCAAGGAGAGTATGTTTCATCCAAAGAACTTGTGCACAACAAGCTCCGGCTGCAACATACTCTGCCTCGGCGGTTGATAGGGCTACCAAATTTTGCTTTTTGGAAGACCAAGATACAAGACAATTACCAAGGAATTGACATGTTCCACTTGTACTCTTCCTATCACCCTACAACCCGCATAGTCAGCATCCGAAAAACTCGTCATAGAAAATTGACCGGTTTTCGGATACCACAAACCCATTTCAATAGTGCCCTTAAGGTATCTAATTATGCGTTTAATCGCAATTATGTGAGACTCTTTAGGACAAGATTGAGAACGTGCACAAAGACAAACAAAAAACATAATATCCGGCCTACTAGCCGTTAAATATAACAAACTACCTATCATACTACGATAAAGTTTAATGTCTACACTTTTACCTTGTTCATCCTTATCAAGCTTTGTGGTTGTTGCCATAGGAGTTTTGCTTACTTTAGATCCTTCAAGCCCGAACCTTTTGATTAGTTCCTTTGTGTACTTGGCTTGATTGATGAAGATCACATCCTTCCTTTGCTTGATTTGGAGTCCAAGGAAATAGTTGAGTTCCCCATCATAGACATTTCAAATTCTTCCTTCATGCATGATTCAAAAGCTTGGCAAAGAGATTCATTAGTAGAACCAAAAATAATATCATCTACATAAATTTGCACAATAAGAAAATCATTTTCTACATGTTTTGTAAACAAAGTTGTGTCAATTTTTCCTTTCTTAAAACCATTTGAAATTAAAAATGAAGAAAGTCTTTCATACCAAGCCCAGGAGCTTGTTTTAAACCATAAAGAGCTTTATCTAATTTAAACACAAAATCCGGATGTGTAGGATCAACAAACCCGGGGGGGTTGTTCAACATACACCTCCTCTTCAATAAAACCATTTAGAAAAGAACTTTTAACATCCACTTGAAACAATTTAAAATCTTTATATGAGGCAAATGCTAGTGTCATCCGTATGGCTTCAAGCCGTGCTACGGGTGCAAAGGTTTCTTCAAAATCGATTCCTTTGATTTGAGTGTAACCTTGGGCAACTAACCTAGCTTTGTTTCTAACTACGTTACCCGATTCATCCAACTTGTTCTTAAAGATCCACTTAGTACCAATCATTGGTCTATCGTGGGGCCTAGGAACAAGGTGCCAAACTTGGTTGCGCTCAAATTGATTGAGCTTCTCTTGCATGACAAGCAACCAATATGAATCAGCCTCGGCTTCGAGGACGTTCTTGGGTTCAACATGAGAAATAAATGCATAATGACCACAAAAATTAGGAAGTTTAGAGCGAGTGGTTACCCCTTTTGATACTTCACCTATGACGAGGTCCTTGGGATGATGAGGATTGTATCTCCAATCCATTGGAAGTTGTTGAGTAGGCTCCACTTCATTTGTTTGATTTTCATTTCCTTGAGCCTCTTCTACTTTAGCTTTACTTCCTTCATCATCCTTTGGCTTGTCTCTCATAGTAGGTGTATCCTCCAAGGTCACTTTCTCCAAGCCTTCATCCAATGCATCTATTTCTACAACATTCTTAACAAACAAGTTAGATTCTTCAAACTTAATATGTATAGATTCCTCAATAGTCAAAGATGATCTATTGAAGTTCTATAAGCCTTGCTAGTGTTAGAATAACCAACAAAAATAGCCTCATAAGATCTAGCATCAAATTTTCCTAAATTATCTTTCGTATTTAAAACAAAGCACTTGCATCCAAAAACCTTGAAATATGAAACATTTGGTTTTCTAGAAAAGTACATTTCAAAAGAAGTTTTTGAAGTATTTTTACACAAGAAAACACGATTTGATATATAGCATGATGTATTAATGGCCTCGGCCCACAAATAATGATGTAAACCATATTCACTAAGCATTGTCCTAGCCATCTCTTGTAATGTTCTATTTTTCCGTTCAACTACTCCATTTTGTTGTGGAGTTTTAGGACAAGATAGTTCATGCTTTATTCCATGTTCTTCACAAAAAGTGGTAAAGGGTAGGTTAATGAATTCACCTCCTTTATCACTTCTTATTCTTAAAATTGAAGTATGTTTTTCCTTTTCAACTCTTTTCTTAAAGGCTTGAAAATGTGAAAAGGCTTGATTTTTATGTTCCAAAAAGAAAACCCAAGTAAAACGTGAAAAGTCATCAATCAAAACAAATGCAAAACGATTCCCACTTAGACTTTTGGTTTGAGTAGGACCAAATAAATCCATATGGATTAACTCCAAGGGACGTGATGTCATGATATCCTTGATTGACTTGAAGGAAGACTTGGTTTGTTTCCCAAATTGACATGCGTCACAAACTCGGTCCTTTTCAAAATTCAAGTAAGGAATACCTTTTACCATTTCCTTTGTGTTTAACCTAGATATATGGTCAAAAGAAATGTGGCCTAATCTTCTATGCCACAACTAAGAGTCATCATCGAGGGCTTTTAAACAAGTAATATTACAAGACATATTAGACATATCAATCATATAAATATTGTTTTCACGAAAACCGGAAAATACACAATTATTAGACATTCTATCAATAACTTTACAAACTACATTATCAAAAACAACATCAAAACCTTTATCACAAAGTTGACTAACACTCAAGAGATTATGCTTGAGGCCATCAACTAAAACTACATTTTCTATTAAAGGGGATGTACCAAGTTTAACATTACCAATACCTATGATTTTACCCTTGGCATCATCTCCGAAGGTGACGGTGCCACCTTCATGGTATCTTGATAGGGTTGCAAAGTTGTTGATGTCCCAAGTCATGTGCCTTGAGCAACCACTATCAAGATACCACAATCCTCTATGTCGTTGGGCTTTGGAAGGTACCTACATCATTTAACAAATTCATTAATTTTGGTACCCAAATTTTTTTGGGTCCTTGAAAGTTAGTGTTTCGAACCCAAACATTATGACGAGATGCATTAAGTCTATCATAGCAAAAATTAGCTAGGTGTCCTTTACGCCCACAATGTGAACATGAAACACTTTACCATACATGAATGCATGATGTGTGTGTGAAGTGTGAGCATGTTTTGGGGGTTTGCCACGATATAAAGGTTGTGTGGTATGAGCATGAGCATGGAAAGCATTTTCTTAGGGGCTTGTTTCTTAGGAAACATGGCCTCAATCTTCTTCTTATCAAACTCACAATTTTTCAAAATAATTCCTAATGAATCTATTCTTTCTTTAAGCATGAAAATTTCATTAAAATCAACTAGTGGGGACTTGCCTTTACAAGAAATCTTATACTTATCAAAATCATTTTGAGTAGTAACTAAAGTAGAGAGCAAGTCATCTTTTTCTTTAGAAAGGGTAAATACTTGATGATTAAGAGACTCATTTTCCTTCTTCATTTTTAAGTACTTTTTCTTTAGAAAATCATAGTTATGTGATAATTCTACAAAAGCTTCTCCTAGTTCATCCATGGAAAGTTCATCATTAAAAGAAGTGGAAGGGGTTACCTTGCTTGTGCTTTCATTTGCCATGAAGCACATGTTGGCGGTGTCGATTTCCTCCTCGGATTCGCTCTCGGAATCCCATGTAGCCTTCATTGCTTTCTTCTTGAAGGGCTTCTTGGAAGTGGAAGGCTTTGCTTTATCCGGGCACTCCGCAACAATGTGACCCGGTCTTTGGCAATTGAAGCAAATAATTTTTCTTTCTTCTTTGCCTCCTTGCCATCTCCTTCTTCCTTGGAATTTAGCCTTGTTGTACATCCTCCGGACGTTCTTCACAAGAAGTGAGAGCTCTTCGTCATCTTCTTCTTCATCGTCATCATCGGAGTGTGTGGATTGACATTTGAAGGCTATTATCTTCTTCTTGGAAGGAGCCATGTCCTCCCTAGCTTTTCTCTCCATCTCATGGGTTTTGAGGTTCTCAATGAGACCAATTAGCTCCATCTCCTCCTTGTCATTGAGTTCCTTCAAGGTAGTTGCTTTCACTTCCCATGAAGGAGGAAGAGCCCGGATGATCTTTCTTACTCTTTAGTCGTTGTTGATACCATCACCTAGAGAAGAAAGTCCATTAGTGATCTTTGTAAATTTTGTAACCATACTATCTATGGTTTCATTCTCTTGCATGCAAAAGTTCTCATATTGGGACCGAAGAAGGTCTATCTTAGCCCTCTTCACTTGTGAAGTCCCCTCATGTGTCACTAGCAAGTGTGTCCAAATCTCAAATGCGAATTTGCAATGGATGACTCTGGCAATGTCATTGATTGAGGCAAAACTTGCACAAAAAATATGGAATTACAGAACTTAGAATGAAGATGTGCAAGTGCTCAATTCTTCCGCGATAGCAAGTGGTTATGCGGGTCGTGATCCACAAGGAGGGTTTTGCGATAGAAGCGTTTATATTCTTTATTGAAATCGTAGTGAAAACAAAACGAAAGTTCTTCTTTGTTTCTTAAGTTAAGAAAATGAAAAAGAAAGTTATGTTAAAGTTAGAAAGAAAATGAGAGATGAAGAAGTGGAGAAATTCAGAAAACGAAGAAAGCGATTATGTACAAATGATTATCTACAAAGAAGTGGGAAAGAAGTGATTTAGAAGATATGGTATTTATGATTTAATTTACAGAAATAAAAGAAAAGAAATACAAATAATTACTCACCTTCTTTTCACCAAAAGCTTACCTTGAGTCTTTGTGACGATGTTACCTTGAATTGGAGGCAATCAGCGCATAGCCCGTAAGAGTTGATTTTTTGGTCTCTTCCACATTACATCATCAAGATACTCAAGCATGAAATGATATAGAGAGACTCACAATCCCATCGTTATGAGCTATCGGTGGCACTCACAAAAGTAAGGCTCTTTCGATGCTTTAGACTCACTTGGAAGACAGTTGTACCAAAAAGAAAAGTGAAGTAGAAAAGAAGAAGAAGAAGAAAACTAAAAAAAAGTACATATGAAGAAAAAACATCGATTCGATTTCATAACGATCAAAGAAAAGAAATAAACCTTACACCATTGTCACTTTTAGCTCAAGCTTCATTCTTGTTCTTCGATGAAAGTCGATCTCCTCTGAATTACATAAATAAAAACTAAAATTACATGAACAAGAAAAACAAAAACCTAAACTAAGAAATGAAAAAATAGTCTAAATCCTAACTCTGCATTGGCGTCCCTTTTGCCTTTGAATGCAGGTATTTAAAGGAGAAATGGAGAGGGTAGAGGAGTATGAAGATAAGTAAATCTGGCAATTTTTGAACTCCCCTTATCTTCAAACTTGATTTGAGGTGGATATTCAGTTCTGATCTGTAGTTTGTTGGCGTATTGATTGCTGAATATCACTTATCAAATGACAGAATTAGAAATAATGATCAACATAAGAGTTGTAGCTCTGTAAGTCTTCTTTCTGGATTATCTTGAATCATCAGAATTGATATTCTGTAGCAAAAGTTATGATTCGAATACTAAAATGTATCCAGTCAGAATCTGAATCAAACTTGCTTCATCTCATCCGTTGATCTTCTCTCTATCCATTTATCTCTCTGTATTTGATATTATCCTCAGTTGATCTTTGCTTCAACCGATCGATTCTGAGAGGATTCTTCTCAACCGGTTTTCAACCTCTTGATTTTGCCCTGATTCACTGAGTTCGAATTAATTCTGATTTAACTCAGAATTTAGTGGGCTTTTGAGCTCATTTCTCTTCATTCTCCTTAAGGAATGGGCCTGCAAATAAATTAACATTTAATTAGGACAATGCAGATTTTATTCTATAATAAGTATGAAAATATGATACTAAATGTGCAACATTAGCGACCGAGGGCTTGAAGTAGTGCATAATGAGCCCTAGCATTGGCATCAAATTCCTTAGTCTCAATTTCGGACCAAGTGGATTCATCACCGGGGGGTGCACTAAAGGGTTTGGTCACGGCCTTTGCAACTCGACTTCCTAGAGATTGCAAGAAAACGATCATCTTAACCTTCCATATGGGAAAGTTAAGTCCATCAAACTTAGGAGGGGTCTTAATACCATCGGTCATTTTTACTAAGTGAGAGTGAATGAGAAATGAATACAGTGATTAGCAAATAGAGGATCTCTCTAAGGTTGTTAAGCCAAGAGCCTAGAGACCTACGCTCTGATACCAATTGAAAAATACTTAGAGGGGGGTGAATAGGTGTAAATGCTAATCTAACAATCTTTTTAAACAATTATGAATGAA
The DNA here is from genome assembly GCA_038442645.1 of Agave tequilana. Lineage (NCBI taxonomy): Eukaryota > Viridiplantae > Streptophyta > Magnoliopsida > Asparagales > Asparagaceae > Agave > Agave tequilana. Next base: position 180,008 of record JAVJIF010007622.1, read on the forward strand.
TGATGCAACGATCACTCAAAACAAGACTGAGAGCCGAATACCCGGTGAAGGGTTCTGAACTCCTTCCTCGTGATTCCTCTAAATAAGAGTTGGAAGTGCGTATTGCAATCTTGTTGTATGAGTTATGATCGACAATATATCAAGAAATGAATAATATGCAATGATGATGTGCACACAAGATATATCACAAGCAATATCACAAACTAGAAACAATGAGTAAAAGATAGCAATTGAAAGTAAAGCGAAATAGAGAGTAAGAGAAAAAGACAATCGCAAACACAAGAATTTGTTTCGAGGTTCGAGCCACCGCTCTACTCCCCGCCTTCACCTCCGTGAAGGGTTTCCACTATCCACCGAGGACGCTTACAAGGTCTACCAAAGACCGGAGCACCGAGCTCCACCACTTACAAGAACCTCTACCGAAGAGGTGTATCCACAAGATGAACAAAGAGTAACAAGTAGCCAAGTGATCTCTAAAATGATCACAAACTCTTTACAAACACTTCTCTCTTTACAACTTCCTTATAGATTGAGTAGGGAATTTTGGCTCTAAGAAGTGTAGTGAGAAAAACTCAGTTGTAGAATGATTTTTGCTAGAAAACACAACTGAAAACAAGCTCAAGAATGAATGGGAAAATGGAGAGCTTTAAACACTTTTCTTCTCTTTTTAAAACTTTGAAAACTTAAGGATTTTTCTTGGTGTTTTGCAAGAGACTATTCTCCTCTATTTATAGGGAGAGGAAAGGGTTAAAATCAATTTATTTTAAGCTTATTTGATCTGGAAAAGATCTCCAAAAACTCAGAAAAAGTCTGCCAAAAATAGATTTATAAAACAGATTTCAGATTGCACCAAAGAGGAAAGAGCCATTGGGGCTTTGCAGGCCTGGCGGTCGACCGGTCCGGTCGGCCGTCCGCCCTGCTGGCAAGAAGCCGTTGGGCTCGGGTCGACCGTTCAGTCGACCGTCCTCTAAAATGAAACACAGTTTTCTGAAGGCGGTCGACTCAGAAAACCCGAGAGCAAACTGCTTTCAGTCGGTCGACCCGACGATCGGCCGACAGACATGCACAAGCGTGCACGTCCTGGATACAAGCTCCGGTCGACCGGTCCGGTCGGCCGGTCTTGCCTGAAACAGAAAAACAGTAAGAAACAGAACTTGAAATTTTTGTAAAACATTTTGAAGTAAAGATAGCTAAGTATCATGCTAGGGAAGTATAAACATACATGATTTAAACATGATATATGTCTTTGTAAAAATTAGAGTCATGTATATTTGTCAAGGCATGAAACTTAGAAACAAAAGCTTTAATCATGAAAACTTGTATACAAAAATGTGTGTGTGTGTATCCTAGAGCCAATTTTCCAAAACTCAAACTTTAACAAACTATTTCTTACATTGGTTCTAAGGACTACAAGTTCTTCAAGTGGGCTTCTCCATATGTTCTTGAAAGCTTGATTCTTGAGCCCGAATTGAGGTGACTTGAGTCAAAACACCTTCCTTTAGGGAAGAAAACTTCTAGTTTCATTAGAACCCTGAAACACACTAAAACAACAAATATTATTAGTACAAATAACTAATATGTTTTGTAATCATCAAAACACACTAAAACGGGTGATTGTAACCTTGGGCCAACATTCTACACTGCAAAGACAGAATCACAATGAGAAACCATAGATAAATATCTTTGCTAAGTGAATGCTTTAGTGCATCTAGGGCTTGTGCATTAACTTCAATGTATTACCAAAATAGATTATCTTGGTAGTGACAAGATAGACATGCAAACCTAGGGTTTTTAAATAAGCACTCATCCTAAGCTTCCATATATCGATGTTAGAAACATTAAATATTGGAGGGGCAAGGTGATCATGAGTGTATAAATAATATGTGTGCAAATGCAAATCTAAATTAGCAAGCCAAAATCTCACTCCTAGGTGGTTAAACCTAATATCGCGTAGGCTCTATACCAATTGAAAATATACCTAGAGGGGTGAATAGGTGTATGAGCTAATCTAATGACAAATAATGCGAAATTAAAAACTAATTACAATACACTATGTGTAACCAAAGAGTGTAGCCGAATTCCCGGTGAGGGGCTTTGGATTATCTCCTCTAGATTCCTCTAAATAAGAGTTGAGGTGCTATATGAAGCTCTCTTGATTTAACACAAGTATGTGCACACAAACAATACCAAGCATATATGAGATATAAACAATATAAGTAATGCAAGATATAAGAGAGATAGAGTTAGAGATAGTGGATCAAACGCAAATACCAAGATATGTTTCGAGGTTTGAGCCACTGCTCTACGTCCCCGCCTTCACACAGAAGGATTTTCACTATATGTCCACACAGGACCTCCCACACAGGGAACCTCCACCGAGGAATTTACAATTATAAAGTTAGGAGTACACAACTGCTCTCTCCAACACAACCACCTCAACACAAGAGGCAAGGCACAAAGTCAAAACAATAATCACCTCTACACAAGAGGGATAACCATAAACCCAAAGCACAACCGCCTCTACACTAGAGGGATATGCATAAAACCAAAGAAAAGGAAATATTATAACTTGGTGATCCCAATAGACCACAAACAACTCTTGGTGATCACAATAGACCACAAAAAATATTTCTCACAAAAATAAGATCCTATAAATAGGATAGAGATGATAGCTCAAGTGTGAGAAAATAAAGTGTTTGGAAAGAAAAATAACAAAGAAAAACACTTGGGGAAAACACCAAATAGATATTGAAATCAAGATCAAAACCAATCTCCCAAAGGCTCTCTTTTCTTTGATTTTTCCAATACCTTAAAACAAATAAAAGATAAATCTTTTTGGCACAAAAAACTCTTCAACAACTTGCTGATAAAACACTTGTATAGATGGAAAAATTTGCTCTCTAAAAAAACTTGTTGAGAACAGCCCAAAAGATGGCTATTTATAGCCTCTCAAAGAGACTAGCCGTTGCAGCCAGGAAAAGGCAGAAATGCCCTTCCGATTGACCGGCAGCACCCGAGAGTTGGGGGCTTATTATCAGTCGACCGTGCGGTCGACCGGCCTTCTAGGATGGTCTGTGCATGTATCTCGTGCACATCGATCGACCATTCCGGTCGACCTCCAGCTGATCTGGCTTAGTATTTAGAGATTGAAAACTTAGATTATTTAACACCCATAAAATCCCATAAAATCTTATAAATTTCACAAAAATAAGTTCTTGTAAGATATTTGAATAACAAATATGTGTGACCAAAAATCAACACATATTGCAAACTATTTGAACTATTTTTGTGATAAAAAATATTTGGCCTTAAACAAAAACCGTATTTTCCAAAACTTGAATTTTGAACTGAAAATCTGTTTTCTCCAAAACTTGTATAAATACAAAAACATGATATTTAAACTCTTTTGAAATATATTGTATATGGATATAATCCAATACACATGTAAAGTATATATCTATATTTTTAACATGAAATCTAAAAATAAGTTTTGTTAATTACAAAACTCCAAACACATGAATAGTATCCTCAAAATAAGTTTTTCTAAATATATGAAGCATATATGTATATAGATGAAATCTAATATACATTAATGCATGTAAACTTGTTTTTATTCTATCTATTCATGAAAATCATATATATGTAAATTTGAAATGCAAAACCGGTTAAATCAAAAACCAAACATATTGAACTTGTGTGTGTGTGAACTTGAGCATATCAATACTATCTATCTTTACATAAGATCTAAACACAAACTTAATCTAAACAAACCGAAATCTTTTTGTAGAACTCCTTCTCCAAGCCGACTCGATCCAAACATGATCCAAAGAGCTTGACTCCATCCGAGTACTAGATGCGATCTTGACGCGCGAGCTCTTGAATCAACACGTGTTAGCTTCAAAACTCTTTTGTTGAAGCTAAACACCTACTAAGATCTTAATTAAATATTTGAAACTAAATAAACACAAGATCATTAGTACTATAACTACATGAGTTAATCATCATCAAAACTAGAGTGATGAGCCTTTGGGCCAACAAAATATACTTCACATTGTTATGTGAAAGAACACACATTTCATATTACAAGGAAATAACCCCCATTATATTTTACACTACCAACACCAGTCCATTTGTGCTCATATAATCTCACCCCACAAACTTGAATCAGAAAAAGTTGCATGTGGACGACCATTATACATATAAGCATTTGAAATTTTGTAGCAATCAATCAATTTATTGGTGTAATATCTATTTGTATAGTCAATTAAATAGGTGAATAAGAATAAACATTTTTAACACTATGTTTATGCACATACATCTGCGAAAACACAATCTTACACTTCAACATCACTTATTGACATACATCGGCCTCCTGGTACACTAACGAACCCCACACAAACCCCCGAATACTACTCCCCAATATGCAATGCAATATATTCACTTACATTATATATCTTTTCTACTGTTAATCACAATCAATTCTTTCTACAGGACTCCGTTATTAACGTGAGAGACAGTCCACTTGAAATATAAAGCTATAAATTTTCTACCTACTTGTAAGATAAGAATAAAAATAAGAATATGTATGTTAAAATTCTAAAAAGGTTAATGTAGTGGCCGAAATTTGACCTAGAATCGTGACCTTCGAAGCCCTTCAGGAACCACCTCCATCCTAATACAGTTATACCTTTACTCTTTGAAGACATCTCTCGCCCAAGAGTTCAAAGTCATACATTCACTCAGAGCCCACTCGACTCTGAATCGAATGTGCCGACACGTGGCAATTTTATCCATCACCACTGGCAGATCGAGGCGAATTTCTTCGAACCGTGGAATCTGTTGCCTGACTTTATCCTCTTCATCATCCAAAGCCACCTTACAGCTAAGCAGAGTAGTTAGAAATAGCAATGGATAAACATCCAACACACCAATCCTAACTGGATACGGTCTCAGTGATTATCAAGATCAGCAGATTCAAAACCGAACAGTTAAATATCTGCATCTATCCACATTCACTCTACCACCTCAGTCAGGTATAAATACACCTCATTCTCAGCAAGAAAAGAGTTACTCGTTTAATCCTCAGAACACATACCGCACATACACCCTACTACCACTTTCCACAACATACTGACAGTATTTCTCTGTCGGTCCTTCTAATTACTAATTCTCACATCCTATAGTCTTAAGTCGGTACTGCACCCGTGCTTCTAACTTGAAATGCATCTTCTTTTGTGCTCTGACAAGTTCAATCGAGGACGTTCAATTACTTGTAGCAGAATTTTATCTAATACAGTTAACCAAAAAGAAAAAGAAAATAAAGGAAAAAAGGGGCCAAAAAAAAATACCCCCGGTGTTCACGTGAATCTGGGATCCGTCCGCAGACTCTCCCTCACTTCCAAAGCCCAAGAACCACAAAAGCCCGTTTCCCCCTTTCCACGTCACCCACCCCCCCGGCACAACCGTCTCTATCTAATATTTGTTATTTTAAAATAAAAACTACCCCGATATTTATTTGATTTGATATCTCTCTTCTCTTAGTGTTTTTCTTTTAATTTTTTTGTTTATGCTTTAGCTTCATTGCTCTTGTTCTTCTTGATACTTCGTCTCTCCCATAAATGGCGTCGACCCTTCACCGCGTCGCCTGCTCCCCAGCTGCCCCACGGCCGGATCTGCTGCCGCGTCAGCACGCTGGCGGGCCCCGCGCCGTCGGGTTCCGGCGCCGGAAGAGTGGTGGGTCCCTCTCGCTCAGGATGAGGTGCGTCGCCGAGCGGATCAAAGAGGCGGAGGTGGTATCTGGTGACAAAATTATGGAGATGGAAGAAAATGGTATCATCTAACCTTGGTTCATTTTTTAAAAACTTATTTTAAAATGAAAATAATAGCATTTTTTTGAAGTAGAAAGAGTAGAATTCGATTAAGGGATATTAAGTAATAATTTGGATAATATCTATTCGATGAATAAATTTGGTTTTTAGGTTTTGTGGTTTGAGAGTAAGATTCTGTAGGTCCAGCATCTGACCTTTTTTTTTTTATGGTTCCTCTCACTGAATGATATATACTATAAGGATCATATGACTTGTGCTAAATTCTTTATTGAATGATTAAGATTATAATTCATGGGGCCATATAAATTTTTGTATTGGAGGGCTTACTGCAATTGAAAATTTGTTCTGTTTGGCTGCCACAACTTAAAACATAATTGAGAAGAATTTATAAAAATCTTGAATGTGATTATCTCTGACAATAAAAGAAAGAAAAAAATGCAAAAAAAAGATTTGGCTGCTTTTTCTTGCAAACATTGTTTGATTCTGGCATAGCTCAAAATAATAAGAGGAAAAATAAAGGCAACATTTCTTTCTCCAATGTTTTCTGGCTGAATTTTCATATGCTTCAATGCTTCATTATATACTTTAACACAATTTATCAGTATCATCCAGTTTTTGTTTCTTTTCTATTTAATCTAATACCTCATATTTTGGGTTTGTAATGGCTAGTTATTTAGCTAATTCCATTGGCATCTGACTGTAGCATTTGTGCACCTTATTGTAAGTAATAAAATTATTATTCCATAACTTTCATGGATCTTACTTGATGCTGATAGTTTATTTTAGTGATTTGTTTGGTTCCATTGTTTTGTTTTGTCTCTTTATAGCTTTATTGGATGCCCAAACATATATGAAATAGACATCCACAAGTGTCTATCTTGATGTCTTTGATGCTTTACTTAATGAGAGCCTCCAGAAAAATGTTAATATTTCAATCTGTTTCCTAATATTTGTCTTTCAAATCACGTGGGAAATAGTATTTAATTATCTTCTATGTATTTAAAAAGGGCACTTCTGAGATCAATCTGGTTTAGGCAATACTCACTTGCAAAATATGAAAATATATGCTTAATTGTAGTTCTGTCTTAGTTTTATTGTCTTACAAATGTACTTTGATTCATACATTTCACTGCCCATACTTTTTGCATGTGAACTTGCACTACCCATTTTTTGTAAGTTTATACTCCTTTGATGCTTTGTTAGAAGTAAGCTTATTTCACTCAATGCAGTGATTGCAGAGATCTCTACTGCAAGCAATGTGAGTGCGGAAGAAGCAGAAATGACTGGCAAAGAAGAGAAAGCTAAGACTAGAGTAAAGCATAACATTGTTTTTGTCACTGCTGAAGCGGCTCCATATTCAAAAACCGGAGGCTTGGGTGATGTTTGTGGTTCTTTGCCAATTGCTCTTGCTGCTCGTGGTCATCGCGTGATGGTTATATCTCCTAGATACTTGAATGGAGTTTCAGATAAGAATTATGCTAGGGCAGTAGATCTCGGAAGGCGCATTAATGTCAATTGCTTCAGAGGACAACAGGAAGTTGCCTTTTTCCACGAGTATAGGCAAGGTGTTGATTGGGTATTTCCATCTATCTTGAAATTATTCTTTTGTCCTCTTACGTACACAATTTTGTAGAGAAAATAGTTCCTTTATCATTTTCTTTATTAAATTCTGCACATCCATCCCTTTCCCCTTTTAACATATCTGATAACCTTATATTCCTTGTTTTATAAATCGTTCATAACCAATAATTTTAATAATGCTAATTTGTGATGTGTATTTTTCTTGATATCTGGTCATATATTTTCTAAGTAGGGAAATGCTAATTTCTCCTCAAACCATTCGGTTTTTTTTGGGGGATTCTAATTTCTTTCATCCTATAAATGAACTTGAAAGTGTATAATTATATCTCTCTCCTTTGTACTTGATTCTGTTTGTTCCGTAAGGTTCTAAACCTCTTGCACTAACTTCTGAAATATGAACAATAGGTGTTTGTAGATCATGCTTCTTATCACAGAGCAGGAAATCCATATGGTGACACACATGGCGCCTTTGGTGATAATCAGGTTTCTTAACCATCCTGATTGGTTTTTGAAACTTCCAATTTGAAAGTAGGCTGGTGTTGTGTTAATGTTTTTGTTTGTTTTGCAGTTCCGGTTTACATTGCTTAGTCATGCAGCATGCGAGGCTCCGTTGATACTTCCATTGGGAGGCCATACCTATGGCGAGAAATGCTTGTTCCTTGTAAATGATTGGCATGCAAGCCTTGTCCCAGTGTATGCCTTCAACTATGTACTTAAGTATTTCTTAGTACATGCGTTGACACCCAATTCTTTCATTTCTCTGTTCATATTGTTTAGTAAATAAAATGTTTGGTTCCACTGTGTGTGTGCGTGTGCGCGTGTGGGAGTGCGCGGTGTGCATGCATATTGTTGATCTAGGCTACTTTCAATAGTATCCGTGATGCGAATACTTTCCTTCAAAATTGCAAGATATGCCTTCCTAATGAAAATCCATATCGTTGGATGTGATCTAGTAGAAGTAAATTACTTAGAAATGAATAAATTTAAATGTTTTCGACATGTTTTAACAATTCACTAAGTATCCACAAAATCAAGACTTAAAAGTTTTTATATAAAAAGTATACTAGTTGGGGTCAAATGTTTTGTTCATGGCTATTTTGTGTGAAATAGATCATGTCCAATTGTGTTGAATTTTCAATCTGGGAGGGAATTCTCGCAGTTTGGAGGTGGAAGCATTAACATTCTGAGTATTTTGTGCAAGCGCCCCCCTATGTACATACACATGTAGATACACACACATACATCCATATATACACACATACACATTAACGTAGATACACACACATACATCCATATATACACAAATACACACACACACAAATACATACATGCATTCATACGTACATACGTACATACGTACATACATACGTACTTCCATACAAAAGCAGTCTGGTGTCGGAATTTCCGACACTGGCTCCGCAAGAAACTATGGTGGACCATCCAAATGATTGTCCACACCAATCAGCATGCTTTCCTTACCTTGAAATTTATGATGATGAGAAATGGTGTTATATGAACACAATTTGCTCAAGAATCAAGTGTTCTCATTTGTTATATTATTGAAATACCGCACAACCGCTTAATGCATGGGTGAGAAGTCTTCAGTTAACTTTTTCCATCAATATGCAGTATCATTATTGTTGAACGAGGTGATAAAGCGACTGATGTTGATTCTACATGAAGGTGGAGGAGGGAGTACATAAGCATAATGACAGTGCACATAATCATCTGAAGAAAACATAAACTTCTTACGATCGATTTGCAAGATAAAGTTTTGGAGAAAAAGTAGTTTTATATTAACATGGAAGTATAAACAGTACTTAGAGTAAGCTCTTTTTGTAAATATGATGCTCAACCAACATACAGTGACCAAGTGAGTATGGGTATTTTATGTTTTTGGCAACATGTTGTATTTCTGTTTCCGTGCTACATCATTGAGGTTTAAATCACTTTAAAGAATAACTAGTTTTAATTAGTGGACATAATTCTTTTGTTCGTGTTGTGTGTACGTGAATTATGAATTAAATTTTACATCAGACTAAGAATCACCCAGAATGAGGTGTTTTTATTTGTTTGTTTCTTTAAATGATGTGAATTTCTTTGTGCTCTTTAGCTTAACTCTTTCTAGCCACTGCTGTAGTCAGTTCACATTCAAGAAGCTATAAAGTCTCCTTTATTATTTTTTAGTAGTTACTGTAATCAGTTTAAAATTTGACTAAATAGATTAAAATCTACTTTAGCTAGGAAGAGAGTTTGGGAGGTCCAGAGTTCGATCGTCGCGGAGCATGCTTGCTGCATCCTACTTCTTATAATTTAGCAAAATTTACTTTAAAAATGTTGGTGCATTGCATGTGTCACTAAATTGCATGCTTGCATAGGTATACAGACTTGTGCAGAGATGTAGTGATCTACAAATCGGTCACAAGTTCAGCATTTTAGAAAAATTTGTAGAGGATCAAACATTCAGAATTTGTGGAAGATTTGGAAAATATAGGAATTAATCTGTAACAGTTTGGCAGCACTATGGTGGTAGAACTATTTCTATAATTTAAGTCAAGAATAAAATTTATAACAGCTTGCCATCTTAACAGTTGCTAGTACATTAGAGCTCATGAAAAGTGGTCATAACTCTATTCCCTGCTGCCTGCAATTGTCAGATTTAAAAAGAATTGAGGAAGTGAAGGATTTTTTTTGTATTTAACAAGAAACCACCTTTTTTGTCAATAGTTCAATGAAAGTTCCATCAACAACATTGTACATGAATATGTCTGCTTTTTGAATGATTCATGAGTTTATGCTCTTTTTAAATAATTCGAGAATATTGTGACCATGCTTCTATCAATGGATAATTTGGTTCTTGTTTAATATTTATAAAATTTTTAAACATCAATCAACTTATTGATTTAATGCAGCATTCTTTACTTAATTTTCTATTTCACGTTGTTCTTCATTCAGCCTTCTTGGTGCAAAGTACCGTCCACATGGTGTTTATAAAGATGCCCGCAGCATTCTTTGTATCCATAACCTTGCGCATCAGGTATCATCCATTTGCTTTTAGTAGAGATCAGATTTGTTAGTTGTGCTTTTACAGTCAATTTAATTTTATTATATACTTCTGATGAAGGGAGTCGAGCCAGCTGCAACATTTCAGAATTTGGGATTGCCATCTGAGTGGTATGGGGCTCTGGAATGGATCTTCCCCACATGGGCAAGGGCACATGCTCTTGACAAGGGAGAGGCTGTCAACATCCTTAAGGGTGCAATTGTAACGGCAGACCGTATAATAACAGTTAGTCAGGTGGTTATTCTATATGTTTTGTTGCTACTTTATTTTTATACCTAAATGTTTTCAGGAGAGTTCTTAGAAGGAAAAGTAAACAACCAAAATGTTCACGTCAACCTCTAATGCCAGGGTTACTCATGGGAGATAACAACCATTGAAGGTGGATATGGCCTCAATGAGCTGTTAAGTAGCAGGAAAAGTGTGCTGAATGGTATGTCTAATTCTTGAATCTGTTGACTGTATTTCAGGAGTATTGAACATGGATTCTGATTAATCTAAAGGATTTAAATTATGAAATGTTCTTCACTTCCAGGAATAACAAATGGTATTGATGTTGACGACTGGGACCCTGCTAAAGACAAACACATACCATTTCATTATTCTATCAATGATCTCTCTGGGAAGGTGTGATGAATTTCCAACTCAAAAAGTATATCTTTGCATTGAAATTAGTGTTCATTCATATTACTTGAGAGGTTACTGATAATATCTCTGGTGATTGAAATGCAGGCTCAGTGCAAAGCAGCACTACAGAAAGAACTAGGTCTTGCTATGAGGCCAGATTGTCCAATGGTTAGGAACTGAGTGTTTATTCTCATTTGGTTGAAAGTTCAAACACCTTTTCTTCTATTTAGTTTAGATTATTTTCACAGATTGGATTTATTGGAAGATTGGACTATCAGAAGGGCACTGATCTGATCAGAATGGCTGTGCCGGAGCTTATGCAAAATGACGTCCAATTTGTAAGTTACACAATCAGTTCACTGGCGTAACTATGAGCATATCTTTACAATACTGAATAGTGATGCCTCTAGAATTGCAAGTCCTTGTCTCAAGTTCACATAGTAAAAAGCTATTAAATGTGTATGATTCTGTAATACGGTAATTATTGTTCATTGGAACAACCTCGTTGTACTTGTTTAATGCCCCATTGGAATTTCTTTGTAGTATGTGTCCGTGTGCTAAAATGTTGCTTTCCTCAGATTAGTCATGTCCATTTCTGGTCAACTCATGTTGATGATTTGGTTAACAAGCAATCAAATTTTCTGAAACATTATACATTTCAAAGGCAATGGGAGGAAAGCTATCTTAATATTTCTATTAGAAATCACCTCTCATATTCAAAGTTGAATCTATTGATAATAGATAGATATATCTAAAGCACTCACAATAATTATATACAAATAAATGACAATAAAAAGAGATAACTTTCTATATCTCATGTCAAATAAACAAAGTATTTTGTTGGGAAAAAACCATAGCTAAATGTTCAGATTATTCCTCTATCTTTTATGCTTATACTCAATTTGAAGACAAATCCATTTGACACACCCATTAATGTTGTTATCAATTTTTTTAAATTATTGAAAAAACAACATATTATTTATACAACTATTGAAGATAATAAATTTAATTCAGTCAATTTACCTTTAATTAAATAGTATGCAATTAACATACAAAACTTTAATTTCTCTTTAACTATACTACTATTGAAGATAAATAAATATAACCCAGTAAATTTACCTTTAATTAAAAAGTATGCAATTAACATGCAAAATTTTAATTCTTGACACAAAAAACTCTAAAACTCCATGGACACTAATAATAGAACATTGATATTTTGAAAAAGAATGATATCAGAATTGAAATTTTTATCAATTATATTTCCTATTTCTTATTTTTTTGGAAAAGTGAATAATAACTTTCCACTTATAATAATTTTTAATTCAATGTTTTTTATATAAGCTATATTATGCTTAAATTTAGATAAACATTATTTTAACACCGATTCTCTTATTGCTTTGTGGTCTTATATAAATTGCAAATTTTTTTTTATAAAAGTACTATAATATTTATATTGAGAAGTTATCGTTATTATTAATTAGCATAAATGTTATTTATTTTATTTTTAATTCTTTCTTTATTTTTTTTTAACGTGCATAACATGTGCCCGTGTTTCTAAAGGTAGCGGGAGGAAAGCTAAGCAGTGTTACCTGGACACTCTAAATTTGTGTGCCCCAAGCAATAGATGTAATCAACTTACCACTTTTACTTATCTATTTTGGATAACTTGATGGATGGGCAAGAAAACTTGTAATCACTTGACCTTTGGTTTGTGAGCACTCTAAATGACTCTGAACTTAAAAGAGGTTCTTGCCATAAAAAAGAAAAGCCTGACTCCTATGTAATAGGTCTCTGCAACCATGTTGTTAGATTCAAAATGTAATCAATATTTGTCAGATTGGAACAAATCATGATCAAATGATATTGATTTCTCTGTTAATATAACGACACTTGATAAATGATATAATAATTGAAACATGTGTGTAGTAATTGAAATGTAACTGAATAATGGAACATCAATTATTGCGAAGAGAATTTAGTCTCTTCACAGCTTATTTTGTTTGTTTAAATACATCAGTTTGTTCGTATTGTCCTATGCTAATTAAAATCATCCTCCTTTCTCACTAATATTTACAAAAATGAAACAAGAATAGGATTTGAAGTGTTTCATAAATAATAATCCCAAGGTTGTGTAATTTATTGCTTCTGCAATTGTTCAAATGGAAGTTTTGGTGAACAAAGGGGCTCGATAATTCAATGATCAAATGGAAGGAACAAAGATCACTTTAATATATTATTTTATTTTCTAACCCCATATAAGTTTTTAGAGCCTAGAGAAATTGGTAGTGTGTACTTTAAGGAATATTATAACACAGTAGTCTTTATCTAAACAAATATGCCATTTGATGTAAAAGAGGGTTGCCTTATTTGTTGAACTTTTAAGTAAAGTTTTCTAATTTGTTTTGAATGTGAAATAGCCTAAATTTATTGGATCTTAAGATCCTTTGGGCCACAAGATCTGCAAGGTGGATCGCATGGTCTGACTATAGATCATTGCATCCAATGGGATTGATTAATCCCTGATCTGGATCAAAGAGGTCTTATGTCATCCAAATTGTAGGACCAGTTCATGAGTCATAAGATTTTCATAACGTTGCCTAAAAAGAATTTCAAAAGATTCCAAATTTCCAATACAACTATATTACTTTGAAATTTTAGCAACCTTCCCATACAAATATTAAAAGTTTTGCTTTTCAAAATGAGCCAGTGGTTAAGTTAGGAAAATTAGGAAGTTCAAATTATTTTCATTTGTTTCAAATTTTCAATATGAAGTCTGAATTGCCTTCTCCATTTTGAAGATAAGAAGGTTTGTCTGTCGAAACTTCAAGGCCTTAAATTTGCATGATTTCATATTAAGTATCCTCTTGCATTTTTTTTATTTCAACTATGATTTTGGGTTTTGGATGGTTGCTACTAGTAATACATTAAAAAACATTTCCCACATGCATATGTGCAAGCTATGGAACTAATCAGCACCGTGTGGAACCATATTTGTCGTTTCCAGGTTATGCTTGGATCAGGAGACCTAGCTACTGAACAATGGATGAGATCGACAGAGGCTGCCTACAAAGACAAGTTCCGGGGATGGGTTGGATTCAATGTTCCTATTTCACATCGGATAACTGCTGGGTGGGAAAATAGTTTTACTACTGTTATTATTAGAAACTTTTTATAAATAAAGTGTTGAACTCATAACTTATTTTAATGAACAGGTGTGACATACTGCTAATGCCTTCTAGGTTTGAACCTTGTGGTTTAAATCAGTTATATGCAATGAGATATGGGACCATTCCCGTAGTTCATGCCACTGGTGGCCTTCGAGTAAGATAATTCAGTGACTATCTAAAATTTCACCTTTTATGAAGGTAAATGAGGTCTAACTCTTTCCTCTCCTGTTCATTCCTCTCCTGTTCATGCATAGGATACTGTTGAGAACTTTAATCCCTTTGCCAATGAAGGCAGAGGTCAGGGTACCGGGTATGAACTTCTGTATTACTTGACCTCTTTAGTTTCAGTAATTTAGGCATCCAAAAGCGGTTCTTGAATTTTTGAGTGTATCAGTTCAAGTTTCTTTAACGGTAAATGTATGAAAGATTTCAGAATGTGGATGATCATGTTTGGGCATCTTGAACCCTGATGAGATGTTTATTGGAAGTGCCAAGTGCAACTATACTGATGATTGGCTTTATTGATTATCATGGCAGGTGGGTTTTTTCGCCACTATCGAAGGAGAGAATGTTGGAGGTGAGTATCATCTACTTTTATATACTAAACATCAAATGTTATGCTATAGTCAGGATTATCACTCTAAGCATTATGCGAACAATAGACATTTCTGATTTCAGTAATAATTAACCAAAGAAAAATTGCAAATTCTACCCAACTAGACTTAATTTCATAAAGATAAACTACTTGTGTCCATTTTCTGGGAATGAAAAGTATTATTTCTGTTGAGGTGAAAAAGATAAAGAGAAGGCCATATTCCCTCAATTAGGGTGTGGTCGTTGTCACGCCCCGCTTCCCAAAATACGTGGAAACGGAGTCGCGACTAGAGTCGGCGACGTATATACGCGAGGAAAATATCTCACGTATACACGCTAAGCCTAAATTAACCTGAACAAGTTATAAATCTCTACCATAAATCAAAATCACTGCAATAATACATATAAAGTCTAACACAATGATAGCATATGAGTAAGAATAAGGAATGTGACAGGATGCGATATATGAATAAAAGAGTAGGAATACCGATAATCAAACGGGAGAGACTCCAGCTCCTCAAGGTAAATATGATCCTCTCCAAATACCTGGTCAACAATAAATAGCCCTGGATCTGGATATGCAGATCCAGGGAGTCAGAACTCCTAGTGAATGTATAAGAGAAAAAGGGAAAGACATGCGAATATAAATATGAGCAAACTAGGAAACACATATGCTGGAATAAAACAGGAGTAACATATGAAATATGGATAGAAATAATAAAGCCAATCAATACAACATCAGAAGTTCAATCGGGTATCAGGTGTACAGTCAATTCGTTGGTATTATTAGATGTTTACAATCAGTCAGTATATCAAGTTCAGTCTACAATGTCATTGTGAGATTTCAGTTTCTTATTTATTATGTCAGCGAACACCGATTGCCACCTGTAATAGACGCATCCCATACTACGCCTACTACACGTGTCAATCAGGGTCCTAAGTTATTGAAATTAATAGAAGAGACTTTGTCCATGCTTTAGGTGGGTCCCGTACATACCCGGGACCACGGCCTCAGTTTCCTGGCGCTGAACCAGGCCGTACCGCTAGGTACTCAGTAACAATAACAGTAACAGAAATCTCACTGTGAAAACAGTGGAACAGTAACAGTACAGATGGGATGCCAGTCATCCCCCAGGAACCCTACAGTGGAACCCTCAGTCGGCTGCGCAACCTGTATCCTAGGTCCACCCAAAATACAGACGCTGTCTCCTCCATCAATTTCCCCAATCCCAGTGTAAGTTGTTCAATTACTTTATTATTTATTCTATTCAGTTAAATCAGTCAATGTCCATATTACCTAGAATACTGGGACGACATGGTGACGGTAACAGTATAGTACAGTAACAGTTATCGTATACACGGTGAACAATATCAGTAACGGTGAACGGTAACAGTAACCGTGTATACGATGAATAATAGGACTGTACAGTATTACGGTCAACGATACTTTCGCAGTAACTTTCAGTATCATGAACAATATATTTATCAGGTAGGTATTATGTATAATCAGTCACGTTACTTAAATGAACATGATATTTATTCAGAATCAGTATTATAATCTTTTGGGTTTATTCATTATGCATCTAGTATGTAAACATGAATAATAATTGACATGCATGAACAGTAATTAAATATGAACACTATTCAAACATAAAATAACGTCTATTAAAACAAGTTAAAAGCACTCACATGCAATAATATCGAAATATTCGATAAATAAATAAGGAGCACTCATATGAAATAATACTGAAACACTCCATGAGAAAATAAAGAACACTCACCTGAGATCGTCACGGGTCCGAATATAGAAGTGGCAAATCAACTCGTTAATCTACATTCAATTTAAATAATAATAATAAGAAATATTTTAATTTTGAGCCATTCTAAGTGATATGACTAAAAAAATAATTTTACAGAATCACATTTCAGTTTCTGATTTTATAGAAATTTTTCTGAAATTTTTCTGATTTTTTTCTAGATTTTTCTGAATTAATTTAAGTCTAAAATCAATTAATAATCATAACGGGTCTGTTTTTGTATTTGGGTCGGGCTAAAAATGAATTAGAAAACCAAATATTTGGGCTGAACTGTAACTTGGCTTCTGAAATTGGGCTTCTGAATTAATTTCTATTTATTCCTTTTCCTTTTCTTTTCTGTTTTATAGGTTCTGGTCTGGCCCAATTAACCAGGCCCAGTTCTTTTTCATTCTTTTTTTTCCATTTAATTTCTTCTTTTGGGCTGGGCCAATGCCAGCCCAGTTCCCTTTTTCATTTTCATTCTTTTTCCTTTCTTTTGTTTTCTGGACCTGGGCCAGTAATCCAGGCCCGGATCCTTCTTTTTTTTTGTTTCTGTTGGGCTGGGCCAGTGTGGCCCAATTCTCCTTTTTCTTTTTTCTTTTTCTTTTCTTTTTTAACGGAGGCAAGAGAAGAAAGTTAGGATAAGATCTTTTAGGATTTTTTTTAGCAATCAGTTAGTTAGGATAAAATTCAAGTTGTTAAGATAAGATATCTCTAAAGATCTCTTGAGATCTTTCAGTTAGAGATTTGAATTTTTAATTAGACTTTAGAATTGTTTAAATAAATTTATCTCTCCTATTTAACTACACACCAATGTGGCATTATGGTTTAGGCATTAGAATTTGGTACAAAGGAACATGAGTTCAAAACTTGGAATAAACAATTTAAGCATATATTTATATTTTATAATTATTATTTCTATATTTTGTTTAACCTATTTATATTTGTTTATTTTATTTTACTTTATTTTTGGATATGAATAAATGGGTTATGGTTTATTAAATAATTAGATCATGGGTAGATGGATTAGAAAAGAAGATCAATTGAGAATAACACCAACCATAACATAATAATAATAATGCTAATCATAATGTATAAAATATAATACATATATATACTTGTATAATTGCAATTCAAAAACATATGCACTTAAATATATGTATACACATATATTTATACACCTGTATAAAATAAATTAATCAATAATAATAACTAATTCTGCATAAAATTAATAAGAGTAGAAATACAGTATTATTAGTTAGGGGATATTACAGTCGTATATAGAGAAAAGATATACATGCCCTAATAGGACGAGGAGAATGCACAATGTCCCATTTGGAGTAGTAGAATTCAAAATAAAGAAAAGAAAAAATTTATTTTTACTATATCAAAGAATCTTATTTTACTCTAATACTTTCCCTCAAGTTGGAGCATAGATGAAAATCATGCCCAGCTTGCTATACAAAATTGAAACTCTTTCTAGATAAGTCTTTAGTGAATATATCTCCAAGTTGACAACCTGATGTGACTAACGGAGTGACTATCCGATGTGTCATTTTCATGTCTCTGATAAAGTGGCAGTCGACTTCAATATGTTTCGTTCACTTATGAAAAATAAGATTATTGGCAATAGTAGAGCCACTTGATTGTCACAATATATCACCACTGGCTTGTAGTAGATGACACCCATTTCAAAAAGAAGAGATTGAATTCACATCGATCACAAGCTATATGAGCCATGGCTCTATACTCAGCCTCAATACTGGATTGAGTCATATTTTATTTTTTTTACATCGCCATGTCACGAAATTGTCTTCAACAAAAGTGCAATAACGATGATCAATAGGATCACTAGCCCAATCAATGTTAGAATATCTCACAATATCTAAATGAGATGAAAGACGATAATTCAACCCTTTACCTATAGCCCCTTTAAGATACCGGAGGATACGACAAGCAGCAGTCCAATGAAGCTGATACGGATTTTGCATATCTTGACTTAACACATTCACAATAAATGTAATATCAGGTCAAGTGATAGTTAAGTAAATTAGTCTACCAATCAATTGTATGTACTTTTCGGGACCAGCAAGTGACTCTCCTAGGTTTTGATTAAAATGGATATTAGGATTCATAGGAGTATCAATAAATTTAGATCCTAATGTACTAGTTTCTTCCAAAATATTTTCTTTGAGACAAAGAAAGACCTTTCGGAGAGCGAGCAACCTCAATCCCTAAAAGAAACCTCAAGAAACCAAGATCTTTCATATGAAATTGAGACCTCAAATAAGCTTTCAACTGTATAATACTTTGATAATCATTTTCAGTGATAACACTACATCAATATAAACTGCAAAAATAAGAGTGCAGATAGAAGAATATCTTACAAATATATAGTGATTAGAGGAGCTCCATCTCAATCCATAGTGTGCAACAAGAGTACTGAATTTGTCAAACCATACTCGTGGAGATTGCTTCAAATCATGGATTGCTTTTTTTAGTTTGTAGACCTTGTTTGTCTCCCCTCGAACCTCATAATTGGAGGGCTGAAACATATACACCTCTTGAAGATTTTCAGCCAAGAATCCATTTTTAATATCTAAGTGATATAAATGACATTGCTTCACCACCATAACTGATAAAAGAATATGAAGAGAATGCAAACGAGCAACTGGAGAGAAAGTATCAAAATAATCAACACCATAGTCGGTGTGTAGCGGGTTGACAGCCAACTGTGCCTTCAAGCGCTCACCTGTCCATTGGGGAGAAATTTGATACTGTATATTCATCGACAACCAACAGTTTTCCTGGTGGTAAAGAAGTTGATTCTCACGTTCATTAGCATGCAAAACAATTATCTTTTCATCCATAACACTTTTCCATTTAGGATCCAACATATCATCACGTTAAGATTTTGAGAGAGACGTAGAAGATAATGTGGTTGTAAAATTAAAGTATGTTGGCGATAAATGATAGAAAGATAACACTTTAGTTATAGGATGCTAAGTACAAAAGCAAATACCTTTTTGAAAATTATGAGAAATTCAAACACTTCAGTGGAAACAATTGACTGGTGAGGAGGTAAGCTATCAGGATCAACGGTAATTTCCTTCCATCGGTGATAAACTTGAAGTGTAGACGAGTCTTCTAGTGGTACAAGAAAAGTAACATGAGTGGTCAAAGGAGTTATAGTGAAACCCAATGAGGCTTAAAAGTAAGGTATGTTCTCAAAAGAAAGTGACATCTGCACAAATCACATATTTCTTACTGAACGAATTTCAATATTAATATCTTTTTTGTGTCCGAGAATATCCTAAAAAAACAGACTGAACTGCTCGAGTATCTAATTTATCATGTCTTTTTTAGAATATGAACAAAACACACACCAAAAAACATTTGGATATAGATCAAATAGTTGTTTTTTCAGGATAAAGAACTGAGAATCAGGGTTTGTCATCGAAAACAGAAGAATGAGCCTTATTAATTAAGTGACAAGCAGTAAGGGCTGCGTCAACTTGAAAACATTCATATGAACTATTAGTGTTCAAGCAATATCAAGTAAATAATGATATTTTCTTTCAGTAATACCATTTGTTGAGATGTATGAGCACATGAAGTTTGATGAATTATACCATGAGAACACAATAATCTTGAAGAGTATGTTGCAAATATTCTAAAGCATTATCAAATCGTAAGATTTTAAGTGAATAATTAAATTGAGTACTAATATCTTTATGAAATTTTTTAAAAATATAGAATTTCAGAGCGATCTTTCATTAGAAATAATCAAATCATACGAGAATAGTTATCAATAAAAGTTACAAAATAAAACAATTAGACACTTTTAACTCGAGTTGGACTGAATTATCACTATGACTAACTCTAAATGGAGAACTATAATGATTAACAACTCTAGATGAAAAAGATGTTCTATGATATTTACCAAACTGACGTCTCATAGTGTAATTTAGAGACAATTTTAACAGAAAAATAATAATTTAATGAATTTTAAAGATGCATGACCTAAACGTAAGTGTCACTTGATTGCAGACTCATCACATTCCATAGCAGAAGCGCTCACTTTACGTTGATCACCGCATTGAAGATAATATAGGCTATCTTGCTCATACCCTCACCGATCACCTTCGTTTGAAGGTTCATTATAGAACATTGAAGAGATTTGGTCAAATGACTCACAAATACGAGATTAAAAAGAACATGTGGAATATAATTAACATAAGTGAGTGCGAGAGAAAAAGTGAGATTGATAGTGCTAGTGCCAATGCGAGTGCTACGTTTGAAACTACCATCAGCAAAAACTATAGAAGGGACAGAAGATGTGTGAAAAGTAAAAAGACTGTAAATTTACCAGTCATGTAGGTTAAAGGTCATGAACTCGCTAAACAAAAATTGCTAATGTCTGAAGTAAAAACTGAATGCATTTTTTGAATCAGAGAATCATACTCAGATTTTGATAGCTACAGATTCGTCAGCGGAAGTACTAAGAATATTAGAGTCATATGCAGTAAATGATCCAGCAGTGTCAGGCAAATAAGCAGCTCGAGGAGGCCAAAAGGTTTGCCATGCAACTCCCAACATCAGTCAATAATGTGATTTGTTCGATTGCAATGAGTACACTTTTGAAAACTATCCTGATCACGACAAAAACTCGGCCTCTAGTAGATATGCCACGATCACAAAAAGACATACCACCACGACCTCGAGAAGTATTACCTCGACCAGTTGAGAAAACCAAGACAGAACCCTCAACTGGAGAGAGATCAAAAGTTGTAGAAGATTCTGAATCTTGAGATAGTGTGAGAATGTATTCTGCGGAGATAGAGTCTCCTTTCACCTCCAGCAGCTGTCATCGAAGTCGTTTGAATTGAGAACTAAACCTTAAAAGAAACTTACAAATATATAATTCTTCACGCTTCTTTTGAAGAACTTCAATATCATTAGTGACTGGATGATATTGATTAAGTTCATCGATTATACCTTTGAAGTGATTGTAGTAGTTTTTTAAACTCTTGTCGCCATGTCAGAGACTAAATGGGTCCTCATACATTTCAAAAACTCGAGAGATATTCTTCTTCATGGAATAAGTATCACAAACACCCTCCCAAATTTCTTTTGCAGTATCTAAGAATATAAAGTTGGTACTCACTGTGGATTCCATGCCATTCCAAAGCCAAGTCATCATCAAATAGTTGTCTCGTTTCTATTCTTCAAATGTCTTTTCAGTAGAGGCATGTTTCGCAGAAGTAACTATTTTCATTTTGTCTCTTGCACTAAGGAAGATTCGTAGATTTCTCCTATAACAAAAAATTTTCCATTCAGCTTCACAGGGGTAATTCGAACACTGACGAGGTCTTTGATTTCTTTGATATCAACCATGAGAACAAAAGGACGAGAACGAGATGTTGTAGAATAAGATTAAGTAGCTCTCTCTGATTTCTTTTACTGTTCACGATAAACAATACCCGTGGTATTGTTCACATGAAATTTTTTTTGAGGTGAAGGTAAGAAAAGTTAGGGTTAGAGTTTTTTAAGAAGAAGATGCTAGGATTGGGATTTTGATATCATGTTAAGGTGAAGTAGATGAAGAGAATACCATATTTTCTTCATTAGGGTGTGGTTGTTTATTTATAAAGAAAGGAAATACATGTCTTAAAAGGATTAGGATCATATACAATGTCCTACTTGGAGTAGGAAAATCCAAAATAAAAGAAAAAAATTCATATTTCTACTATACAAAGAATGCTGCTCTAATAATTTCATTTTTGGTAACATTTATATGAAGAAAGAAAATGTAGGGTCTCCCTTGAATACAATTGATTATTAGGAAACAATCTCCTTTCACGTGTATTACATATAAAAAAAATATTAGTACAAAACATATAAAAAAGGTCTAAGCAGCCAATGATACTTCTGCATTTTGTCAAAACTAAATTTTACTTGAGAAATAATAATTTGGTTACTAAGCAAACTCTGGTAATTTAATGGAGGTGACACTCTCAACCACGAGTGGTTTCCAAGTAGATGCTAATGCCATTTAGGAGGCTTGTATTTGCTCTTTTTAATCAGAAAAAGGGATATGATGAAGTATATCTATGAATAAGTTTAGCTACCTTAAAATGCAACATTGTATTACCACAGTGAATACAAGCAATATCGAAGATTACTTCATGATAGTTTATGAACAAACCCAATATGCATTGAGCCTTATCCAATAAAATCATTAATGGTACCTTTCCCCATTCTTCTGGCTTATATTAGTTCCTATCAAGTTCTCCAGTTCAATGGATGGCATTAGAAACTGAATATAGTAATGTTTAATTGTAATCTTATGTATAGAAATTGACACTCTTCTCATGTAATGTAATACATGCATAGTTTCTTCCTGAGTTCCTAGAGGTCTAGTTTAAATTTTTAACATTTTGTTGATTCAGCTTGACATCTTTGCTGAATTTGGATTCGGAGGCTCTTTGGTAGGAGCGATTGAGAAACTTGGTGCTTTCACGCTTAGTAGTGAGCCAGCATTTTTTTCCGAGGGGGTCAAGAAAATATCATTAAAATAAAGTATATAAGAAAATTTTAAAATAACAGTGAAAAAATAAGAAATTCTCCATTATTCGCTAACTTTTGTTTAATAACTGAAAACATAAGTATTTCTTACCAAAACATCTTTTTAGTGATACCACGGTGAGGCTTCAATTACTGAAATATCAATGTCATTTCAATTGTTAGCACGAGGCTCCATCTTCTGAAAGGATTACATGGTCACCTAATTATCAGATCTAGATATATCCTTCTCAATATATGCATCAAAGTATCATTCATCTATTTCTTTTTCTTATAATTGCTCTTCTTTTGTCTTTTTTCTCCTTTAATTTTTTCTGGCCTTTTCTCCATTAAAGAGAGAAAATAGCAAGTTGTAACCTTCAAGGATCAAGATCTTTTTTTTGGGGGGGCGGGCGGGGGTGGGGGGGGGGGGGGGGCCGGTTTTTTGTTCCTTTTAAGAGAAGGGATGATATTTTTGTCCCAGTTTGAGAGAGAGGTTTTTGTTCCTTTTAAGAGAAGGGATGATATTTTTGTCCCAGTTTGAGGGAGAGGAAAAGAAACCTGACACATTTCTAGCAAGAGAATAACTAAATCCTCGACCAGATTCTAATTAGTAAAGAGTCCTCATGTTTTTGGACTCATCTCTCCCAAATCTATTCAAATCCAGTAGATGGCAAGTTAAAAGTTCTTATCTCAACTAACTATTAACTTTCTTTTAACCCATGTGCTGTCTATTCTTCCCAACAAAAAAGAGTTATTTGGTTACATTGTGTGGTCAAGATTAATAAGATGGGTCAAAATTGTGGTCACTATATATATGTACACATAAATAATGAGTTTATTGAGAATTCAAGGGGTATCAATTAATACCACTTGATACCCTCTCCCTCCGCCTCTGTTCACTCTACAATTATCCGGATGGTCGGCACACTGTTGCTTATTCACCATGAAAGTCTCCCTAGAAATATTTACACAAACTTTTTAGAATGAACAATATTACTAATTCATAGGCTTTGATCTAAATACATGCATAGCTCATTAGAACATGCATTGATGGGTGCAGCGTGTATGCACATGCATCAATAGAGAAACTTGTACATAAGCGAAGGTTACGTGAGTAAACATATGAAATGTTTTGTTAGAATTGGTAATTTAGGTAAACAAGCATACGGAGGAGCTGAGATCCAACACATGAACACACAAGAAGCATGCACAAACACAGTAGAACGGTTGCTAAAACCGGCCTACTCCAATGTTGGGAGCCATCCAGAAATTCAACTATTATAATTTTAAAGTACAAGAGGGCCATACACTTTTATATCCTTCTAGATTATTAATGCAAACCCATGCAATGGCGATCTATGTATCATTTTCTTCCTTTCTAGAGAAGAAAACCATGACCACTTTCCCCCCCTAAAATATCATCTCTCTAAATTGTGTATACCCTATAAAAAACTTCACTTTCTTCTCCCTTCACCTCTTATGTATCTTCTTGTGTTCTCCATAGAACTAGAGATGAGAAAACACCTTGTTATGTAATTTGATTTTTATTTGCTGTTGGATATATTAACCTTAACCAAATCTTTGGATATATTAACCTTAACCAAACCTAGTTACTTCATCAAATAGGCCCAGATAACCTTCAATTGACAATAATCAATAGCTCATTTATGTTTGGATTCCAAGTGATCGGTTGGTGTTATAGGCGTAGATTGTGGGTTGGTCAGTCTTGTGACCAATCTCATTCTAGTGTCTTGGTCAGAGGATTCATTAGTACCTTGCTATGTTGCACACACAGACAAGCTGACACAAGTACAGTGAGACACGACACATCAGCACAAAATGAATTCTAGAAAGTACATTGAAAATAGAAGTATCGTGTCAGACATGTGTGTTCGACACGTGACCGACACGACACGACTCTATATTTGAAGTGTTCGTGCTTCCTAGATCCATTTACTAGTTATTTCTGGATTGAAAACAACAACCAACGCTTTATCTCCATGTTGCTAAAGACGTATTTCTATAAATCTCCACCCTGGCTGGAATACCTTAAATCCCAGGCAATTGTACATATGTTTCTCATCATCCTTGTTATCACTTTCCTCACGACTCTCCATGAGCTTATATGCATACCTTACGTGTTCTCAACAATATCTTTTGAGACGCCACCAACTTCCCCCTTGAGTTGGGGACTGCATTATGTGTCACCCACATCTTTGCGGAAAATTTTTCTACATATGTTGCTTCAACTTTGCTTTAAATCCCTCAAAGCAAAATTTGTCACTTTGTACGATTAGCTCCATATAATACCTAATTTCATTACTAACATAGAGTTAACTTACATAATTGTCAACCCATCTTGAAGCAAACAAAACACCCCTTCCAAGTCATGAAGTTGCATTTACCAATGTAGGGATAATGCATCTTCATATGTGTTGGCATGTATCTTTCAGTATTTGCGATACAAACACTAGTACTTCTATTGATGACCATGAAAATTTCCTCTTTTATGATGTATTCCTAGTCTATATTGTCAGTTTTTGATGTACCAACGTGGGTTTACTGAGCTTCCCTCTAATGAACTATCAGAGGACCTCTTCCATCTATTGGCTATTTGCTCTTATCCTTCTGTATTTGTTAAATCTAACATCCTGTGTTAATCTTACTAATGTGAGATCCACCATCTCAATGATTATCTCTATTTTGGGCAATCCATCAATGCCTATGATCATCTAATCTCAAACTGATTGCCTTTATGAACATGAATCATGACCTTGTTTGTTCGACATCCACCTTATACTCCGCTAGTGTTTTGCTAAGTGTTCTCGAAGATTGATTCGAATGTAATAAACATGCAAAAAGAAACACCATTTTTCATGTGGTTCAGCCATAGTGTCTAGTTTCACAAAGAGAGAGAACCAGAGTTTCTCCCCTTATAATAGTAATGGTCAAGAGAATTGCACACCTCCAAATTCTCTCTAGATTACATATAAAATCGAGACACCATCCACTAATCTCTCATCCTTTGCACTTCGCTAAAGAAGATACCATTAACCTCTCTAACCTTCCTTATGTGAAGCTCGTTCGGTTACGTGGGCTTCCTCTTTCTCGTCCTGCAAAGAAGAAACCATTAACCTCTCTAACCTAATGTGAAGCTCGTTCGGTTACGTAGGCTTCCTCTTTCTCGTCCTTAAAACTTTAGGCGAGGCTCTTATGGAAGATTATGTTCTGTCTAATAGTTTTTCTTGTTTAGGTTGGACATAATCTTAGATGGGAAACTCATTTCTGTACCTTGAATTGTTAATTAACCAATAGATATCTTTACAAATGAAAAGCTTCATGGCCATCAAATAAATTCGGGACCTAGATAGACAGCAAACTTGCAATGAGTAGAGTTACAGAGAGATTCAACTATTATCACTAGAATTTAAAAATATTACCTTCAACCCTCATAACTTCGAAGTTTTAGTTTAGTGGAAGGACTTTATGATATCAATGCGACCCACGATCAACTCCCTTTGGGTGCAATTTTTTTTAAAAAGTAAATTAAAAAAATATCGTTGCACAAAACCTCAGAACTCACTCAGCCCATTAAAAAAAGGGTGCTCGACCTATGGGGACGTGTCAGAATATATAAATATTACCGTCGACCCTCACCACAAGTTCCGAGTTTTGATGTAGTGGAATGAAATTTAATTATTATGGTAGTAAATTCAGAGAATTAGACCCCTCTAAATCCCCAAATTAAAGATGCAATCTAGGTACAATCCTTTAGTGGAACAAGCTGAATTGCTAGCTTTAGACCCGAGATGAAAGATGTGAGGACTTATTTTGGCATCTTTGCATACAACAGAATAAGAAACTTTTAGGCAAGAGGTGAAGCGATAATAAATGAAGCAAGGGTTGTCTTTTTCTCAAATGATGGAGTTTTGAGTTGTGAAGTTAATTGCCTTTGGTTTAGGTAGGTAGCCTGACCAATAGTCTTCCAAAGGAATTAGCTTCTTAACTCCATGAATGGTACTATAAGAAAGAATTGGCACCGAAAAACATCCCTCTAGACCTATATGTGGTAAACGTGGTGGCTTAGTTGGCCCGACCCCTGCTCTAGCATTTTGATGGTCGCCTTATGCTTCTTCCTCTTTAACTAAGATTTTAAAAAAAAAACATTTATTCCCCTTTTATGTCTTGGATGAAGTCGATATTTTGAACATCAAAAAATTTAAAAAAAAAAGGAAAAAGGTTTGAGTATCCTTACTCTCTTTTCACCAAAAAATTCTAATTTATTCTTTTGCCTCATTCCCATAAAATAGCTGTTAGAGAGACCTTCTATTTTAGGAGATGTAATATCTCCCTTTTCTTTTCTTTTCACACTCAAATGGGTGTGTACTTTTGAAAGGACCACATGTCCCTTTGACCTTTGAAAGGTCAAATCCCTTTTTCAAAAAAGGGTGATGCTATGTCCTCTGTCACTTTAAAATAAATTATCACTTCTATCTTTGTATCTCAATAGTTAGCACCTTGTTGGTATAGCCTTTCTTTTTGAGTATTTGAATATGTTTGCTTGGTCAAATGTTCTTACTTCAATTAATTGTCAAGAGAGATGTATTTATTTCGTCTCAAGAGAGATAAAAAACCCATTTGCCCATTTAGATCCATTGTCTTACAAAAAAGAGAAATGGTTTCTTTTCAGAAAAAAAAAAATGTTAATCCTGAGCACAGTGACAGTGAAGAAGTAAGAGAGAAGTGCAGGCAACATTAGATGAGGCTGCAACCTGTTGTGTAGTGGAGGAAGATCGATGACATTTTAAAATACAAAAAGAGACTATAACAATAAGGTACTAGCTGTTGAGATAAAAAGATAGAAGTGATTATTTATTTTTAAGTGACAGGATAATAGCAACATACTTCTTTTGAAAATGGTTTGTGGCCTTTCAAAGGTCAAAGGGACATGTAGTCTTTTCTAAAGTACACACATGTGAGCTTGAAGAGCAAAGAGAGACAAGTGAGATATTATATTTATTCAAGTATAAGCTATCTTTAACAACTATTTATGAGAATGAGAAAAGAATGGATTAGAATTTTTGTGGTCAAAAGAGAGTAAGGATACTCAAGGATATTAAATTTGTCCCATATATTTTACCAGCTTAAAGGAGAAAGATACCAGAGAATCAATAGTTCTGGTAGAAGGAAATAATTTAAAATAGATTATCAGATAATGAAGGCTTATTGATAGAATCTACTTCAGAAATTCTCAAGCATAGGAAGGTGAGTATGAATTTCTGGAAGTACCAAAAGGAAATAATTACTTTTACTCATCACTTACAAAATTTTCTAATGATGTGAAAGTTGAATCTTTAATCTTCTTGCTCCATTTGCTCTTGTAAGCTTGATTAGACTTCATAGTAACTTGATTAGTGGAGCTTGATTTCCTTCCAACTTTCATATGATTTGCAAGTTGAGGCTCAAGTCCATCCATCCTCCTTTATCATTGTCTTAACTAAAATTAAGACAAGATACTAAAACACAATATTAGTAGCTAATTATAGGTTAATCATCATCATCATCAAAATCTTTGAAATTACAATCTCCTCATTTTTATGAGGCAACCTATAATTTGATTGGATAATATAAATATGTAAGAAATAGGGAAGTTAAAAGAACATTTTACCATTATGCCAGAAAGCTCCCCCTACTTGCCATCGTGCTAGAGTGTTGTCTCATTGTGCCAGAGACAATTAGAGGGCAAAATCTCTCCCCATTTAAAATAATATATGCACTATATATTTCTCATAGGCACACGTGCAAAGTTTCCCATGTATCCTGAGATACACATGCACAAATCCAACCAAATAACAAATACACATATTGAACATGTATAAACAAGTATATGAGAGTGATTTCAGTAATCACATTCAAATATCCTTCAACTTGGCTCACATGCATATATAAGTATTAATGAGTATCTACTGTTATTAGTGTACAATACAAATGGACACTGAAACTATATCAATAGAAGCAAGCGTAAAACTGTATATATATCAGTCTTGAAAACCAAATAAAACAGTGTGCATGCTTTAGAAGAATCAATATCAGAATATCACTACCTGAAGTGCAGAAACTAGAAGAAATTCAATGTAATGGGTAAAACTAAAAAAACAAAACAGGAATCAAATCTCTTCGAGAAATCAAATATCTTCAT